>ML675610.1:54256612-54357046 GCA_007922155.1 Mesoclemmys tuberculata | reverse complement strand
AGAATTTTACTACAAGTAACTTGAGTTAAGAACATAACATTTTTTCCTAATGAAGCCACGGCCAGGAGATTTGAGGATAGTGGAATATTCTATTTAAAATGCTTCACTTTACAACTTTCAGTAAAAACTTTTCCCCTTTTTTATTCTGATTAACAGTGTATGTGGCTGTGTGTAGAAATCTGGCTTGGAAAACTCCTTCCTCTTCCCAGATACTGTACACCAACATGATCACCATATGGACTCTATATGGATGTTAATACAAATACCTATCCATTATTTCCCCCTTCATATTAGTTTTGAATCACAGCAAATAGTATTTCAATACAATCAACCAAGGTAGTCATAAAGTTGCAGTTGCTCTTGGGTGAAAGAAAATCTAGAAGAGGTGTTTTCTGCCATCCAAGTTTCCTATGTAAGTGCCAACCTGCAAAGATCTATGAACACATTCAACTTTATTTACTGTGAGTACAGTTTTGAGAATGCAAGCAGTGTTAATTATTCTAATATATTACAAACAAAAACAAAATACCTATGTTAGAAAAACGTTAAGGTTCCAAAGTCACACAATCAAAAGTTAGAAAATGTCAGTATTAAGGTTGCTTATGTAAAAGTTTCTGACTGTGGGAAGATATTTTGTAAAACCAAATGGGTAACCAAGAGCAGGGTGCCTGCAGTGCCATGAGGTGGCATACTTCAGGACTGTACCCTACAACACTCCTCATTCAATGTGTGGCCCCAGATCTTATTTAATGCATAGCATCCATACCCTGCTCTAAATATAAAATTAATTTCCTTATGGATGTTTCTATGGTTGACAGGTTCTGGACCAGTGACAGGCTGTGTCATCGCTTGCATTATAATAATCCTGAGTGCCTCAAAATGCTTCTGCTACTTGTGGCTCCCTGCCTGGAGCATAGAGTCAGTGGCCAGCATGCACTTTGTGCTCTGTATGCTGTGCAACTCTGATTCAACCACTTTGAATCCAACTGTCTGCCAGCAGTTATCACAGACTCATTTTTGTCTTTACCAGATATGATTAACGTAAGCAGGTGACCTCAACACACTCCCATTCCCAAATTTCCCCAGGCTCATGTGCTTTGGTACGTCCAGCCCCCTCCTGCAACATTTAGAAGAATAATAAGGTCCATTTGCTCCCTTAAGAAGACAAAACCCACCCTATTATCTAGAATTAACATTCACTAATAGAAACACAGCACTGTTGGTTTAGATTAACAGTAAGACAAGTTTATTAATGACAGAAGATAGGATTTTAAGTGAGTTCAAATATAAGAGAGTTAGAAATGGTTACAAGCAAGTAAAAATGAAAGCACACATGTAAAAGTCTCAAACAATCTATCAAGGTTTGTTTCAAGGCTTTGATCAAGACAGCTTTTCCCACCTCAGTCTGCCAGCAAGATGGTGGCTGATCCCTCCCACCCTAATTTCAGTCAGGATCTCTTGCAGAGGCCCAAAGGTGCTGGTTACTTTGTCGTGAAAGAGATAAAGGGGATGAGAACCCCAAGTTCTTTTATAGTCCATTTAATCTATTAAATGAATTCTTCTGAAGGGTACCCCCCACCAAAGGAAAGTTCCTTCAAGTTCTCAGGAAGGCAACATGGAAAGCTCCATGCTCCATCTTCTCTCACTTGTGTTTGCTGAAATGCAAATTGTTCTGGTTCCTGACATTTCCTCCTCCTGTTGTCTTGATGGTTCTATTTACTACTCATACATAAACTGTGCTAACACACACATTCTCTTGTTTAGGATAGGCCTGTTTAACATCTCTTATCTTGGCAAGGCTATCTGGTTTTGAACATGTGCTATTAAGATCATACAGGGGGAACTCATAACTTTACATATTGTGGCAAACGGCCAGCTTCTCCCTAGTGGATCTCGCACTTTTGCCTCTTGTAGTGGGCCAGGGCGTCGCCAGTTACTCTGTCTCCCCAAGGAGACATCCAGGGGCCCTATGAGTAGCAGCTCTGTGCTGCTGGTACCGTACTTGCAGCTGCAGACTTTTCCTCTGGGTTGTTTTCCCCCCTCTGTCCTTCTGGCTTCTTGAGCCCAGTACCTTCCTCAGGACTCCTCTCTTCCACACATGACTGTACTCTGTTTGGCTCCTCTTCACAACTCCACACACCACTGTACTTCATTCGGCTCCTCTTCACAACTCCACACCACTCCTCTGATAAATAGCACCGCACACCTACTCCTTCAGCTCATGCACTGTCGCTCAGGAGTAGAAGGTTTTTATCAGGCACATGGCTGGGGCCTTAATTGGAGTCAGCTGACCCTAATTACCCTCTAGTGGCTCTGGCTAGTCTATAGGGAATAAAGCTTGGATCATTCTAGCACTTACATACCGCCCTTCCACAACATTCCTACTGCCCTCTCCCCTTGCTATACCACAATATGTTGCTACGTACATTTCAACATGATATGATTCATCAGCAAGTTATTACTTTTCAAATGATACCTAACAAGACCTATTTTGTACAAGAATTATTATACTAATGTGTAGGATGTGACTATGGGGGTGCTTTGGGACACAATGGTGCTCTCACCATATTTGTTTGTGCTTCACAAACATTAATGAATTTAGCTTCATAACACTTGTAGGAGATTATGTGGTATTAAGATCCCCCTTTTACAGCTGGGAAATTGAAGTACAAAGATTAAGGTCAAAATGGTCAAAAGTTTCCACTACTTTTGCTAGTTCAATGTGAGACATGTAGGGCCTCATTTTTCAGAGTACTTAACATTTTAATAGAACTTTATATGTTCAAAGCACAAGTCTAATCCACTTCAGTTCCAGCTGCAAACACACAGCATTTATGCAAATCTGGCTCCAGGTGTCTCACATTGCACCCCCGGAAAGTAAGGAATATACAATTTGTGGTCAAGATCTGGTTTAAATGACTTGAGTAGCATCACATAGGAACTCTTGGGTCTTATAGACAACAATTTTCTTCATTACAAAACCTTGCTTCATTCCCAAAGCACCATACCACCCTGGGCAATGACTAAGGCAGGGGTCTTGTGGGAAAAAACTATGTAACCAAAGTCATGTGCCCACAGGGACTGAATTAAGGTTGTACAAGTAACCGTAATGTTGCATTTACTAACTTTTGAGTGCTTAAATTTGCAACCTTGATGTTCTTTTAATGAAGGTGTTTAAAATTGTAAAATTAAAATTAAAAAATATTAAAAACAGAAATCTCATCATGTGTGACAATACTGACCCTTGGCATGGGACATCTGCAGGGTTCAGATTGTTAGATCCATATCAGAGAACTCTACCATTTGAACTAGCAGAGTATCTAGTAGCAGTAATATTCTGTTATCCTCTGTTTGGATCATCCACATGAGGGGGAAATCAGACTTTTTCCCTATGCTATTTGCTGACAGCAGCTGAATGTAGAGCCTTGGGACTACTGGGTTTAGCCTCAGGTTCTGATGGAGCATATGTGCTCTAGTGGCGATAGACCTTTTGCCCCTGTAACACAGCCAATCCATCTGCTCCTATCAAATGCACTTCCATCTATCACCTTCTGCCCCCATCTTGTGGCATTCTCTTTCCTCAACATTTCTCACTCCTCTCCATTTAAGGCAGGTTGCTTCCTCCTTGGCCTCGCAACCTGTATGACAGCAGGGGAGCACTGAAAGAACAGAAGAGGCAGTTTCCCTGTTCTCAGTTCTGGGCTGCAGTGATCTGCTGCAACCAGGCGGAGCTATGGTAGAAAGAGTCTTGCCCGGCCCCTATATCTTTGGGATCTGGCATGCTTGGTACAGAGAAAAATTATTCAAAAGCTTATAAGTTGATCATATGTGGATGAATTTTCCTAGGAATACCAAAAGGCATGTCTCTGACATGACAACTGCCCCCTCTCTCCCCTAGCCAGATTTTACGCTATTGCTCCAAAGCATGGACCTGCCTCCTCTTCTCAATAAAATGATTTTATAAGCATTTTTGTAAGGTGGGCAAAACAACGTGTTTTTCTCTGATCTTGTTCTCATAAATGGCTAACCTGAAACTTTCAAAACAAGAAGTTCAACCTGAGGCAGACACCCAGTGTGGAAAAACTCAGTGTGAATGGTTAAAGTTATGAGACATTGAAAGCAGGGTGCCACAATGGAAATGTTAGACATCCTTAACTAAAGGCAGCACTACCATTTCTGCCTACAATACACTGCAATACATTTTAAGGCCCCAGTACCACAAAGATTTACTGCTATGCTCAACTTTATGTACAACAAATACTCCAAGACACTGCTCGCAAAGAGGATTGGGCCTTAAAGCATATTGGAGTATAATTATACAATAATCAAAACTGATTACAGGCTCAAAATTGTCAAATGACATTCCAAATGTTCTTAACCTGGCAGAATTATATGAAGTATTAGGACAAATTATAACTGGTATTTGAATGCTTACATTTAATAAGAGAATTAGATGACTACAACTGCATTTTGGGACAACTGTACTTATAACTAATGAGCTTGGAAAACGATCTATCATAAACCTTGGAAAAGGTGAAAAGCACGGCTAAAAATGTTTTCTGTTAAGCTGAATACATTTTTAATATACATTTATTAATTAATTCTTCATTGGTATTTCCATGTCTGTGCAGTTATGGAAATCTCGGAACCCACAACAAACATTTTTAACTACTGTTATGGATGTTTGATCTTATGATATTAATTAAATATATAATCCATATAGAACAATGAGGAAGGAACTGTGAATCATAGGGCTATAATTCCATCAATAGGTTCTCATGACATCAACCACAACAGCAAAGTACAAGTAGTTTGTTTAACAATTCAAATACTTCAATAGAACTATAATCTTACAATTCAAATAGTGATTGTTTAATTTACATAAGACACAGCAAAGTTGTTCCTCTTTGCTTCTCTATTTGAGTCCATCACACTCAAGCTAAAAAACAGCTTCTGCTACTTGGAGCTTTCTATAGTACCTATTTATATCTACCATAGATGCTATTAAAAAAACCCTAAGGGACGTCTACACATCAAGGAGGATCCCACAGCAGCAAGTTTCAGAACCCAGATCTACAGACTTCAGCTTCCAGGGCAAGTACTACACCACAAAAAATAGCTCTGTAATTGTTCAGGCTTGGGCTGTGGAGCCCACCCCACTCTCTAGGCTTCAGATACCAAGCTTCTGCCCAACCCCAAACATCTACACAGCTATTTTTTAGCACCATAGACCTCAGCACTGAGACTTACTGCCATAGGATCTTGCTTGCGGTGTAGGCATACTCTAAGGCTGGGTCCATACTGATGGCGGCAAATTTGCCGCTATCATATCGATTGCTCTGGATTGACTGAGCGGTCTGTGTAGACGCGCTCAGTCGATCCAGGAAGCGACACAGGAACACCATCTTGGTAAGTGGCGTAGCGCTGTGTCGAAGGGAGCGCTGTTCCCATCGGTGCAGCGCAGCGTGGACGCTGCGCAGAGGAGACGCCGGTAAGTCAACAGGAGATACGCAAGTGACTAATGTCACTTGCGTATCTCCCATCGACTGCTGCCGAATCGCAAAGCTAAGTGTAGAGTGGGCCTAAGAGAACTCCTTACTTCAGCAGAGGCCATAGATCTATGTTCCTAAACTGGTACTTGAAAGATCCAACATAGTAGCAGAGTACAAAAGGGGGCAGCTTTTGTCTCTACTAGGTGAAATCTAGGGTTTTTCTATAAGGGAAAGTTGTACTGGTTTAATTAAAGGTGTTTTATAAACAGTTTTAGCTAAATCAATGTAAAAGGCTGTGTACACACTCTTATTTCACTCTAAACCAGGCTTATTTTGGATTAGTTTAAATCAGTTACAAATTGGTTTAGACTAATCTATAATAATCCACTCAAACCGAGACAAGAGTGTTCACACAGGCGTTTGCACTGGTTTAACTAAATTAGTTGAAGATCAGTTTAAGTTAAACTGGTGCAACTGTCTTGAGCAGACAAGGCCTAAAATTCACAGGCATGGCATCATATCTCATACTTGTGAATAAAAAGAATTTGGTCAGTGGGATTGGGAAGACTGGGAATGAGTGGGGATAATTGTATGATCCAGCCCCACAAAATTCAACGAGGGCAAATAATTTTCTAACAAGGAAATAAACGATCATTCACTTTTTCATCTTCAATCACGATGGTCTAGATTGAGCAAATAAATTCTGTGAGGGTGCTACTAAATATTGGTGAACATTTTGCAAAGCATGATCCATATAATAGTTTTGTTAATTCATCATTTGAATGCACATGTTATGGTACATCATAAAGTAAAAGTTTAAAGAAATATTTCTGGTCTGCACAATTGAGATGCTTATATTCTTAATAAATCCACAGGTTAGGTAGCTTAAAGATGAATTATTCTAAGTAAAGTGGTATATGGGATGTCAGAAGTGCCATGGTTCACATTACAGTACTATGCCTTTGTACACAGCAGCATCTACAAGCAGAAAGACCATCCATGAATTACTGCTGCAGCTTTATGTAGCAGATAATGCCCCTGTGAAATGGGAAAATGCTATCGTACTTTCATAGGAATGAGCATTGACACGAGAACAGTGGGGAAAGAACAGAATATAGACAATCTATTCCGTACTCACTGTGATCTTACGAATTTTGGTTTCGCAGAATATTATTTTTCTTCCACCAACCCAGTCGGGTACATCTCAGAAGGCTAAGATAACACCCTGCATTCCACTAATGTGGTGAGAAGTGAGTAAGTAACTGCTCTTCTAACAGCCCTTTCTTGCTAGCCATCTGCAATGGGTGTTACGGTCAACAGCACATGCTAACCATGGGCAAATCTTTTCAGTGCAGCAGTAAAAGTAATCCCAGCAGTGCTTCCCCCAGGTCAGCCCAATAGAACTCTGCCTTAAAGCTAATCCATTTTCTCAGCGTGGACAATCTGCAATATACTCAGGCTTCTTTCAGCAGCACCAATCAAGACACAATTATTGAGTCCAGGCCAGATGTGTGTATTACTAATTGAACGTATTTTAAATATTATGTAAATACCTACCTAAGAAAAACATACCCATAAGCGTGAACACATATGTATGCTGTGGGGTGGGGGAGATGAGGGAGCAGAATGTTTAATTTTCGTATGTCTACTTTTTCCACATATAATTTAAACATTTTCAGTCTCATTTGGATTTGAAAAATTGTACTGTTTATAGAAAAGGGGAGTTATTAAAATGTGCATGTAAATGAAAAAAAGAGAGACATTCGTTGGCTGAACTCTGGAGGGTTCCCAATTAAATTCTTTAGTTATATGATTCACTAGAGGGTGACAGTTCTTCCTCATGTATGGCGTCCTTAGTTTACCTGGGTTGGGCTTTTTACTCCATCATCTTGTTCTTCAAAGACAGACTTCTCACGCTTTAAGTGGGGCAATTCAAGTAAGGATTTTTTATGTTCATGTAAGCTCTAACACATTTCAAATTGCACAGTAAGAAAAGCTTAAATTCCATCTTGGAACTCATTAGAATGTCGGGTGAATAGTGTCGTCCAAATGTCCTAGCTAATATCTTATCTTGATAACCTACATTAGAATTCCATTCACAACCAAAATAAGGTTAGCTACATGACATGAGATGTCTGGTTCTGGGAAGGACAATGTGCAGTGAGTGCTTTCAGGTTAAAGAAGAAACAGTGATTACTAAGCCCCTCACATTTGGATATGTCAAATTTAGTCCTTTTACAGGCAACAGAGACGTGACAAGATTGCAATGGACTTCTCCCTCCTTTTTAAAGAAATGGATTATGGGTTATTTAAGGGACAGAGGAGAAATAAAACTGGCCAAGTCCTCAACAGAGTAACAAATGCTGATTTGTTAGCTGCTCAGACACTGAAAAAGAAAATCCCTAGAAATAAATCATAGAATCTGAAAACCTGCCTTTTACTTGACTTTTCATCAGACTGAATCCTCAGATAGATCATTTTAAAGCAAATAAATAAAATTAAATGACTGCGCATATTCTGATTCATTCTAGATTCCAAGTTAATATTTTAGGACCCGAACCTGATATTTAAATCAAGAGCATAACTTCTAACAGCTTCAATGGAGCAAGATCCAGTCCTTAGAAGACTGGACACTATGGAATTGATCCTACAAGCAGGATCTGCATATGCAGAACCACTTGCAGATTAAGTGTTTTTGGTTCTGATCATCTAAATTTTAAAACTGGTGCCCAATTCTAGAAAGTGATCTGTGTTCAAATGCCACTTGGTTTGGAATATGCGCATATTTCTGCAGGTAAAGCTCTGAAGCAGATCAAATTACAACAGTGTCATAAGGGGCAAAAAAATCTAAGCCAACTTAACACAAAGAAAAAAATTTCTTTTGAATTATGTTTTTAAACATATCACTCTCTGAAAGGTTAGCATGTACAAAGCAAATGAAAACATAAGAATTACTTACTTCTCCCACCACTTCAATGATGTCACCAACTTTTAACTCCAGCTCATCTTCATTCTGAGGCATGTAACTGAAAGCCACTTGACATCTCCTCCTCCTATTCCTCTCCCCTAGATGTAGACGAAAGAAGCGAGCAAAACATTTAGATTAAAATTTAAATAAAATGAAGCTTCCTCAACAAGCAATCCAGCTACATGGTGTCCCTGCACACGCTCCCTGGGACAGGGCTGAAGATGAAGCAGCATTGCACTGTTTAAATGAGCACTATTCAACGCTTTTTGAATGTTCGCAATGCCTAATAAATGTGCCGAGGATCAATTTACTAAAGGAATCAATATTCCAAAATATTACTCCTTCCAACTATTTTTGTCTTTTGGTGTGAATTAATACAATGTGATGATTCAAGTAAGAAAAAAATAGTTGTTCTACTACTACTACTATAACTTCTTTTTAAAACATCAGTCCATCAATAGGGTCATGTTTCAGAGATATATTTTTTTAAAACAGCATGCCTGTGCCCTAATCTAAGTTTAGGGTGCTGATTTATATTCAGTCAGGTAAACAGGAAGATTCAGTTTTGAAATATTGCTTGCTAAAGAAGCTCGGTATCTATTTACATGTGGACTTTTTTGTGAAAATGAGAGGGAGAAAGAAAAAACTTTCTGTAATTTACCTGCTGAAACATTCTGTCTGCCCCTCTTCTGCTTAAAGAACAATTTACCAAAAGAATAGTAACAGCATTTTGAATAGAGGAGATAGAGTGATAGAAACCAATTAAAATATAGCTCCCTTTGTCGTAAACAAGGAAATTTTTTATTTGGACGCTTTGCAATGTATGAACCATCATATTATATGAAAAAAATGACAGTAGCTTTCTTCATCTTATGAATTATTATTTTTAACTTATAAACTGAAATATTAAATCTCCTTAAATGTGCAAATACAAATCAGGCATTTCCTCATAATTATTGTCCAAATGCCATTAAAAAAAAGTAATGCAGTCAGCGCTATATTTACTCCGCAAGTCTGAACTTACTAGAAATGCTCCTTAGGATAAATGAATAAGAAAAATCATATTGCAGTTTCTTTTTTATTCAGTTTAGAAATCTGGTCTTTAAAATAAGAGGGCTGAGGGGGAAGTCCCAGGCAGACAAACCTTGTAAGGCAATGTTACCTTCACTTTTCTTTCTGAGCTCTTCCCTGCTCCCCCCCACCCCACCCCACCATGTTATAAACATCCTAGTGTAGTGGGAAGAGGGGAGAAACTGGGGCTCTGGTGAGGCTGAGGTGAGGGGGGAGCTCAGGGCTTCTGCCCCATGGGGCGCCAGGGCTCGTGGCTTTAGTCCTGTGGGGCTGATGGGCTCAGGGCTCCTGGCTTCAGACCCATGGGGCACTGCAGCTTAGGGCCCCCACAACTGAGAACCACTGCACTAGACCACTTAGCTGTTAAATGTGTCTACCCCGGGCTTCAGGAGAAAGTTTCCCTTGCCTTTGAGGCAGTATGAACAGCAGATGACTATTTGAATTTTTAAAAATAAATATATTTTAATGGAGTTGAACTGACATTTTTATGTAAGAACTGAGATAGTTTAGTTCATTTTTCTTCATTTAAACTGATAAAAACTGATTGTATGACATTGGTGATTTTGGTAGGATGATTTCTGGACTACATCTTAAATAAATTAGAACCAATGAATACATTCTGTACAGAATGCTTTCAGGATTGTGCAGAAGTTAGAGGCTGCAAATAGAAACCAGACTTTTTTCTAAAGATAAATATCTTCATTATATGAATATCAGCACTTATGAAGGGGTAGCTGTTGACTGATTTGACAAACTAAAATATTTCAGTTGCCATTGTATCTTATAATCAATATTGGGTGACAAGGATAAATGATTTTGACGTTGCTAAGAGAATATGAAATAGGTGCAACACTGGATACTACTGATAAAACCATGTGGAGCTTTCTTTTTTTGCATTTATGATATTTGTGTTATTTTTCTGTTATAAATGTGTGTCTTGCCTGGATCTTCAACCTGATTTTACAAGTATAACACAAAGATTAATATGCATGTAATAGGAACATGAGGACATTAAGCCTCAAATCAAGGTACACTACCCAAGAGGTCCTAACACAACACAACCTTCAATTCCAAGAGCGTCATCCAATGACCATCTGTTGACAGTCCTGCCGCTTTATCTAATCTTTTTGCCTACTCACAAAATTATCTTATTCAAAGCAGGATTAAACCAGGAAAAGCTCTTGCTTTATTCAGGAAAATTAGAATAAGGGAACACAGACATGCTTCCCTTTGCCAACAGTTCAAAATGACAACAAAAAAACCCTGAACAACTCATCTTGTCTCTTAAGTCCTGCCTCAGGTTTCAGTTATTATTATTAAGGGCTAATGACAAACATCCTCTAGGTGAGGTTGGGGAGAGAATCTAATGAATTGAGTATTCTGACAAAAAGGTAATCTTTGTATTGTAATCTTTTTGGAACTTGGACTGTCTTTTTGTTCTGTGTTTGTACAGTGCTTAGCAGAATGGGATCCTTGTCCATGACTTGTAGGTGCTAAGGTAATATAAATAATTAACAATATACTTCGAGTTCCTCAATGCTTCTCCCAAGGCCTACCAGGACTTGCTCAAAGAACAAGAAAATAACATGGGAGATCCTCTAATAATGTAACGCAAGTCTAAGCACAAGAGAAGGATGGGGTGAAAGGAAGTGTCTTCATTGCTACAGTCCAGCAGGAAAAAATGATATACAAAAGTCATGGGATGACAGAGGAAAGGCTATATATATTTAGAAGAATTCCTAGAGGCTACATCCAACACAGTGACATCCAACACAGCATCAATAAGTGTGAAGTGTGACCACAGGTTCTACACTGCAATACTGACAGTGTAAAATAATCAGGGAGTTGTAAACCCCATCTACCCAATACTGTCTTCTCTACTGCTGTTCTCTTAATACTGCTCCTGTAGAAAAGGTAGAGGAAAAAAGATAAGAGGCAAATGCTGTGAAATCCATTTCATGTCACAGCAAAACCAGAAAAGTTTTAATAAATAAAATAAATAAATCAGTGCAACTCCACTGACTTCAGCTCCATTGACAGTGGAGTAATAGGCACAGGGAGAATCCAAGAAAACTACTGGAAGAGGGAGAAGAGGGGGAGAGCTTAACAGTTAGAAATCTCCTAAATTTTAAAATTTAGGAAGAAAGTGAGTAAAACAGAACAAGGAGCCTGTGTGGGCCTCAGTTTCCCAATTTGTAAATAGGGATAATTGCATTTCCCTCCCTCCCTCAGGTATTGTGAGGCTAACTTCATATTTGCAAAGCTCTGAGATCCCAAAAACTTTATGTAAGTGCAAAGAATTAACACTATAGGGACCATGAACTTATAGTTCCACTCTCAGACACATTCACAGCTCTTACATACAGTACATTAAGGCATGAAAACAGCATGATACCAAAGAAGACAGACCAACCTACAACATTCTGACTGTTCAGAGTTCCTCAAAAGCCACCATAAAGACCTTAAATTAGTCTCCCACTTCTCTCCTTGGATATCTCTCTAAAGAAATATCTAAATGGAGAACAGCGAGGAACAGAAGGTTAGAGACAAATATCACCAAGTCCCTCTCTTTCTTCTAACACAGCTGTTAACAAGCAGCAGTTCACTCTTTTGGTTTTAACAAGGTGCCACAAGTAACGAGCCAGGCCCCATGAACAGCTGACAGATTACATACATGTTTAGAATTCTTGGGACAGCATACTAGCAGTGTTAAGAACTAGACAGCAGAACGGTTGTTTTGTTTCGTATGGTGTAATGATGCAACATGGTAGTTCAAGCAGAATTCAACTTGTACTACCAGAACACTGAAAACAGAGCTGATTCAAAAAGAATTCAAAGTCAACAAGCAGCATGCATACAGGAGCTGTTAGCAAAGACAAAGATGTTTTCATAAAAGGACTACTTCCATGTCAGTCATCCTCCTGAGTTGTTTGTTTCTAATTGTTAAACAACATTTTTCAACACTGCATGCTCAGGAACCGTGATTACCAAGTAGAATGGCTTATCAGTCTTGAGCAAGGCTGGATTGCTAATTAGGCACCGTATGCCATTTTTTTGGCTTAACTTTTCCCTGTTTTTATTTTATGTATTTTTAAATTTGCATTAATGTCAGAAATGCTAAAGGAAAAAAAATCAGATTAGTAGAATGTTAAATCTGCATGGTAAAGCACTCAGTCATGAAATTATATTGTTAAGATGGCATATGCAGCCTTAACTCTGCCCCCCTGTATCCATGCATTATGATACAAACTGATTTCATGATTATGTATTTCTGTAACATGTTCTTCATGCTATTTTGTTCTATAAACTTATGCATCAATCCAGCAATCAGATCCGTCAGGGTGAGCCCTTGTGCCTGTGTGGTGCCCCAGTTACTTCATGAATGCAAGGGTATGCCCTCATGGATCTCAATGCAGGAGCAGGAACCCTGACATGCATATGTAGCATCTTGTAGTATTGGATAATACCTTATATATGCCAGGACCTGTGCAAGTCATTAAATAAAGTACCTAGTAAACCAAATTTACAGTACACAAGATACTTCAGATTAAGTATAAAATATAATCAGAGCAAATATTTGGTGACACATATAGTTCCCCAATGTTCAACTCTAACTTAAATTTGTAGTTAACTGCCTCAGCCTCTGAAATACACACAAGAAAGCAAGTTCTTGCTGAAAAGATGGATTGTACATGTGCACTTCCAAAATTATTAAAACAACTACTATCAAAAGAAGAGATGTTATTCATCTCCCCTTGCTAAATTGTCAAACAAACCACCTTCTTGCTGTCTCTCAGGCTTCCCTGATGCTTCGGAGGCACTCTTTGTAAACATCAACAGAACTACTTCATTATCCACCTTCAAAGTTCCTCCTCAGAACCGGCCTTGATGCCTGCAACACACCTGTCTACAGGTAGGTCTACCATGCTTGACCAATGTTGTCTCACTGTTTTCTTGTAATCCCCCATCAGCGTGTCTACAATCATCTGTTGTCTCCTCTTTCAGAGTTAGATTGGGGCAGAGACCATCTTTGTTCTGCTCGTACAGTGATCACCAAAATGCGGTCCTAGTGTGTAACTAGGGTTATTAGCGTTAGATTCATCAGGGGGCCTTGGATGTTTAACCACCCCTGGAGCCACCTAAGTCTAACATTTAGATGTCACTGACATTCACAAAATCACTGGTCAGGTCCTGCCTATTCCTGGAGGTGCTTAAAAGGCCCTAGACACCTAAATTTCTGATGCTGGGCATGCATACAGCTCCCTAATTCCTGACATTGCTCAGCTGCTTGGGTCCTAACTCACAGCAGGATTCTCAAACGAGGCATTCCACTGCCTATTTCACCACTGAGACCTAATTCAGTAGGTATACTCAGAACACAGCTAACGTCACACAATAGGATATAGTGGGGGTAACACCTGCCTTTTACTCAACAACCCAATGGTCAAAACACTCACCCAGGATGTGGGAGACCCAGCTTCAAATTCCACCCCCCTTCCTCATGTAAAGCAGGGACTTAAACCTAGGTCTCCCACCAGTGTCCCCTAACCACTGCGTTATGAGGTATTCTGAGGTGGGTCTGTTGAAGCTGTTCCACATTTAATAAATAATTAAATATTCACTACAGCAGGGACCAGAACCCACATTTCCTCCTCCAAGGTGAGTGCCCTAACCACCATGCTATAGTCATGCCCACTCTCTCAGGCCCCTCTAATATTTAAATTATAATTTTTTTTTAAATAAAAAATGGAACTACTTCAAAGGAGATGACTCTGTCAGTGGTCTATGCTCTTCATTATTTACCGTTGACCCAATCTTTGTGTCATCTGCAAACTTCATCGATTATGATTTTGTTTTCTTCCAAGTCACTGATAAAAATGTTAAATGGCATAAGGCCAAGAACTGATCCCTGTGGGATGCCACTAGAAACAAACCCATTTGATGATGATTCTGCATTTACAGTTACATTTTGAGACCTATCAGTAGGCCAGCTTTTAATCCATTTAATGTGTGCCATAGCAGTTTTTTCATCTTTCTAGCTTTTTAATCAAAATGTCATGCAGCACCAAAACAAATGCCTTACAGAATTCTAAGTATATTACCGCAACCCTGCTATGTTTATCAACCGATCTTGTACTCTAATCCAAAAAAAAAAAAATCAAGTTAGTTTGCCAGGATCTATTTTCCATAAACCCATGCTGATTGGCATTAATTATAATACTCTTCTCTTTAATTCTTTATTAATTGAGTCCTGCACCAGCTACTCCATCAACTTGCCTAGGATCGATGTCAGACTGACGGGCCTATAATTACCTGAGTCATCTGGTCTAACCTTTTAAAATACACTAACTACAATACAATACAATACAAAACACTAACAACATTAGCTTTCCCTTCCATTTTCTGGAACTTCCCCAGTGATCCAAGACTTACTGAAAAGCAACATTTATGGTCCAGAGAGCTCATCAGCCAGCTCTTTTAAAACTCCTGGATGCAAACCTATCCAGACCTCCCGATTTTAAAATGCCCTTTGAATGAAGCAGCTTAGGCTACATCCCTCTCCTCAACATTTCCTATGAACTAGCTTAAATGGCTCCCTGCTCAGCTTCTGTGCATCTCTTTTTAGCTGCTGAACTCTCTCTATGCTTTGTATGGAGAGCCTAAGTGTCTAACTTGAGGTTGTGAATTCCACTAGGCAACAGGATACCTCAGAGTTAGCCACTGCAACACAAGTCCCCATTTTAGATTTAGCCCCTAGGTGCTACAGTAATACAAATAATAAATATTAATATATAAAACATGTAAGCCAATAAAACATATTGGATCACTGTGACAATGAAATTACCAAAGCGTAATTATTCAAAAATACAGAAGTATAACAAGATGTTACAGTTGTAGCTAAAGTTGCAGAAAAATAGATATATTGTATTTTTTAAAGTAGTAAATCACATAATTAAAGTCTGCATCATTATGCATACACACAAGGGAACACAACTGAAGTTGTGGTTGCAACCTCAATTGGCATTTTTAGAACAGAATGCTTAACCACGTAATTTTAATATTCTCAACACTATTCTTCCCTCTGGATTTGTAAATAAATGCATGTGTCACAGCAAACTTTTACACAAATGGAAATCTATTTATCAGAGTACTTATCAGTAATGTTTAATAAAAGCCAGAGTTTAATTAAGCTAGGGTCTAGGACAGGGAGCCAAAATATGAACATTTAAATGTCATTATATAAACCCATTGCTAATTACAATAATGTCCACAATGATGTTTATAACTTTGCACACAGAGCACTAGAGATGTTGCCTAGTCTCATAACATCCGACCAAATGGATTAGTGCCCAGCATGCTTAAGAGTTCCATTATTTTAATTGCTGTGCGTTGTGAACAAATAAAATGAATGACACTTCATAAAATTCAGCTGAACCATATTGGATTTAATTAAACAATATTCCCTACTTATTAAACCAATTTCTTATTAAAATTATGATATATTGAAGAGAAAAGTCAGTTTTACTTAGCTTTTCGTATGGAACCAGTATAGATAAAAATAGATGGTTTTTAAAAATTAAAAAAATAGATAATATTTAAATTGACTTAAGGACAGGTTTTTAAAAAAAATAAAACTATTTCTAATTAAATTTGAAATTATGACAACCTATGCTAAGACTTAAATTTACTATAATCTATTACAAATATTTAAATTAATTTTAAAAATATTTAGCAGTTCATCTGTGCAAACAAGCTTTAAAGATAGTCAAACCATTGAACTGCTAGAAGTCACTGGCTAAGTACCAGGGTTGGTTGAAATGCTAAACCAGCCTTTGGCATCAGTAACGTCTTCTGCAGATGTAGAGAGAATATTTTCTTGATTTCAGTTTATTCGCTTAATTCAGTAAATGACTAGTTCAAATTCAGAAACCAATTAGGAGATGAAAAAGCAGAAAAGCTCTCCCTCCCCCCCCTTTAATCTCTGAATCAAAAACAGGTCTGAGAGGATGAAATCTACTCGTTCTAAAATCTTGAAGGTATAATGACCAGAAATAACCAGTTCAATTTACTAACTTACAGGTAATAAGTCTTTTGTTTAATAATTGTTAGTTTTAAAGGCAGCATATATTTTAATAAACTTTTTTCTTAAGTATCCAGCACATAAGGTACTTTTATTTAACTAATTTAAGAAAAATTAAATGCTGTTTTTTGCATTTTAAAGTTTAATCTCTGTCCAAACAGAGCTTGACACAAATCACAAGTAAAAAGCTTCTCTCTCGCGCCAAGAAAAGTTGGTCCAATAAAAGATATTACCAGCAAACCTGGTCTCACTAATTAAAAAATCAATCACCTAGTAAATAAGAAATGCATCATTTACCATTTTCTAACATAATAAGAAATGTAAAAATTAAGAATCTCAATAAAGGTGAGTCAAGGCATCTAACTGCTCAAATAGATGTGTATGTATCTGGGGGGGGAGAGGGGAGAAGAAGAGCCACCAAATGTACTGTAGAGGCTTATGTGTAATTTAAAATCAATGTTTTAATAGTTACTGACAAATGAAAATTAATTTCCCAGGGAAAAAAAAGTTGTACAAATGTGAAACAAGATTAAAATCAATCATCAAAGTTTCCAGTTTGCTGACTTAAAATCAATTCATCCTGTATGGATCTTGATCTAAAGCCCATTGATGTCAATAGAAAGATTCACTTTGATTTCAGTTAACTTTGGATGAGGCTCCTACGGCCCTATTTTGCTTCCACTGAAGTCAGTTGCGGGGTTTGCCACAAACTTCAATGGGAGCGAAACTGGACCCATATTTAGAGACTTGGAAAAACCTTTCCATCTCCAGCAGGAAGACATTTTTCCATGTGAATAATTTAATCTTCTGTGAGAAAGACAGGTGAGCAGAAAATCCAGTGATAGAAAACGTAGTTACTTACCAGTAACTGTTGTTCTTCGAGATGTGTTGCTCAGATCCATTCCACTTAGGTGTGTGCGCGCCCACGTGCACAGATCTGCGGAGAACTTTTCTAGCAGCCCCTCACACCCTCCTCACATCGAGGGTGTGAAGTCTCCTCTCGTCCTCGGACCCGTGCGGTTTAGGAAAAAACACGGGGAGGAAAATACCTTGGTTACAATGGAACCTGGAGACTACCTTAGGCAGGAACGCTGGGTGAGGCCTAAGCTGAACCTTGTCCTTGTAGAACACGGTATAGGGGGGCTCCGAGGTTAAGGCCCTTAGCTCAGAGACCCTCCTGGCCGAGGTAATGGCCATGAGAAAAGCCACCTTCCAGGAAAGGATCATCATTGGACAGGTGGCTAAGGGCTCAAAGGGGGGACCCGTTAGCCTATCTAAGACCAGGTTCAAATTCCAGGGAGGCACCGGGTCACGGACCTGCGGGTAAAGTCTCTCAACTCCCCTGAGGAACCTCACCGACATGGGGTGGGAGAACAGGGAACGTCCCCCCATCGGCTGATGGAACGCCGAGATGGCTGCCAGGTGTACCCTGAGGGAGGCCAACGCTAACCCCTGTAGCCTAAGCTGCAGCAGGTAATCCAGGACAGCCTGCACGGGGGACGTACCGGGGGTTACGCCCCGCGACTCCGCCCAGCAGGTGAACCTCCTCCACTTGGCCCTGTAGGCGAGCTGCGAGGAGGGCCTCCTGCTTCCCAACAGCACGCGTTGGACCTGCTCCGAGCAGGTTCTCTCCTCCTCCGTTAACCAGAGAGCCTCCAGGCCGTCAGGTGCAGGGAGTCGAGGTTGGGATGCAGCAGGTGACTGTGGTCCTGGGAAAGCAGGTCCGGTCTCCTTGGGAGCTCGATCGGGGGAGCGACCGACAGATCCTGAAGCAGGCAAAACCAGTACTGCCTCGGCCACGCTGGGGCGATCAGGATGACCTCCGCTCTGTCCCTCTTGATTTTCAAGAGGACCCTGGGCAAGAGCGGGAAGGGGGGAAACGCGTACAGGAGCGCCCCTGTCCATTGGAGGAGAAAAGCGTCCGAAACAAAGCCCGGCTCGCGACCTCTTAGCGAGCAAAACTGCGGGCACTTCGTGTTCCAGGCCGATGCAAACAGGTCCAGATGGGGAACACCCCACAGACGGAAGATCCTGTCCGCCACCTCCAGGTGAAGAGACCAATCGTGCTGGGGTAGAAACGACCTGCTGAGGCGGTCCGCCTCGTCGTTCCTGACCCCCGGCAGGTGAGAGGCGGTTAAACAAAAGTTGAACTTCACCGCCAAGTCCCAAAGCCGAAGCGCTTCCTGGCACAGCACTGAGGAGCGCGCCCCCCCTTGTTTGTTGATATAGTACATTGCAGTGGTATTGTCTGTTAACACCTGCACCATTCTCCCCAATAAAGAGTGGTGAAACACTTCGCAAGCTAGTCTGACTGCCCTCAGTTCCCTGACATTGATATGGAGGGCAGCCTCTCCCTGGGACCAAAGTCCCTGCGTGGTCAGACCACCGGTGATATGGGCTCCCCACTCCAGGTCTGATGCGTCCGTGATCAGCGTGACCGAGGGGGTGGGAGCCCTGAAGGGGATCCCTTCCAACACAGTCCCGGGGTCCAGCCACCAGTTCAGTGACCCCAACACCGCAGGGGGCACCGTTACCACCTTGTTCAGAGCATGCCTGCTGGGCATGTACACCTTGGACAACCAACCCTGGAGGGGCCTGAGCCTGAGGCGGGCCAACCTCACTACGTAGGTGCACGAGGCCATGTGGCCTAACAGCTGCAGGTACTGCCTGGCTGTTGTCGTAGGGCACCTCTGAACTTGCGATATTATCGCCGTCATTGCCTCGAACCTTGAGCGTGGGGGGGAGGCTATGGCCCGCACCGAGTCTAGGTGGGCCCTTATAAAGTCTATACGCTGCACCGGACACAGCGTGGACTTCTGCTCGTTTATGAGCAGCCCCAGAGCTTGGCAGGTGGTCTGGACGAAGGAGACCGCCTCGCGAACCTGCGACTTGGTCTTGCCCCTGATCAACCAGTCGTCCAGGTAGGGAAAAATCTGGACCCCCCTGCGCCGCAGGAAGGCCGCTACCACCGCCATACACTTGGTGAACACTCTGGGGGAGGAAGACAGGCCAAAGGGCAAGGCCGTAAATTGGTAGTGGTCACCAGCTACCATAAGCCTTAGGAACCCCCGATGGGCGGGAAGGATGGAGACGTGAAAGCACGCATCCTTCAGGTTGAGGACGGCGAACTAGTCCCCTGGGTTTAGTACGGGAATGATGGACGCTAGGGACACCATGCGGAACTTCAGCTTTGTCATGAACCTGTTGAGCCTGCGCAGGTCCAGTATAGGCCTGAGGCCTCCCTTGGCCTTGGGGACGAGGAAGTACCTGGAGTAGAACCCCGTCCCCACCTCGAGCGGCGGAACCGCTTCTACGGCTCCTTTGAGCAGGAGGGAATGAACCTCCTGAAGGAGTAATTGCTCGTGAGAGGGGTCCCTGAAGAGGGACGGGGGGGGGGGGGGAGTGGGGAGGAAAGGCCAGAAGCTGAAGGGCGTAGCCCCAGCGCACAATGTTTAGGACCCATTGGTCCGATGTTATTTCCCGCCACAGGCCAAGGTAAGGCCTTAGCCTGTCCTTGAAAGGCGGGGGACCACCCAGGGAACATAAGACGGTGCCACCCTCGGAGACACCGTCAAAACCGACCCTTGCCCTTAGTGTCTTGGGAGGGTCCCTTAGAAGAAGAGGCGGACGACGTTGTACGGTCACGCCGTCCAGAGCCCCTACTCCTATCCCTTCCCCTTGCGGGAGGGAAGGGTCTGGGCTGCGGCCTCAATTGCTGATGCTGACGCTGAGGCGGCTGCTGCGGCTGTTGGCGGCTCTGCAACCTGGTCGCTTGGGGCGTGTAGAGGCCCAGCGAACGCAGGGTTGCCCTGGAATCTTTAAGGGCATGCAATTTCTCATCAGTTTTATCGGAGAACAGGGCAGCTCTATCGAAGGGCAGGTCCTGGATGGAGTGCTGCACCTCTGGGGATAAGTCCGTGGACTGTAGCCACGCTGCCCGCCGCATGGCCACGGCGGAGGCCATAGCCCTGCCTGCTGTGTCTGCAGCGTCTGAGGCCGATTGCAGCGCTGCGCTAGCCACCTTGATACCCTCCTCCAGGACAATATTAAAGTCTGCGGCCTGGTCCGGAGGGAGGGACTCTGAAAACCTCCTCAAAGAGTCCCATAGGTTTAAATTGTATCTACCTAAGAGGGCCTGATGGTTGGCCACTCTAAACTGAAGCGCCCCAGTGGAATAGACCTTTCTCCCATACAGGTCTAACCTCCTGCCCTCCTTGTTCTTGGGAGAGGCGCTTTGGGCACCCTGCTTGTCTTTTTGATTGGCGGCATCAACCACCAAAGTACCTGCTGCAGGGTGCGCATACAGGTATTCGTGCCCTTCGGTCGGCACGTAATACTTTTTCTCGGCGCCCTTAGAGGTAGGGGCAACCGAGGCGGGGGTCTGCCAGACTGCCTTAGCCAGGCGCAGAACCCTTTCGTGGACCGGGAGGGCTACCCTAGCCAGACCTTGTGACCCCACACGCCCAAAGAGGGGGTCCACCTCTTCCTCTAAGACCTTGACCTCAAGGCCAAGGTTCGAAGCCACCCGCTTCATTAGCTCCTGGTGAGCTTTGAAGTCAACCAATGGGGCCCCTTGGTCCCTTACAGCCGCCTCGTCTGGTGAGGACGAATAGGATGGGTGGCGGGGTCCCGAGGAGGGGCCCTCCCCAGGGTCCTCCTCCTCTTCCTCCCCAGAGGAGTGGTCACCCTCCTGCACCGAGGGTGCTTGCTGTGTCTGGGTGACAGAGGCAGGGGCCGACGTAGTTCCCTGCCCCAACTGAGCTGCCCACTGGGCCCACATCAGCCACTGCCAGGGTGCCTGTGGCCAGCTCAGAGGTGGCACCGGTGCCGGAGGCCAAGCCGGTGCCGCAAGAGTCGATGTCGGCACCGCTGTAGGAAGAGCCGGTGCCGACTGAAGCTCCGGTGCCGCCTGCGGTGCTGCCTGCGGTGCCGACGGCAGTACCTGTTCCTGAAGCCGGGATGAACCCGAGTCAGAAAAACGTCTGCGACGACGATGCCGAGCAGAAGCGCTCCGGGACCCGCCGTGCGACGATCCCGAAGAGTGGTTGCGTCTACGGTGCCGACGAGGCGACTCCGAAGACGACGAGCGGTACCGAGGAGATGATTTCCGACGCCTCTTGGATGGTGCTGGGGAGCGGTGCCGAGAACGCCGTCTCGGTGCCGAGCCGGAACTCGACGACGAAGAGGAGCGGTGTCGGGACTCGGAACGGTGCCGGGACCTAGAGCGGTGCCGGGAACGGTGCCGCGACGCGTCGTCCGAAGACGAAGATGGAGAGGAGCTTCCCAGCTCGACTCTCCGGCGTCGGGTGGTGGGCGGCCTATCCCCCGTCAGGGCCGCCCACCCTTCGGGGCCCCCCATCGCGGGTTTGCCCCAGGAAACAGGTCCTGACTCTCTCTGGCGAGAGAGTGCCGGAGGCGTGGGCAAAGCCAGCAAGGCCTGTGCCGCCTCGAACGCCTCCGGCGTCGAAGGAACCTGTGCAGGGGGTCCCCCACTCACAGGAGTCGGGGGAACTTCCCTGGTCGGTGCCGGTGCCGGGCCCGGTGCCGAAGCAGGGGCCGGCGGCACGTCGGTCAGGAGGATCACCTCCAAGCTCGACCCCGGCCGCTCCTGCGGTGCGGGGGAGCGCTGCAAGCGCGGGCGGCGCTTCCTCTTGCTCTGCACCGAGGCCCCCGGTGCCGGAGGCGCACTCCGCACCGACGAGACACTCGGTGCCGGAGCAGTCCGCGAAGGCTCGGAAGCCGGACTCAAGGTGGACTCCATTAAAAAGGTCCTAAGCCTCACCTCCCTCTCCTTCTGAGTCCGAGGCTTAAAGGACCTACAGATGCTGCACCGATCGGTACGGTGCAGCTCCCCCAGGCACCGCAAGCAACGGTCATGGGGGTCGCTGGCTGGGAAGGCCTTACCGCAGCCAGCACATGGCTTAAAGCCCGGCGAGCCCGGCATGGCCGGGTCGCCGTGAGCCCGAAGGCTCCCTAAACTAACTAACAACCCTCACTAACTGTAAACTAACTAAGTTCGGGATGAACTATTAAGCTAACTACTCACTTTAAGGAGAAATAAAGCCTGTTCGAAGAGCAGGGGTAGTTCTCAACCGACCGTCACGGGCGGAAAGAAGGAACTGAGGAGGGGAGGGGCCGGTCACGCTATATGTACCGCCGCATAAGGGCGGGACTCCAGGGGGCGCTGGGACCGGCCCCTGCAGGGGCTGCTAGAAAAGTTCTCCGCAGATCTGTGCACGTGGGCGCGCACACACCTAAGTGGAATGCATCTGAGCAATCACTCGAAGGAGAATTTTAAAACTACTCTAACAAAGTATTGGAGCTAGCAATTAATATGAAAAGGAAAACAACCAAGACAAGATGGGTGAGATAATATCTTTTATTGGACCAACTACTGTTGGTGAGAGAGACAACCTTTCGAGCTTACACAGAGCTCTTCTTCAAGTCTGGGGTATGTACTCAGTGTCACAGCTCTGAGTAAACTGAAAAGCTTGTCTCTCTCACAAACAGAAGTTGGTCCAATAAAAGATATTACCTCACCTACCTTGTCTCTCTGATATGCTGGGATCAACACAGCTACAACTACACTGCATATAACAAGAAAAAGTCATCTTTAATGGTAGTCAAGTGTCACTGAAAGCTGAGCCAACAGTTAAAAATAGGCCAAAGTAATACTGTAATAATAGGCAGACATACCGTTATCAAAGAGAAGGCAATAGATCCAAAACATCAAGCTTTGGAGACAATGCAATGTAAGCTAGCAGTAGAATGAACACATCAATTATTTAAAACAAACCAAAATATTCAACTCCAAGAAAGATTTAAAACTTCTCTCCTGAGATAGTTCTAAATTAATTTCCTAGGTTCTGGTTATCATTTACACTAAGGCCCCTTTACACTGACCTGTAAGTGTAAATGAGTCAGGCTGTTAGTATCACTAAAACAAATAAGTTAAGTTAATATTATACAATGTATTAATTGTTTCAGTATGTTATACATTGCAAATCTTTATTTTTCCATCACCTATTCATGACAACATCCTGGGTAATACAACAGCCTATAACAGTCAAGTTACATTCAGTACAGAAATTGTGTAGTCTGGGACCATGGAGTGATTGTTTACCTTTTAAAAAAATTAATCATAATTCCACCAAAACAAAATCCACAAGCCATGTACAATTTTGTAATTGGGGCTGGTGTATCAGATATGTTCAGGTACCCCTGTAATCAATAATCACACACCCTCCCTCTTCCCCCCCCCCTTTTTTTAAAAAGATGTATTGCCAGCCTCTTTCAGCCTGCTGAGACATACATAGATATGAGAATGCAAGGAAAACTTCCAGGGCTGGAGCAAAAGACTGGGAGCCAGAAGATTTGTGCCAAGATTTCAATAATAAGAACCCTTTCTGTCCCTAACGTGTTGTGTGAACTTGGGCAAATCACTTAGGGAAACTGAGGTTCAGTGAACCAATCTGTAAACTGGAGGTAATACAGCAAAACTCCTCTTAAAAGTGATCTGCAAAGTAAATCCCTCCTGACAAGACAATTCTGAGAAAACTGAATGTCGAAGCTCAGAATTTCTTGTCGTCTACTTCATTTTTGTTTCTGCATGCAGCACAATCTGGTTCTCTTAATTTAAGTTGCACTTCCCATCTCCCTCTTTCAAAAGCTAAATCTGTATCTATGAGGAAATGTTTCAGTCTGATGCTACCTCTTGCTAGACAAGCTGTACTTTATTGCATGTTGCAAACCAACTTAAAAAACTTACGTTTAGTTTGCAGTTTTTAAAGCTACTATACAACAAGGGAAGGCACTTGTTGCTCTATGCTTTTAGAAATATCTGTATTTTGCTGTGTTTGATAATCATATCTATGGAATTTCAGAGTTGATAGTCTTTGGCCATTGGCTGGGGCAGTTACAGGACCAAGTATTTTCATTTTAGTGTTTCCATATTTGTTAAATTAGATTTTAAGAAATGCAACTTAATTGCTGACTAGCTTTAAATCAAAATTATATTTAAAGGTGAATTATTATTTTGAGTGCTTTTATGAAGTTGAAGTTTTCTAATTAAAAGTGAAGTGATAACAAAAACTAGATGTTGAGCTTAGTGATCTTATAAGATTTATTTAACAAGACATTTGAAGTCCCCAGGTGAAATCCTGGACCTAAGTCAATGAGAGTTTGGCCACTGACTGCAATGGAGCCAGGATTTAATGTCCATCTCCCATTAAAACAAACAAACCAAAAACAAACAAACAAACAAAAAAAATCAGGTCCTCACATCCCTTTTATCCTGGAGGGCTTTGGCAATATTCATAGGAATTGAAATGTGACATTATAGCTGGAATGTTGGAACCTGAGCTCTAATTTTCTTAATCATCCAAATGAAGTTGGAATTGTGGTTGATACTTGGGGAAGAAGAAATGAAATCCCACCTCTGATCTGTTCCAGAACCTGCAGGAAACAGATGCAAGTTGGAAACTGATATTTCTAATATGAAGAGTAAGATACCCCCTTGAAATTAAATAAATATCAATCTTTGTAATTCTCTCTTTTCATTAAAAAGGAGCAGTAAAAGGCTGCTTTGTTTTGTAGTTAATTTTTAAGTGCATCTTTTAGCTCTGCTGTGTCAAGTGTCCTGTTTGTATGTTTGCAGTTGAATTATGAACACTGCAGGACATTAACATATTTAAGCGGTTATATAATATGCCATCATGGTTATGCAATATTTTACTGTGTATGTGCTAATGTTCCATCATTACTGAAGAACGTATTTTTTTCTTGCTAGACACCACAGGTAGACTTCTGAGCTGACTCAACTGGTTGCTACTGTGAATTTCATGACTAAGATTTATTTAGTCAGAACTGTGAGGATCTTGGAAGTCTGACAGAAATACTTGTGCTATACTATGAAATTTTCATGATTCCCCAGACAAAATCATTGCTCGGGTCATACAATTCAATAGCTTCCCCTCCCTCCACCCCACACTTTTTCAGAAATGTGTATCAATGTGGTTACATCAAGGCTGCATGTCAGTAGAGATTACCGGAAGCAACACATACCAAGGAAAGTGAACACCAGTGGGATTAATACTTGTAAACCTTTAATTAGTTGGTAGCTAGAGCCAGATGAACACCATGACCTAATAATAATGTTTAAGTTCAACAACAGGAAGCCAGAGTTGTCTAATTGACAGATCACTGATATCAGTGAAGTACGGCTCATTACATACGTATATCCTGAAGTGGAAACAAAAGCTATACATCTGTAAACAAAACATGGACATCAAATGTGTAGTTTAATCATAGAAAGCCTGCAAAGTTAGACGAATCCTACAGAAAAGGATAATTAAGTGATTCTGAAAGTAATTACATTTAAAAATGCAAATGTTATCTTTCTATAGCATCCAAGTTGAACAGCTAATAAAATAATACATAAACATGAAAAGCAAAAGATAAATTTTAAACAGTAACATTGATTTGCCTTTGCTACGCATCTTGCCTATTCATGGTCCACGTGATACAAGAGAAAGAGTAACATACTACAGCAAGCCACACATTTAACCATGTGCAGAATCAAAAATAATACATATGTCCAACACAGCAAAATAACCACTGCTACCAGAACTTTATCTTTTGCTTGTCTGACTATACAGGAATTTATGCTGTAAATGAACACTTTGTATCAATAATAAGCAAGAACCGGAAGAGTGAAACATTCTATTACAAGATGAAACTCATTGATGTTGTTATTTTTAATACAGTTAAAAGGAAGTACTCTACCCTGAGAGTAGAGTATTTTTAAAGTGCACTTTAACTTGTCTTCCAACCTAATCTTTGCTGAGATTTAGAAAGAGTTCACCAAGATCCCTCCACAGCACACTTGCCTCAGTAAAGGTTGTTTGCTAGGCATCCTGCTCTCTCACCTGCTCTCACCAGAGAATGAATGAATGAATAAATAAATACCTAGCTTTTTATCTGGCCTTCTTCCTCAGTAGATCTCAAAGCATTTCACAACGAGGTCAATATCATTATCCTCATTTTACAGAGGGAGAAATCAAAGCATAGGCAGGTGAAGTGACTTACTCAAGGTCATTCCCCAAGCCATCACAGAGTCAGGAATAGAGCCCACGCCCGTCCCGTATTCTATTCTCTAGACCATACTCTTCCCATTATGTATTCCGTTACCCACTCCACTGTTAGCACCAGCTGAGCAGTGAGACCACCCAACACAGCATCCTCCAACTAGGATTGCATTCACTCATTCTTCCTTGTCCTCAGACTTCCTGGCTTAGTGAGCTCAGAAAAGCTCCCTCAGGTGTAAGTGCCAGAGCGCCACAGAATGAACAGAAATGCAGCAGCATGACTCAGCAGAAGAGTTACAGGGTTTTAACATGCAACTGCTGCCACAGGATGAGGATGAAGTAAGATGACCTGGGATTTGAACTAGAATCTGCTGCAGAAGGATGTGATCTTCAGAGGTGGGATCTCTGAATTTGGAGGGTAAAAAAAGGAAGGTGGAAACTGGATAGGGAGGTGATCAGAGAAATTCTTTAGATTCTGAACTGAATCTTCGTGTTGTTGGTTCAACCACCACTAAATCCTGATGAAAAATCATGATAAAATACATGAAATCATCATATAGCCTAAATTGGAGAAACAGGACTAAACAGAACTGTAGGAGATATTCTGAGGGTAAAAAAAAGACTGCCCTGGACAAATTAAAAGAGAGAGCCATATATACTGTCTAATTTATACAAACTGAATTTGGAAGAAACTTCAAGAATCACTGCAGAGATACCTACAGTTAAACTGTAAGCAGCAAGCATATGCTCCAACTCATTTTTGTGCCTACAGTCTTAGTACAAGTACAAGAATCAGGGAAGGTATCTTACTTAAGAGTGGTCACTCATGCATCCCCAGAACATTAAACATTCTGGTACTTCTGAAAATGGTACAGGCCCGCCTCCATGACACGGGACGGGACAACTGGTTTTGTCTCAGTGCCGGACAGGAAACAAACCATTCAAGGACGACTGTCCAGCTTAAACTGAACAAACAGCATGCCTAATCTGACTGTGTGCTGAAGAAGTGGATGTTGCTACCACATCAACACTTACTAATGTTCAACCAGCCATGATTTAATGACCAGCACTAAATCAGTCTAAGTGTTCCAGTGAAGTTAACTAAGTCCTATGAAAATTAACTACATTTTATCCCTTTTAGTCAGTCAGTCAACTGCAATGTGAAACACTCATTGATTCTCCTATATCAGTTTGATTATGCACAAGGTTAAGATTCTGTCAGGGGTATTTTTGGTAAAAGTCAGGGACAGGTCACGAGTAAGAAACAAAAATTCATGTAAGCCCACAACCTGTCCCTAAGTTTTACTAAAAATACCCTGGGGGAAGGAGAACAAAGAGAACAAAGCCCCGCAGCTGCTCCTGCGGCAGCGGCTGACCACTACTGCTCCAGCCCCAGAGGGGCTGACCCAACCCTGGCTGCTGCTCTGGTGAGGCAGGGACCGCTGTTTCAATGGGCCCAGGGCTGGCTGCAGGTCAGCTGTCTGGGGCCTGAGGCTGGCCACCTCAGCTGTTCCAGCTGCCCCTGCTTTGGCAGCCTGGTTGACAGTGGCTCCAGCCGTGCCCCAGAAGTAGTCAT
This sequence comes from Mesoclemmys tuberculata, assembly GCA_007922155.1. Taxonomy (NCBI): domain Eukaryota; kingdom Metazoa; phylum Chordata; order Testudines; family Chelidae; genus Mesoclemmys; species Mesoclemmys tuberculata. The sequence continues at coordinate 54,328,773 of ML675610.1, read as the reverse complement.
GGATGTCCTGGAAAGTCACAGAATCTACGACCTCCATGACAGAATCGTATCCTTAATTATGCATTAACAAGTTTAACATATCTTTATTTTTAACTAATAGGGACATTTTTGATCAAACTGGTTTTACTGGTTTAATTTAACTCTGATGAAAACAATACATCTTACACATTTTGATGAATACATAAAATGTTCACTAAACTAGAATATGAAATATTCCAATTTTGGTAAAATGAAGATTCTTAATAAATGAAGTTTAACCAACTAAGTTAACTCATTATTAACTTAAAAATATATTGGTTAACCAAACAGTGGCAGTAGCATATACATCAGATATTTTTGCTGTCGTACCATCTAGTGAAAATGAGTTTTTCTTTAAGAATAAAAAAGGTGATTAAAATCAATGGATTTAATCAAAGCAATTTAAATGTATCTACTCTTAAGAACAGGATGCATTAGATAGCACTGAAAAAACAGATATCTTACACTCCAGATTGGCTGCTGTGATCATTAATCAAAAAGCACTATCTTCAATTAACAGTTGCCTGGCAATAGCACCTAATTCCCTGAAATAGCAACAAGGTGTACACAAATTCCAATTTATAATCTCAGTGGTAGTTTCAGTAATAAGAAGAAACAAAGCTAAGTGGTCGTTAAGATACTGTGCTTTTGGGTGGTGACAGGGAGGAGGAAAGGGAGTCCTGGCATATTTTGAAGTTAATTTAACAAAATCTAAGACTACAAAAAGGATTCGCAATTAAGCTAGGCACCCAGTTTTTTAAAAGCATTAAACAACTTCCTGTGTCAGCCTTGAGAAGTTGGTGATTATTATGATCTATGACCAGCACAACAGCAATGATCGTAACTACATAGCTGCAGCTTGTAATAGTGTTACTTCAGTGAAGGTGCTTTTTTCCCCTATCACAGAAGAACAAGAAATGCCTGTGTTGTAGTGTTGCTGGAGGAGGCACAGTGCCTTCTGTCTGGATTCACAGCTGATTATTACTGTTTTGTTCTTTGTTCCAGGAAGATTCCAAGGCATAGGAGATATAAAGTGAACCTGTAATGAAACTAAAAGCAACCTTTCAACCATCAGTTTATCAATATGCTTGCAAAGCCCGTTTTCAAGAGATACAATAATGAACAGCTAACACATTAATTTAATCTCTATACACATTTTAGTAACTAAGTTAAAAATAAATCTCAACACCTGTTGTATCTTGCCAACTCGTTTCACATACCAGTACATCATTTACAGACATGAACGTACCTATGAATGTCAATGTTTTGCAAGATACATTAACAGATAGAAGACAATTTGCAAAGCAGACAGATGTTCCACCCAGTACCAGTCACATTTTGGCTTTCAGTGCCACTTTCCAATAACTTTGAGGCCATTTTGCAGATTTCTGCTTAAAGGATACTGTACTGTCTCTTATGAATAAGCTTGTTTGGATCACAGAAGATAGTTTGTGGTTTATTAAATTGCAGAAATATTAATTTTACACTATCAGTTTTCTGCCTTGTAAAATGACTTCTGGAGTTGCTTAATTTAGCTGAAGAGAACATTTAATCTATTGTCTGCGGGACACTGTGTTGACAGGTGTACTGACCAATTGTGGTTTCTCAAACATTGCTGTTGGCTGCCAATACCGGAGTTCTATCACATGAAATTGCCATATAAGCTTTGCAAAACCACTTTTGGTTCCTTTTCCTCTATTACTTTCTGCTTAATACACTAATTTCAAATAAGCCTATCCTGCCAATTCATCAGGTTGTTATTTTTCAGTTCAACCAGCAACATCAATCATTAAACCAACCACTGCATCGAGTGCTGGAGAAAATATGCAAAGATCACTGCAACTACTTTTCATCAAATTGCTAGACTCAAGAGAACAATAAAAAAATATATATATACTAGCGTAAGAAAATAAAAACCTCACAATGCCTCTCATGCTGGGCATTTTTAACACCACTCAAGAATTTCAACTATAAATACCACTTCTCTCTAGAATATTTAAGCAAATTCAATTCTTATTTCAATATTGTTGTTAACTTTGAAGCCGTTATAAGTAAACACAAAGGGCCAGATTCTCAGATATACTGTTACCTGGCAGCTCTGTGTTCTTGGGGAACCAGGGTGAAAAACCCCTACTCTCTCTCTGGCTCACCTGAATCCCCCCCAGCCTCTGCTTGAACCAGAAACAAAAGCTATGAAAAGGCTATGGGAGACACACCTAAAAGGTATCGCAACAAGGGTGATAGGATTAAGACAACTCCCCATGCCTCATCTACATAGAAGATGTAAAAAGAGGCATCTCAATTAACACACTGAATGGAGAACTGGAGCCTCATTTACATCGAAGATGGAACAAGAATTAGCATGAAGAATGGAGAACCAAGCTCCAAAGGAGGAATCGCACTGAATTCTGGGATTGGCAAGGCAGGGACACACTGCATTATGGGAGTTCTCTGCTCTTGATGTAAATGAACTCACACCTACACCCATCCAGCTCCGCAGTTATCAGACCATTCTAGTATTGATATGCAAAACACTGAATCTGCCTGGTTGCATTGTGAGCTTCCCCAAGGAACATTGACCATAGCTGGGAGTGATCAGCTCCTATTGTCTAGCATAGAGAAAACCACCCTGGAGTACTTCAGTGAAACATTGTTTACCCACAAACAAACCTGGTTCTACAAAATACCCCTACCCAAGTTCAAATCTCTCTCTTGCTCTCCTCTTCTGATGCTTGGACCCAAATGCTTTCCTGACTGATCCTGTTGTGGGTTTTGCCTCTCCCTCAAGTGTTCCTGACCCTAAGATGAACAGCCTGTCTCCTGGGAACTTCTGAGCTGCAAGGAGTGGTGAGATTCCCCCCCCCCCCGCCGCCGCCGCATCTTTCCCAATTCTCTCTCTCTTTAATCTAGGTATAACTTTTTACTTTTGTAATCAAACCTGGGCTAGCCTTCTCCAATACCCCTACTGTAATGTTGTTGTATTGTGTTAGATTGTTTTCCTCTCCTTGTATGGCATCACTAATAGTATCATAAGTTTTATGCACCTGGCAATAAATTGTAATCAAGCTGGTTGCCTGTTTCTCTCTCTCTAAATGCATTTACTCCTTTGTGTTCTTGGCTTCCCTACCTTGCTCTGCAGCAACGCTTCTTTTACCTAAGCCAAAGATCCCTGGAATGCCCAAAATCCTATGAGGTTTGCTTATCAAGGAGGTTACTGCTAGAACAATTGTGTTGTGAAGAGGCATATAAAGGGGGCAGCTGAAAAGTGCTACTCTGCCTAGCCTACGGAGTCCAGAGGCGCATAAGGGTGACAGCTGAAAAGTGCTGTTTGACCCAGCCTGCTCATAAGTGTGCTCCATTCTGGTGCGGTGTAACGGGCACATGAGGGTGACAGCTGACAGTGCTGTGTCACCCGGCCTGCTGAGTTCAGGGACGTATAAGGGGTCAGCTGAGAGTGCTGATAGCCCGGTCTGCGCAGACGCACTCAGTTAATCTGGAATGGTTGTCTGTATCTGTGGGGGGTTATTTGAATCTGAAAACCTTAGGTCCTGCAGGATAGCTCCATTGGGAGGGGACTCGTAGCCATATGAAAACACCAGTAACACAAGTAGCACATTACTCTTCCAGGAAGGTAACCCTAATAAATAAGCATACCTCAAAGTGACGGGCAAATCTGGTAACAATACTTAGACAAATTCCATTAAATTCTAAGTATGTTACATGTGTGCATCTGAGGATAGAATCTGTTCCATACTTTGGTACACTGGGGAAAGGTCTTGTCTGGTTCAACATAATGGGCCTGATTCTGACACACTTGCTCACAGTGAGTAGTACCTGATTATATAAATAATCCCCAAAATAATGGGATTGTCTGCACAGTAAAACAGAACTCATCACAAGTAAGGGTGACAGAATCTAATCTAATGCTTTCAAAAGAGACTTTACTTCCCATTGCATAAATTTCTGCTGCTAGGCTGAAAATGCTGACACAGAGAAACATGGCAGACCTGTAAGACACTTGTTTGTTCCTATTCAACTGGTATACAAATTCTGCCCTAATTTACCTCCTTATGCATCAACAGGAGAATTCATCCTCCATAAGTGGCCAACAGTCAGCAATTCCCACATCCCAGCAGAGAAAATTCTTGCAGAAATGCACAGAAGCGCCTGATTTTCTAAATTCATCTGATCTCATTTAATTTTAACATCATAGTATCCATATGCTGTTTGCCAGAAGCTGGGAATGGGTGACGGGATGGATCACTTGATGATTACCTGTTCTGTTCATTCCCTCTGAAGCCCTGGCACTGGCCACTGTCGGAAGACAGAATACTGGGGTAAATGGACCACTGGTCTCACCCAATATGGCTGTTTTGTTCATATATTCATTCTACTTTAAAAATATATAGCTCTAAACTGAAAATTTTTAAAGTAAAGCTTTTATTGATATGTTTATTAACAAAAGCATGTGAAATCACAAAATATCCCTCATACAATAAGCTAACCCAATTTTTGGTCCTACCTGAGTATTTTATACAGAGACAAGTCATTTCTCAGCTAGCAATTTAATAGGCCACACACATACGTGTGTTAGATGGCAATTAAACCATGACATTTCCAAAAACTCTCTCTGAACAGAGCCTTGCTAACATGACTTATTGATCCAGTGACATATATTAGCTCAGCATGTTAGTTTATACAACTAACCACCTTCCAGTTCCTAAAGGGAAAACTCACCAGGAGGAACCCTCAATTGCTCCGCCTATGTTAAGGTTTGTTATTTCTTATCTAAAATTGCTATAATCCAAACGTAACCTGCTTCATGAAAGGGCATTTTATGTAGTGCTCTGTTATTTGGTGGTTACCAGACTGCAGTGCATTGGGAACCTATGTCATGAAAAGTGTTAAATAAATCCAGTAATAAAAACAAACCAGTTACTCCTGCTGTGCTGGCTCACTGAAACTCTGAGCATCAGAGCCTATGTAGCGGCTGAGGAAGCCCCATTCTGTGGTTGTGGAAGGCTGTGTTTAGTGATTCCATGACCTCCTTCTTCCCGGTAGCAGTCTAATCTCACAAACATTTGAGCAAGGTATCTAGCCCAGCCTGGCTGCTAGCGGCATTTCGGAAAAAATATAAAGGCCTAGAGTCAACTGTATCCTTATTCCCAAAATAATACCAGCAGGGAGTGAAGTAAGAGAGGTGCACCCCGGAGTTTTCAGCTGTGGGAAGCCATCAAAACCTAACAGTAGTAGCACAAGCCACCTTCAGCAGCAATCTGTATGAAGGGTGGGGCAAAGAGTCCTCCATTTGTAAGAGCCTTCTTTTTTCTAAGGCAGCTCTGCATCAGCCTTCTCTTTTGGCTCTGGAGAGTTGGAAATATATTCTGCTGGATTGAACCCTGTGTTTTTCCTGGTTGCTGTCAACATACAAATGAGCTCCTCTGGCATTCGTAACAGGTGTGGAAGGGTGTTCAATTCAACTAAGCAGAAATTGATAAACAGGGCAACTACAATGAGTGACCCAAGGGATAGGAGGGTAGTTAACTCAATTAACATGGTGTCATTTTAAGAACATGATACACAAATATTAGACACACAGCTTTGGTCAGTTCTTCTCATCCTTGTCACAAGACTATGAAGCAAAGTCATCAAAATAGTTAAAATGCGTACTGTCTGATATTTTTTATTTCTGTCTTCTGCCTTTCATTCCCCTTGGAAACAAGATGTACTGTCTCAAAAAGCTAAATTACTGAACGGAGGTCTTTTTCCCTATCGACATGCGAGGGATTTGTTTGTGTAGCTATCAATCCCATTAATGCTAATGGAAATTACACACAGGTTGAAAAAATCTACTTGCCAAAGATAAGTAGCAAATTTTCCTTGGTGAATGAATAGGGGGAGACAGCGTTCATTTAAGCAGAATTTAAAATGAAATTCTACTCTGAAAAAAGACTTAACATGAACCGTATGTTGTCATTTTTTATATTGTAGCTCAATTAATTCATGTCGAATTTTACCAATAAAGCAATGTTGTTTTTTCTAAACAGTCTTCCACCACACATTCAACTTGGGCTCTGAGAGTCAGGCTGTTTGTGTGTTTGTAGGGAAAGGGGGCGCGTCATGATTTGTAATAAAGGTTCTGCAGGCCAAATTACATCCTCACGCTTACACCTGCACCACCTCATTATCTTCTAACTATATCCTAACGTACATCTTTGCACTCCACAGAAACCTAACACTGTTGCATATGTGTAAATGAGAGCATAGTTGGGAGGCTGCAGAAGCTTAATTACTGGTGAGATAGTATGCAAGAAGGAAAGTGCTTTCAATCCTATGATTTCAAAGAAACACTTCTAAATGTGAGAAGTCAGTCTGTAAACTGCTTCTTGCTGCTGTTACTAGGGAAAGCTACAGGACTGTATGTCCGGTTTCTAGTCAGAATCCTCTGGGCAGCAACGAGACCTATAATAATCATGTGAATTCCACTCTGCAAATACTTTGAAAAACTTTGAGCAAAGGCAGCCACCTAGGTTATTCACAGGGTAGGAGGTGGAATAGAAGATACTCACTCCCACATGACCCCATGCTAGATTGGAGATGGAAGACAGGGAAGAGTGGGGATGAAACAGAGTCATCCTCTTCTCTCTCAAGAGGCGTCAAGGAGGGATGTGGGTAAGTAACTGAGGAGAGGTGGGGAAGACGTCTACTTTTCAGCTGCCAAATTTACTTGGCTAAGTAGAAGCTGATATAAAAGATGGAGCTCCTAAACAGGGTCCAAAGACAGCACCCTGTTAGGACTCCAAACTGCCACCTGTAGTAGTGTGTGTTTGACTGAGCAAGAGCATAAGGAAAGGCACACGTGACAGACTCTACAGGACATACCCTACTCTCTGGTGACTTGTCTACACTTAAGAAATTTGGCTCGCTAAGTCCCACTTAGCACACCTGTCACAAACCACATGCCCAAATACAAAAACGTTCTGAATGGTGCGCGTCACTGTTCGGAAACAGGGGCACAGAAGTAGACATTTGGCCACTTTTGGAGGGCACTTACTGCGCCACCAGGAGCTGGACCAAGTGGCTCCCCCCTCCTGTTTCCCCTACCCACACAGCCCCAGGGCTGATGGAGCTGGCTCTCCCACTCCCCCACCACTGTGACTCCAGGGTTGGTGGAGCTGGCTCTCTGCCTCTCCCACCATGGCTGGTGGAGCTCGCCATCACCCAGCAGCCAGAGGAGCTGCCATCTCCTTGCTGCCCCAGGGCAGGAGGAGTTCTGTGCCCCTGCTTGTCCCCCATCCCTCCGCGCATCCCTCTGTTTGGAAAAGACTTGCATCAAACAAGGTTAACCACCATGGAGACCTCCACTGTACCATTCAACACCAGTGTATTACCAAAAATATTCTCCAGTCTCTACCTTGTATTTCTGATTGATATCCTAAATAGCCAAAAGCCACTGCACCTTGAGATGGATGCTGCAGATCCTGAGCGTGCGAAGTAAGAACTTCAAATTCTTAAAACGGTGCCCTGGTAAAAAGCCAAGTATGTGTATGGATTGGCAGAATCACAGTTCTGAGGTAAAAGACAACAATGAGCATGTGCACAACTGGTGACCAGTGAGCACGTGCAATAAGGGGACAGGTGACAGAGGCCAGTTAGCTGAGTGGCTAGCTGGTCAGCGCCCGCTCATACAACTTGTTTTAAAGGTCAGAGCCATCAATCAAAATTCTGAGGTAATGGTTAAGACTGAGCATAGGCCAGTGAGGTAATTGTTTCTAAGAATAGAGAGCTACAATGTCACATAAAAGGCCAGCTGCCAGCAACAGTTTCCCAGTCCAGAGTATGGGTCTGAGAAAGAGAGAGGTGTTCGGAAAGAGCCGGGAAACTGACAAGAGAAGACAAACTGCTGCAAAGAGAGAAGAAAACGAGCGGAGCAGAGATGACTGACCAGAAACCAAACAGCAGCAGCAGCAATTTTTAAGAAAAGGAAACATCAACGGGTTTATAGATTAAGCTTAATATTTTTTTAATTATAGTTTATTATAAATAAGTATATCATACGTTACTGTATGTGTGCATTGATGAGAATGAATAAAAGTCTGCTATTAATTGCAACAGATCTATGTAAACATTAAAGCACTTTAAGATCTGCTGTCAGCAGTTTGTTACACACTGACCACTTGCAACAAATTGCTTCACTTAGAATCATTTAAAGCAGAGGTTCCCAACCTTTCTGAGTGAAAGCCCCACTAGTTAACACTAGGTAAAACACACAGACCCCGGACCCATCATCAGCCATAAACACATAACCCCTATAAACACTAAGTTACATTAATAATAATAATAAATTACCCTTCCCTGAGTAAGAAGCCTTCCCTGGTGCAGCCACCACCACACATCCTGTGTGGCCCTGCCTCTTCCCATCCGTCACGGATAGACGGCAATGGAGGCAGCGGGCGCTGGCGGGGCTGCTCCTGAGCTCTGGCTAGTGCAGAGCTCAGTGGAGGAGGCTGCACCCTGCTGACACAGGCTTGGGGTGGGCGGGGGGCAGGCGCTGCTCCTCTGCTCAGGCTAGCATTGAGCTTGGAGCTGCTGTGCCTGGCCGGACCTTGGGACTGCTGCTCCCTCAGGGGGGCTGCTTCTTTGCTCCGGCCAGCTGGCTGGCTGGTGCAGAACTCGGGGAGGGGCTCATGGGGACTGCTCTACCACTCCAGCTGGTGGGGCTCCGGGAGGGGCGCTACTCTCTGACTGGGGCGGGGCTCAATGGGTAAATGATCTCAATATTACTGAAACCTCCTGGATCCCTTGGCACCCCCTGTAAGGGGGTCACGCACTTCAGCTTGGGAACCATTGATTTAAACTATATGCTGTTGTAGTTTAAGTGCTCTTTAACTTGTGTCTCAAGGATTTTGTGGCTTGTTTAGGATACTTAAATCATATATTAGTAGGGATTATTAATTACATCAATACAAAGACACTTCGTTTTGGAGAGAATACTGCCTGAGTCAATTTACTTCATTGGAAGGTTAAATCCGTGTCTTTTAGTGTTTCCTTAACAACCCAAGAAACTTTTACCTCTGAAAAAACAGACTAAGGATAGGTCTACACTGACAGTGGCAAATTTGCCGCCGTCAGATCGATTGCTCTGGGTCGACTGAGCCATCAATGTAGACCCGCTCAGTCGATCCAGGAAGCGACGCAGGAAAACCACCCGGTAAGCGGCGTAGCGCTGTTCCCTTCAACGCAGCGCAGTGTGGACGCCGGACGGAGGAGACGCTGCAAAGTTGACGGGAGATACGCAAGTGATTTATGTCACTTGCGTATCTCCCATCGACTGCTGCCGAATCGCAAAGGTAAGTGTAGACCAGGCCTTAGGGAGCAATAGGCAGGTTATTATAGCAATGTCCCACAATTCATTTTTCAGGATAATAAGTGCAGCATCAACATGGATGGAATAAACAGTGTTATCTCCCAGTACACTAGTCTCTGCTTCAGTCTGCCTGGTTTATTTTCTATATTCCACCACAAAGAAGAGAAAATTTGCTATACGCCATACCTGTGACAATTTTAAAAGTCTAAAAACAGGAGTTTAATTGCAAGATATTATATATTGGGCACCACAGCCAAAGCATTTACATTATTTATATTGTGTCTGCTGGCCCATGTTCCGGCTCCCATCTCTTAATTAGCATGCTACTCTTATCTACCTGCAATCACATTTCATTCATTCTTTACTTAATACATGAAAAACAGTCTTAGTTGCACATCACTTAGCTATCAAAATACGCTTAATTTGGGTGAGGAAAATTGGAAGAATAATTGCATTACTCATCCTGCTTACAGAAACCAAACACATTTTTAGAACCTTAGCATAAATACCAAGTAACCTGAGCCCCAAATTCTCCAAACCCCCAGCAGTAATGTTGGCATTTCAACATCGCCAATGGTAATCCTCTGGTCTGGAAAGAAAGTCCCTGCCTACAACTTTCTGTACAGGTTCTTAAAGATGCGTGCGTCATGCACCTTCCCTGACCAGCCCACGTTGATGTCAGTGAAATGACCCTAGTGATCCGCCAGTGCTTTCAATACCATAGAAAAGTAGCCCTTTCACTTGATGTACTCTGTGGCAAGGCAGTCTGGTGCCAAAATAGGGATATGCGTGCCATCTATCGCCCCACAGCAGTTTGGGAAAAGATGGTTACTTACCTTGTAACTATTGTTCTTCCAGATGTGTTGCTCATTTCCATTCTATTCTAGGTGTGCGCGCACCTCTGCATCCTTACCAGAATTTTTTTCCCCTTAGCAATACCTAGGCTCTGGCATCTCCTGGAGTCCCACACACATGCCACGATATAACAGGTGTTGCGAGATCTACACCCCATCAGTTCCTTCTTGCCATGAACTCCAACAGCAGAGATGGGTGGTGGGTAATGAAATGGACATGAGCAACTCATCTCAAAGAACAACAGTTACAAGGTAAGTAACCATTTTTTCTTTTTCGAGTGCTTGCTCATGTCGATTCCATTCTAGGTGATTCACAAGCAGCACCTTGGAGGCGGGCCCAGAGTTCACAGATGAGACACTGCTCTGCTGCAGCCGGCATCATCCTGTGCCTGTTGGATGATGGCATAGTGGGACGTGAAGATGTGCACTGATGACCAAGCAGAGGCCCACAAACATCCTGCACAGGTATGAGGTCCTGCACAAGAATGGCCGCCGAGGAAGCTTTTGTTCTGGCGGAGTGGGCTGTGACAACACCTGGTAGGGGTACCTTCACCTGCTCGTAACAAAACTTGATGCAGGAAGTTATCCAAGAGGACATCTGTTGGGCAGAGACAGGTAAGCCTTGCATCCTATTCGCCACCACAACAAAAAGTTGCATAGTCTTCCACAACGACTTAGTGCATTCAATGTAGAATGTCGACAATCGAACTATGTACACTAAGAAAATGAAAACCACTAGATGGCAGAGCTTGCCATAGCAAGAGTGTTCCAGCACCATTACAGGTGGTAAGAAGGAACTGAGAGGGAGGGGGGCTGACAGCACCATATATACTGGCGCATTCGTGCGCTGCTGCCAAGAGCTCTAGAGCTGGCCCTATGGATACCACTAGGAGAAAAATTTACAGCACTGGTGCATGTGGCACACACACATCTAATTGGGAATGGACATGAGAAAGTACTCAATGAAGAACCCATGTTCCCAGTCATCCCTGCATGAATCATTTGCCCCCATGAGGCATTGCAAACCATTCCCAAAACACCCTGTGCTAGATGATGGCGAGTTGTACCAGGGGATAGCTACCCATGGTGCACTCTTCTCTGCATCTATTCAAGCACTGCTAGTGAGGATGCACACTGTTGACACAAGGAGCATAGTGTGGATATGCAAAAGTGACTGAATTACTTTGGCAGCTGTATGTCGATGTAACTTAGGTTGACTTAATTTAGTAGTATAGACAAGGCCTAAAGCATGAATGAGTTCTGGGGCAGACTTTCCAAGTGCCTAAAGCATTTAGTGATACACAACTCCTATCAATTTTCAATAGGACTCTGCTTCTCAGGCCAATAAGCATGTGTAAATATCCCCCCATGGTTACTAACTCTTGTTATTTTTCATAGTAGAGGCCACTCCAGCAGTATGGCTGAGACCAGCTGGATGGGAACCACAGTAATGGAAGAGGTGACAATCCTGATCCGAGGAAAAGGAAAATCACGGAAGAGCTGTTCCTGGACACAAAGAGAGAGATGAAAAGAAACTTGGATCATGTCTCAGTTCAAGGAGAAGAAAGCGAAGACCATTTTGAAAGGCATAGGAGATTCAGGCAGGAGGATTAGGAACCAATGTTAAACTATTTCTAGCATGGGAGGGAAATGAGAGTGGAGGACAGATAGCTCCAAAACATAATTTTCAATGAGCTTCTGCAGCATCAAGAAAAGATCGCAGCACCGACACAGCAATCAACCTACGTACCTATGCCTGCACCACCAAAGTAACAGTTACTTAGGCCAATGTAATCAAAGAGGATTCCCCCTACTGTCCTAGTTCCCCATATCCATAACCTAGGCATTCTACCCTTTCACATGTCCAAAGAAAAGAAAACAAATTCTAATGTCATGCATTTATGTCCCACTAACATGCATCCAAATGCATGTTTTTAATCAATATGTTACCCTGAGTAGACACTGAAGAGGCCCCTCATGGCTGTGTGGATATAATAAAGAAAATGCTGGGGGAAGTCTGTGAACTTTGCACATCAATCATACCACCCTGAGTATCAATACAACAAATCACTCCTCCGTAAAGTTCCTCTCCATAACTAATTGAAATCATTATCAAACCAGAAAAAACAAATTCATGAATCCATTAGAAGTGTAATTTCAGCACTACAAATGCATAAAGACTACAATGGATCATAAAGCTCTATCACTATAACCTGGGTTCTACAAACCAGAGAGTCATCCACCATACAAATTAAGTCAATAGGATAATTAGGTTCATATTTAATACGTAAGTAGAAACCCACCATCAACAGCAATAAATGGCTCCTAATTTTTAAATAAGTAATAGTCACTGAGATACATGATCAATCCCATCCCCTGCCACCTTCAGTTTGAAAGCATGTATGCAAAGCATTTCTGATTTGGACAGCATGGCAATTGCAGACTGCTAATATCATCTTTATTATTAACAGCTTACTTCACTGTTGTCTGTGCCTAAGATACTGAAAATCTTGCAGCCTCTTCACTCCATTGATCATTACAGGTTTCACCCTTGCTTTCACATATTATACAAAGAGCAACAGGAAGATATTTTACTTATTACTTTCAGTAACAAACTCCTGAAATACACTGCAACATCTTGCACCTCCTCAAATGGACTGCTGAACCCGCGTCTCTGAGAGTGTGTTAGCTGGGTACACTTCACTTCCCATGGTCAAAGCGTGCATGCAAAGCCACCCAGAACCACAGCGGGGATGGAAACCTAGTTTGGTCAGCATTGCTTGGCTGGAGGAGAGTCATCCCCGTTGCCCCACTGGCAACTGTGCCTGACAAATTTAGAGTTTTTAAAATTTCTGGAGTTTTGCACTTCTTCAGACCACCCTATGTACACTTTGAGATACCTCATGTAATCATCCACTAAGGCCTGAATCACCATTGACTATCCCTTCCAATCAGGGCATAGTTTCTCAACCTGTGGTACACGTACCCCTGGGGGTACCCAGGGAAAAACAGAGTGAAAGGGAGGTGGGCAACAGCTGCCGACTTCTGGGGAAGCCAGGCGGCAGCAGCCCGCTTCCCACCCAGTCCCAGCTTCGAGGTGGGAGGCATGTGGCAGGCCCCAGCTTCTGGGGCAGGTGGGTGGCAGCCTTGACCAGCTTCCCTCCGTCATAGCTCCTAGCTGGGAGGCAGGCGGCAGCCGCTGGCTTTTGGGGAAGGCGCCAGCTTGAAGATGGGCAGCAGCTGCCTGCCTGCATCCCTGGGTCCCAGCGGGCACGAAAGCCGCCTCTGCCCCAGCTCGGATTGGATGGCAGTCACCCACCTCCCGGGCTAGTAGCCAGGCAGCAGCTGCCTACAACTTGCCCAGGTGGCAGCCCCACTCCCTGGCTCAAAGCCCAGTGCTCAGAAAACTTGTCAATTTCACTGCTCTATGACAGCCCCAGATTTTACCAGTCTCTCTCTCTCTCTTTCACCCTCCTTCCCTGTCTCTCTCTCAGCCCTTCCTCCTCTCAAATCTATGGCAAAAAATTTGGCATGGCACTTTGTATTCCCCAGCATTGGCATGCCACTCAAAGTCTCCTAGCTTTGGCCAACATCACCTCTAGCCCAGATACATACTTGAGTTGTGCACCCATGATGTAAAGGGGGTAATCCTACCCACACTAGATCTGACATCTGTCATATCACGGCCTTATATACACAGCCCTTCTTCCAACATATGGCTCACATTAGTCTGTAAATATAAAATCCCGTGGAAAATTGAGTGTTGGGGTATTTATTAAAATTTTCAGAAGTTAGGGGGTACCTGCTTCTTAAAAGCTTGGGATACACTGAATTAGGGTACCTCTTGGGCTTGTTGCAGGAGGACCAGAATGAGCATATATAAAGGTACATGTGGTGTACTGAGGACTGTTAGAATTGCAAGCTATCATTTGAGTGTGTGTGTGTGTGGAGGAAGAGGGTACTGGCCTAGAAGGCTCTGCGATTCTAGCAAGAAAGGCTTGTGAGTGTTACACAGTCATTCTGAAAAGAGACAGCCTTCCACCTCACAAATTCCCAGAGCTCAAACATCTACACAACAGTTAAATAGCCCCTTAGTCCAAGCCCCACAACCTGAGTCAACTTGCACAGGCCAGCTGAGGGTTTTTAATTGCAGTGTAGACATACCCGAGGAGGCCTGGTGGATCCATTTCAAAAGACAGCTGAAGCCAAGAATTTTTTCATGTTCACTTAGGAAAGAGGTTGCAATATTGTCACTACTATTATCCATACTTTTGTCACCTCCAGAACAGATTTCAGTAATAGCTTTATATGGGTCTATACTCAAACACCATTCAGAAACATCAGCTAGCACACTACATGGCATGGAATTACATAGTGGCATAAGATATAAGAAACATATGCTTTGAATCCAGAATACCTCAAAGATTACTTCTCAGTCAGTGTTTCACCATTAGTTAGATACGCTGAAATGTCTGAGCTAAAAATGTTTGTATATATGGGGAAAGGCATATTAAGTGGATGGCTTTCTAGACTAGAATTTGCTCCCTTCTGAAAGATCCAGAGTTTGTTGATATTTCAGGCATGTTATAAGGATTTGGATTCCTCTAAGAAAGGGGGGTATGTAGGGAGGATTTTAGTGAGCTGCAGTGTTGTTTTAGTACTTTGGGGTTTTTACATTGTGATGTTTTAAAATAAGTGATATAGTATGAGTGCTTAGAGTACTGTAATAAGATAGTCTACACTGATAAATTAAATACTATATTATAAATACAGTAAATATAAATATGTACTATACAACATATACTAAACTTTGTTTGGTATTTGTTTTGTGACTCCTACAAATATAAATATTTTCAGAACATCTAATACCTGATAAGTATTAAAAATCTGATGTGTACGTTAGAATTTGTGTTGCCTGAATAAAGGAAAACCAGAAAGTACAAGAAATTGGTAACAGCAAAGCCTCAGCAAAATTTAGAAAGAAATAAAAAAACCCACCCACATCCAGATAAATAAGCAAATCTAGCACTAGCACATTCTGAATTTTAAATTAAATATTCCACAAAACAGAGATTTCATATCTGCCTGATGCAAAGGGAAATAAATATATTTTGGGCTTTAAATAATTTTCTCTAGCCTTTGCTTTGGAAGACATGGGACTGCACACAGAACATCTGATAATATACCTCAGCATTTCATTGTCTCATATACAGATAAAATAATTTATTTCCAGAAAAAATCTATGTAAATAACTTAAGAACTAAATCAGTTTCCCCACTGATATTTCCTGTCTGCCTCAAAATTATCTACCATGTTTGTTTAATTACGCTGTGATATTCATAAAGATTTCAAACCTAAAAGTTGTTGGTAGCAGAGCTGGGACCTATACTAAGTCTCCAACATAAATCATTCCTGTCAGAACAGAAAGCCATCAGATTGTGAATGGTGGTGGTGGGGCAGCCAAGGAACTGGTCAATGCAATACACAGCCTCGGTGTCACTGCCTCAAATTTAACCAATGGGTGAAATGATCAAAACTCATCACCTGATGAGTACTACCACAGCAGCACAAGCAGTGTGACTTTCTCTACACTGCCTGGCCAACGTGACCACCTCCTCAACCATGGGGGCTGCTCTTAGGTGGCTACTGTGAAGGCTGTGCGTGCTCTCTCTCACAAGCACCCATATCAAAACTATGGGCGAAGTCAAGAGGATTTAAGCATGTGTTTTGCTGACTGGGACCAAGAACTACCACCAAAATGTTCATTCTCATTAGTCTCATGGAAGCAGACGAAGTCTGGGCTGCTTCTAAGAGCACTCACTCCCACCCAACCAGGTGAGGGTGGAGGGCACACTGGTGAAGCAGTGTAGGAAAATTCATACTGCTTGTGCTACCGTGGTACCTTGTTTTATGGACACACAATAATCTAGTCAGTCTAGCACTTGTCACTCCAGTTAACACAGACACCCACATGAATCATAAATTCTCACTAAAATAGCAAACTCCAACCACTTCTTTGGGGTTTTTATTAAATGTATTTATAAACACATTCCCCCTCTGGTGTAAGGGAGAATAATTACACTTCATGTTTTATTACATTTTCAATTCTTTAAATAGAGAACACTTTTAATATAGAAACCTACAGAGACTATGTAGCCTCACTTTTTGCACACAAAAGGTTTTATTGTTGTAACTCGTCTTTGTTTACAAAGTGTTCCTTGACATTTGCAATTTAAGCTTGGTGAATGGCTTCTGTAAGCAATCACTAGTGAATCAAATATATCGGGCCATCTCCCCACTGCAATAAACTGTCAAAAGTTCCATTCTTCTAAATGGAGCTACTCCTATCCACAGAAGCTGAGGATTTGGCCCAGGAATTGTTCTGAATTAGCTTTGAAACCTCTCATAGTTAAAAAGACATGTTCTTTAATACTTTCTGCCCTCATCCCAAATTAAAAAAACAAAACTGACAGCACCATATTGAATATAGAGCCCTCCTAGATGATCAGCTGTGCTTTTCATATGGTGTTTCTAATGCACAGCTGACTTGCCAGTTCAAAACTAACGAGCAGCTGAGTCATGATTAACTAAATCAGCTTCTAGTGTGAATACGTACAGAAGAGTGGCTTTCCTTCATTCAGCAAAAGTGAGGTACCAGGCAATTTGCTCAGAGAGGAAAAGCCATTCTTCTGTGCATAATCTCTTTTAGAGTTTTAAGAGCAGATAGAAAATAAAAAAGCAAACAAGACATTTAACCTTTCTCAACAGAACTAACAAAATATTTCAGCATCTTTTCACAGTATTTTCTGTGAATTCAGTACCTTTAGTACCCATCATTATCTCACATTGACAGCAGAAAAACACTGAATGAATCATGTATTATCTTTTCTCTTTCCCCTTGATGATGTAGCTGTTGAATCTGATTGGTACAGGAATAAAAGTTAGAAAAGGTGTCACCAATCTCTTATGGTTTTGCATACGCATTTGCTTGCACTCATCTCTCCCAATTTGTGGGCTTGTATTTATCATCCCCTATTCATCTTCCTTTCTACAAATTCTTTTCCGATTTTCTGTTTTCCCATTAGTGGTTAAGGTCATTCATTTAGGAGCAACTTCCTTTCAGTTTTGTTTAAGTACTTCCAGCAAGAATATTGGTTTAAGTGTTTAGCACTACTGAATAGCTCTCCAGGTATACCTTCACATTCTTCCTTCATCCCACACCTTCCCGACTATCTTCTTTTGTATTTTTAAAGGCATGCCACCAACTACTCAATGAAGGAATATTTATTGACGTTCACAGTTCCTTCCTTCTCTGTTTACATATCAAATTATAATAAAATGCTGTTTTTTCCATTGTTCACATTAAACAAAGAAGGAATATAGAAATGAAGAGGGAGTGTGTGTATACAAGTACCTCACCACTAGCAGACATATCAGAGGAATACATTTGAGATCATCATGATGGGTGTTTAAAAATGTAATTGCTTCAGTGCTAACAAGCATGCTAGCTACCTGCGGCAAAATGCACCTGATTAATGAATCTGAAATACCCTGTGGAAGTGTCAAAGTTCCACTGGAAAGCTGACACTAAAGAGGAACACTAACAAATGCCAGCAGATAAGTGATTACATGGAGTATCAAGTGCAATTTACATACAGAAGTGATAACAAAAGGATAAGCAAAGCGAGTGGGGTGTGTTTTCAGTCAACGTTGAAAATTTCACTTAATGTTGGTGCCCCCCATCCCAATACAGTCTCTGTCCCACTGCCAGGCTCTCAACAGATCCTCCAACCCCCCAAGGGGCTCCAGCAGAACAGCACCAGTGGTAAGAGAGGCAGGTACCTTTCAGAAACTGATATCACAGAGTAATAGCTCTTCTTTGACCTCCTCACTCCTTCAGTTTCAGTTAATAGACTATTATCGACATTTACTGGTATTTATACTTCTCTTTCACTGGGCTCTCATCCTGTCAACCCTACATCCTCCCTCCTCTCCTTCCTGTCTACACCCTTTTTCTCCTTTTTTCTTCTTTCCCTTCCCCAGAGCACACCCTAGAACAAGAGCACATAAAAATACAATTAAGAAAGTAATGAGCAGTGGTTATTTTAAATTTCAAAAAATCATCTAGCATATTGTTATACTGCATAATTGCATAATCATTACAGTTACCCCTCATCCTCCTATTGTTGATTAGCTCACTGGTTGTGCCTTGTCCTACATTAGATTATAAGCTCTTCAAGACAAGGTCTGTCTTTTCACATCTTTCTACAGTCTCTAGGAAAATAGGGATTCTATTCAATTGGGGTCTGAAAGAGTTAATGGAATATAAACAAAAAAACTTTTATGATATCTCTTAAGAAACACAATGTATTTTTTCTGATTCTCTGTTATTGGTCAACCTCAGTTAGTGCTAGATTTCTAAAGTCTCATACAGCTGCCATTTGGCACTCATCTCATTTGTTAACTAATCAGATTTCCATTTGAGGAAACTGAACCAGTTGAGAAAAAAAGTGTCTTCAACAGCAAACAAAAGTTCTCCAAATGTAGAGCTACTCTTCACTGATTTTCATTCTTGACGTCAGCAGAGAGAAGCTCATGAAGTTTAGCTTCACTGTTTCTGTTCTTACTTGTATTTTGACAGAGAGAGACTAAGAAAGGGTGGGCAGAAGAGGAATTATAAATGCTTAGAGACTTTAAAGAATTGGTGTCATTGTACAAGCAGGTAAAACTTTTACTTAGATCTTTACATTACTGTGCAATTACTACAAGAGGCAGACAGAAGTCGTCAAAAATGCAGTAGCAAATGTAAATGTAGGAAAAACACAATTAGGGCCACAGAGGGTATGTCTACACAGCAAAGAAAAACTCACAGCTGGCCCACGCCAGCCAACTTAGGCTCACAGCCAGCCTGGGCTCAGACTGCAGGGCTGTTTCATTGAAGTGTAGATGTTGGGGCTCAGTTTGGAGCCCAAGCTCTGGGACTCTCCAACCCCACAGAGTCCCAGAGCCTGGGCTCCAACCCAAACCTGGAAGTCTACACAGCAATGAAACAGCCCCACATCCTGAGCCCCATAAGCCGGAGTCAGCTGGCACAGGCCAGCTGCTGGTTTTTCTTTACTGTGTAGACATATCGCTATAGGCACTTAGGTCCAAATATAAGGCTGGATTGTCACTTCATAATTTGCACCAAGCATGGGGCAGCAAGTAGACTACAATTTAGACCTGGTTAAGCCCTTGCTGAAACAGGGAGGAAGGGAAAGTGAAGAATTTTCATTCTTGCTAATTAATTTAATTCTTTACCAAGGGCTGATCACGCTCCTCCTTGGTGCCACTCAGCTGTGCTGGCCTATACATGGTGAATGGCTAAGGTCAGGGCTCTGCACATTTCCTGCCCCTGCCTGTCTGCACAGTAGCAATCTTGCAGAGGCTGCCTTTCCATCTTGCACTTTGAAGCACAATGTGGGGGCACACAACAGAATATAGTGTCACTTCATGCCCCCTTATTCCCCTCTGTGGTTATGCAGGGCAAATAACCACCCATTAAGTCTGCATATGTAGGCAGGATCAGGCTTTATACTTTAAATATGTTTGATTCGTAAAATGAAATCAAAGCCCTCTCATTCTGAAATTAGTTTTACAGTAGGTTTCCTGGAGGAGTCTGAAAAAAATGTTTTTCCTGTACAACCTCCAGTTCATAAAAGTATGAGATACAGTTCAACTGCAGAAGCCAAATTTGTCTCTCCTGCCCTCCCCCCAAAGACTGGTTTAAATCCAATACCAAAAGGGGTTTTATCTGCCATAAAATACCCTGATTTAGGAACTCCAAAAGGCCACAAGGCCAAGATGACAATAGTTGTACCTTCTCATTGGTGAGGTTGGCTTTGGGCCCTCTTGCATTTATACATGCAGTTCTTCAGACCAATATTTGAACTGCTGCTACTTTCAAATACTGAAATAGATAGACTACTGAATAGCTGAGAAGTGAACAACACCCTCATAATGAGGGCTGCAAGGGAAATAAGAAGTGGTCACAGATATACCAAACTGCTCTAAACCTTGAAGCAATGATGATACTCCACACTACAAGCTTCCGAAACTCTCGACAGCTCTGCATTTGTTCCCAAGAACAATGCATTCTGGTGTACCAGGAGTGGGGCAATCCCAGAGCACAGCAAAAGATTGATTTTAAATATTTGCCTCATCTCTTGTTCCTGGTCAGTTAGTTCCACAGCTGCATTACAATTTTTAAGTTACTGCACCTCTCTCAGAATAGCTCAGGGCCATAAAAGTAAAGCACACCAGCCTCTACTGGTTTTCATGCCTTCAAAACAGCCACTTTCTCTTTTAAAATGCCAAATTCTACTAAATTCCTAAGTCTATTTTTTACATTTGTCATAAATAATTTCTATGCAAACTAGTTAAGGTCAAAATAGTAACTAAGAGAAAATGAAAATCTTGTTTCCTACTCAAGGGATCTATTGCCAATAATTTCCTAGAATTGTTATCTTGACCTTGTGTTTCCATACAGTTTTGACACCTTTTTAGAGGCAAAAGTGAAGTAAAATGGGCAGTGTAAATTGGGTGGAATAAAAAAAAAAGCACTGGCAGTGAGCAAATAGCTAGATTCCTCTTATTTATTTCCAGACTTTTTAAACATTAGCGGGTTTAGAAGTTGTAAAAAAAGTGTTTTAAGTGTAGGATTTTTGTTGGATGTTAGATGGACTCCACTGAAACACACTTTTAGCCTCAACTCCTTTTAACTAAGTGCTTTGTTTATGAATTTCCCAGGGTTTTTAAAATGAACGTCAGAAGTTTAAACGGGATCAATATAGAAGGACCATAGAGCTGGAGCCCTGCTCCAAAAATCTTATGACCACCAGTAAAGTGGCATTTTCTACCTACATTCTTAGCTACACCACAGGAGTTGTGTGTGGTGTGGAGTGAACTACGGCAGGGTGGGATATGGGGATAATGGAGGGAAAGGGATGCAAAAGCTTTTATCCATATGGAAAACTAAGTAGTCAGGGCCTGGTCCAAAGCCCACTGAAGACAGCAGCAATTTTTCCATTTACTTCATTGGGCTTTGGATTAGGCCCTTAAAGTTTTATATGTTGAAGATAAAAATAAGTTTTAGGTCCTTAGGTCCCACAGACCAAGGATTTAGGTCAGAAGAATGGCCATGCTGGGTCAAGACCAATTGTCCATCTAGCCCAGTATCCTGTCTCAGAGAGTAGCCAGTGCCACTCACATGCTTCAGATGGAATGAACAGAACAGGGCAATTTTGTGAGCCATTCCCTGTTGTCCAATCCAAGCTTCTAGCATTTGGAAGTTTAGGGTCATCAAGAGCATGGGGTTGCATCCCTGACCATTGGCTAATAGCCACTGAATGACCTATCCTCCAGGAACTTATTTAATTCTTTTTTGAACCCAGTTATACTTTTGGCCTCCACAACATCCTCTGGCAACGAGTTCCACAGGTAGACTGTATGTTGAACAAAGAAGTATGTCCATATGCTTGTTTTAAACCTGCTGCCTATTAATTTCACCAGGTGACCCCTAGTTCTTGTGCTATATGTAGGGGAAAACAATGCTTACCTATTAACTTTTTCCATACCATTCAAGATTTTTTAGACCTTTATCAAATTCCCCCTTAGTCATCTGTTTTCTAAGCTGAACAGTCCCAGTCTTTTTAATCTTTCCTTGTATGGAAGCTGTTCCATATTCCTAATAATTTTTGTTACATTAGAATTGGAAAAGATACAAAGAGAGGTATCTTTTTTGAAATGGGGCGATCAGAACTGCATGCAATATACAAGGTGTGGGTGTAACATGGATTTATATAGTGGCATTATGATATTTCCTCTCATGATCTATCCCTTTCCTAGTGGTTCCTAACATTCTGTTAGCTTTCTTGAATGCTGCTGCACATTGAGCGGATATTTTAAGAGAACTATCCAAGACCATAGGAGCTGTGTGTTATTTTTTCTTGAATAGTGACAGCTATTTTATACCCCTATTTTGGAAGTATAGTTGGGCTTGCTGTAATTGCCAGGATTGCCTACTGAACCCTTTTTAAAAATCATCATTTCATAAGGTATCCTGCAGTCCCCTGGTACAGAGACTGATTTAAGCGATAGGTTACATACCACAGTTGTTAGTTCTGAAATTTAATATTTGAGTTCCTTCAGAACTCTTGGGTGAATACTATCTGGTCCTAGTGACTTATAACTGTTTAATTTATTAATTTGTTCCAAAACTTTCTCTACTGACATTTCCATCTGAGGCAGTTCCTCGGCTTTGCCATCTAAAAGGAATGACTCAGGTGCAGGTCTTCTGCAGTGATGTTCTCCTTCCCCAAGGCTTTCATCCTCCTCTACAGAACAGCTGTTGTCAGACTGGGAGGTGGTACCACTCGGTCCCTGAAAGTCTCCTCTGTGTATCTCTGTCTCCCTTAGCTCCTCCAATTTAGCCACACTGGCCTCAAGAACCCATACTGTCTCTCGAGGGTCATGAGTTGCTTGCACTACGTGCACACACATGCCACCGGCCCACAAAGCAGATAATTGTACATGCTGCATTCAGTGCAATAAACTGGACAGCCCCCACGCTGCTGCTTGACTTCTGCCTGCATTATTTTAACTGTTGAAGATTTTTGGGGGGGGGGAGGAGATGAGGAAGGGGGTATGGCTTAGGCTTAGAGTATGTTTGTTAGGTGTATTGGGGCTTTATAAAATCTCTCTCTCTCTCTCTTTCCTCCGCATTATCCCTCACTGTTGTCTTTCTTTTCTATAGGGCTTCTCTGGCACCCTTCTAGTACTTAGGTTACAGTCCCTCAGCTTCCTCCCCCCACAGCTGAACTCTCACTGCATCCAAACTCTCCCTACCTTGGTATCTCAATCTGTTGTGGGGCTCCCTCTGGTCAAGAGCTGGATCTGGAAGGAATGCCTCTCTGACTCCCTCGCTAAATAAACCTGTTTGCGAGCTCCTCTGATAGCTTAGGGAGCTGGCTTTTTAAACCCCTGTTCTCCTTGAAATAGCCTCATCCCCTTGTCAAGGAACCCTAAAAGGGTTATGAATCAAGGGATAGCAAGCTAGGGGTTCATTAGTATGCACTCAGACTATTTTAGCAGGACATTTGGCTCAGCACACAGCCACCATAACAGATCACACTATAATCTTCAAGCAAGCAAAGCAAACACATAATAAATAAAGTAACAGAAAATCACCCCAAGTATCACAAAGTCTCCTTTCCTTCCCCTGGAGAACTCTCAAACAAAACTCGCTTGTTTGCCACTCCAGTTCACTACCTTCCACTACTTTCACTGGTTCCAGCACTAGCGCCATCACTGGTCTTGTTTGAGAGGTCCCTCCATACACTGGCCCTACCAGATAACCACACTGATAGTAGCCCCAAGTCTTTCACTTCACTGCTCTACTTGTGGGCTGTATGCAGTGTTGTTGTAGCTGTGTGGGTCCCAGGATATCAGAAAGATAAGGTGGGTGAGTGGATATCTTTTATTGACCAACTTCTGTTGGTGAGAGAGACAAGCTTGTCTCTCTCCCTATGCGTGACAAACAAGTCACCCTCCTTTCTCCAAATCTCTCTGCTTGGGCATGTCACAGCCAGCACTTTTGTATAACTCTTCTCACAACCTAATTCTCCTTGCCCCATCCCAGGGCCCATGGTTCATTTCTGTTCCCAGTCTATGGGCTCTCAGTGGGTGTATGTCTACACTGCAATCACTGTGGTGGGATTGCAACTAAACTATCTTTAATCTAGCTAGTTTGGGTACGAAAGCAGTGGCAGCACGGAGTTCAGCATGGTCTAGCCACCAAAGTAAGTACCCAGGAATCCATGTGTAAAGCCCACACTGCCACAGTTTCACTGCCACTGGTACCCAAGATAGCTTGATTAAAGCTAGCTCAGCTGCAATCACATGGTGGCATACCAAGCATCTGCCCTATATGAAGGGGCAGACCTCCCACCAGATCAATCCATTTTCTGAATTCCTGTTGCACAGCTCCCTCTTGTCCAGCACATGGCTGCCTCCCTGCCCCAAGGCCCCTTAATGAACCTGTTCTTATTAACCCTCCTTTTAATTCTTCCCTTCTGTCCTTCCACAGCAGCCAGTGCATTACTTCTTCCACTCCAGGCTTCTGGGCTGGTAGCCTTTTGGCTGCTTCTGCTAGCTTTCCTCATGACCCTGCCTGGAGCTCTTCACAATGCTTTGGGCCTTCCCTCTTAGCTCCGCTCATGGAACTGTGACAACCTCTTCTGGCTGGTTGGTCCTCCTCCTCTTTTCCTTGTCCCCTTTTACCTCCCGGCAGCTGCTGTTTATCTCACAGATGACTGCTTTCAGGTCTGCTTCCTCTGCTCAGCATGGCTGTACAGATGCCCCTTAGATAGCAGCCACCTGCAGGCACTGATTGCTTTCACCCTTCTGGCTTCCTGCCACAACAGCTACAAAATACATCTGAATCCCCAGATAACACACAGTTTTCTGAAATGTGCTACCAGTGCTAGACCATGCTTCTGATCATAGGTAAATCAGCAGAGGTTGATCCAACCTGTTTGCTGTCTCTACTCCCAGATACCAGTTGTTAAGAGCATCCAAGTTGACCCACTGGACTTTTGGTACAAATCATTGAGCTCTGACTGTTCCTGCTCCCCCTCTTCTTTTGAGTCACACCTAGTCTTTCAAGTGAATCAGGTTACTAGTAGTACTTATGAAGATTCACTATAATACATTAAATCCATCTTTTTTTCCTTGAATTAATAATCCCATAGTTCACTTTCCTTAAAGGAAGGCAGGTAAACTTAAAAACAACTAAAAACTCCGAAACAAAACAAAACAAAGTCTGTCTGAAAATTCTTAAGATTACCATAACAAAGAAATTAGATGAAAACACAGTAACAGGATTCTGTTTTTTCTGTTTTGCTTCCTTTGTGCATTGGATAGCTCTTTGTATCGTCAGTTTCACTACTTCCCCTACACAGTTTTTTTCCATTTTTGTTTCTGTGGGTTTTTCATATGACGACATAGGAGAAAATTCATTTACAAGAGTAAGAAAATGTAATTGTAAAACTACTTAAATTTTCATGGAAATTCATAGGCAAGCATAATGAAACTACTTTTAACTTTTTTTTTTTAACCTGACTAGACAAAGTTTATGTTGTCCGTTTATTCTCTCTACTTCTGCTGAGAGAATCACTCTCTTTTCCTCAAAATAACTGTCAAGGTCCTCTTGACTTTTCATAATATGCGTGCTACATGAATTAGAATTTGCTTCCTCAAAAGCTAAAAGCTTTAAGTGAACATGTCATGGTCTGCACAAACTCTATTCTGCAATATTTTTAATTAATTTTTTTTGGAAGGGAAAAAAGATGACGTAGTAGTTAAAGCAAGGGACCAGGAGTCAAGAGATTTGGGTTCTATGGCTGACTTAGACAGACTAAGCAGATCATGGTCAAGTCACTTAATCTCTCTGTTTCACTTTCCACATATGTAAAAAATAAAGTAGCCAGTGGACTCAGAGAATAACTATTCCTGTCATGTGACAGGGTATAATCATCTTTCGTAACCCTGACCTACGTAACATGCCTGGGGCCAGGAAATAAAAATCACTTACTGTACCAGTATTTTGTTTGTCATTCCTTTATCACATTTAGCTACCCTATTGATGTGCTGTGAAGCTAAATTAATTAGAGTCTGTAAAGTGCTTTGAGACTCTTGAATGAAGACTATCACATCCAATACAAGGAAAAAAAATGTTTAACAAAAATCAGAAAGCACTGCAGACAGAGGTTTAATGGAAACCCTATCTCAATCTTCGCTCTAATGCCATTACCAATAGTACTAGGAGAAAGCAATGAGATTTCCATAAGATGCATGGAACAGGTCTTAAAAAAGGGTCTTCATTCAGACTGCACCACTGGACAAAGACTACCCATCTTTCCATGGGTATCCTGCCAATGAAAGGGCATACACAGAAGTGTGTTGCAGGAGGAATGAATTTTTTGAAAGATGACTGATAAAACAAACGATGAAAACTTAAAATAATAAAATTCTTAAGTAACCAACAGAGCCTCAATTCAATGCACAAGAGGAATAAACATCGGGGTCATTTACTCTCAAATTACCATGCTCATGAATTACCAAATTCTGAATTATGACAGCCTACATACTTGATAATTTCATTCTCCCAGCATTATCTATCTTATACTTATCAACAGCCAACCAGTTTATATGTTATAAAAAATAAGTTATAGGAGTGCAAATGCCCCACCTAACACCATTAATTTAACTTTTTACTTTTTGTGACTTCAGCAGGTTTTAACTGGAGGAATCAAAATGTTTTGAGTTGTGTAAGAAAAATAATGGTAATAAATGCACTGACAAGCTGATAACGTGTGTCACACTCCAGCTGAAACAAAGTTTTTAAAGCTTATAGCAATTCCTGAAAATAAGGTGTTTTAGTGGAAACTGACAGATCATACAACAGCAAAAAACCGTGGCAGCATAACAACTGTATTGGGTTCTGTTTCCAAACAGCCATCCTTTCATGATTTGACGTTAATTATGATGATGTGTAGAGCAGTTTGAATAGTGTGTGTACAGGGATAGTGAACACACATTCAGAAAGGAGATTCAAAAAGCAACCGACTTCTCCCTTGATCAAAACATCCCTCTATAGTTCATATAGTGAGGGTATGCAGCATATTTTCAAGTAGAATTTCATGTTACGCTATCCTAGGAGCATCAAGAGATAAACACAAAGAAACAAAAACAAACAGTTTCTATAATGCTATCCTACATTTCATTCTCGCATTCTCAAAATGCTAGCCCATATGTCACTTCCTCATGTTTATTCCCATTTGCACTTTTAAATATCATTCCTTTGGACAGTACAGGTCACAGACACTGATCTCAATTTCCTTCTGGTCTATTAGGCACAAATCTAAACTAACTTTCTCCACCATATTACAGAATGGATTGATTCAAGTCAAACCACATAATGAACACCACAAGAACAGCGGATCACACATATAGCCAAAATAGCTCATTACAAGTCATTAGTTGTGCAATGCTACTGCAGAGCACCAGCTTGAAAGAGCTAATGTACATTCCTAAACAGTGCACCTGTGGGCTTTTGTAGTTGAATTTTAATGTGACAGGAATGTAACTAAAAAATCTTAATTGGCAGAAGGATGAATGCTAGTTTAAGAGCTACTCTGAGATCTCGTTTACACAAGGTACATAGGTCACTAAAACACACCACAATTAAGGGTAGACCCACAGGGACCTTCATGGGCACTGCTTTCTACCCAGACCCCTCAAAATCACTCACTGGCTCTAAGGCTGCTGCTCGTCAGCCTCAGCCAGCTGCTTCAAGTCCCCCTGCTATACCCGTGAGTGCAGCTGGCTCATCATAACCTGACTGGCTCTTTTCCTCAGCCACAGGGGAGAAGGAGGTGGCGAAAATGCCAGGAGCCACAGCACGAAGCCTGAGAGAGGACGGAAGTCATATGTGAATCAGCCGCATAGCACAGCAAGGAGTGCCGGCACCAACTGCCTATCCCCCACGCACGCAGCATTCTGAGGGGCCTTCTAGCCATATGTACCTATTCATTTTCACAGAGAAAATGAAGGTGAGCAGTGCTGAACTAGAAAGCTTAGCTTCCCCTGGGGAGAAGGCTTCAGTGGTACTCTGACCTTATTAGCCATTTCTTAATCAAGTCAAAGCCCCGGCAGGGCTTGAATTTTGACCCTACTCAGAGAACATGCTCTATGTCTTAGAGCTGGATGCTCCCAGAGTCACAACTCCCTTTTTGATTTGTATAATTTACAATGAAATATACATTCCCCGAGTACTAAGTTTACAACCACTGATACAAAAATCATACTGCTCCCTCGCTCTATTTCAGCTTACACAGTGTAGCCAGCATGACTTGGTTTCCATCAAAGCAGCCAGATACCAGACTGAGAAAGCTAAATCAGTACACTTTTGACTGTTGGGAGATCTCCCATGGCTATTATATTGCAGCTCTGGAGTTACTTTTAGGTCTCCACAGGGTCAGCTTCATCTGAGCCACTGACGAGTCCTCTGTCATTTTCATTTGACATGTGTCATCAAAAGATGTGTTTTAATCAGGGGCCATCCAGACCACGGTGTTTATACTATCGCTTAGGATATCGGGATGCTTGGATGCAGGACCAAGGAAGAAAGTCACAAGGTTCCAGGCTTGGGAAGCAAAGGTTAATGGATAGAGCTCAGAGTCAGCTCGCGCTCATCAGGTTCCACGTAACTCAGCCCGGAATAGATAAGGCACAGAAAGGCAGCTGCTAAGTGGGGGAGACAGTCCTTCTGGGAAGCTTATGCTAATCTAGTAGGTAAGAAAGTAACTGAAGTTACTGTCCTGGTGGGAAAGCTCAAATTTAAAAGGAGAAATTTTTATCCAGACTTTGTTTTGTTGCAACCTGCAGCCAAAAAAACCAGATGATGTTTATTCCTGCTTTCAACCCATCCTGCAGAGGGAAAGAGGCCTGTTGACTGCTTGTTTTACAACCTGCTAAAGAGAGACTTTCATGATACTTTTCAGAAGAAAGGATCTAAAACAGCTTTGTTTGCCAGCCTGAATGACTTTAGTCTCCCTCAAATGAAAGCAGGAAGTATGGCTCAGTACAAGAAAGAGAAGAGTATCTCAACAAGACAGCAGGTTTGAAAGGACCTCCCAGACTAACGCTGTGTTCACGCAGACTGTACCACTAGACAAAGACTACACATCTTTCCATGCCATGGAACACACAGAACTGTGTTGCAGGAGGTATGCAACTCTGACCTATGTAATGTGCTGGAATTCTCCTCTTTCTTGGTACCAGGAGCAGATAAAACCCCATGACTGTTTCACGTACACACTACTATGAAGGAGCTCATCACAAACTACAACGGTGTTTTAAGTACCTGTGTATCCTTACTGAAAGCATGTTCCCTTCCCCTCTCACGAGAATTTTTTTCTGTTAGCAGGCACTTCCTCTGACACACATTAAGAGCATGATAAAAATACAGTAGGTGTCTAAACTCAAATACCAATCACGCATAGCAGGAGAAGTCATAACTTAACTGTTAGCTCAGAGACAAAACAATGCCTTATATTAGATATTAGGGACATTCTTGATGTAAGTAAAAGTAAAAATTGAGGAAGTAATACTGCCTGGCAATCACAAGTGAGCTAAACTTAAAGGAAGCAACTGCTGATTTACATTCTTTTTAATATGTCTCACATTGTGTTTTACGTGCTATAACACAGTAACAGTTTGGTACGTCTGTCCTCAGCCATAAGTGAGCAATAATACAAAATCTTTATTTCCAAGAGTAATAACAGAACCTTCTCTGTTACTGGCACATTTCCTATTTCATTTAATGATGCTCTGACAATATAACCATCTGATCCTGTACAATTTTATGTTATCAGTGTACTAGTGGGTTCTGGCCTGTTACTTGGTACTGGTACTTCAGAATTTTGCAACTGATTTTGTAAAACTAGGCTTCTCTGCTCTGCCTTAATAATGAGACTCTGGGTTTGGCCTTCAAGATGTTACTACTGCTTGGCCTTTCTCTCATTTGCAACCTGCACCAGACCTTGGCTCATTCCAAAATCCAGTTGTACAAGTTTCATTGTGGGTTGGTACAAACAAACAAAAGGGAGACAGTAGATACAGGCTGGTCTAGGAAGCTACTAGACCTTAAATTTAGAACAGGTAAAAATCAGTCTGCCAGCTGTGCAAAGGGACCATTAAGAAAATCCTCTAACCCAGGGCTGGGCAAACTTTTTGGCCTGACAGCCACATCTGGGTATGAAATTGTATGGTGGGCCACGTGGTGGGAGAGGGGGAGTGGTGGCGCTGGGAGGGGGAGCAGCTGCCGTGTTCCAGCCAGGGTGCTGCTGGTCCCATGTGGTGGGAGAAGGGAGGAGGGAATGGGTGGGACTGGGAGGGGGACCGGCACTGTGCTCTGGCCAGGCCCAGCTGGAGGGCCTGATAAAAAGCTCAAATGGGCCATATATGGCCCGCGGGCCGTAGTTTGCCCACCCCTGCTCTAACCTCTTCCAAGGGAGATGTCCACACAACAAGGTAACTGAGCAGCCTAAGATATATGTAGATCTCAGGGCATCCACAGATTTGAGGTTCAAAGTCATAGTCATTTCTATCAGTGATGAGGCAAACCAATCCTCCCAATGAGATAATTAGAAGGAAACCTGACAAGCACAAACTTGCAGTTTCTAGACAACCCTCCTCTGCTCCTAGTTATACATAAGAGAGAGCATGGACCCCAAAGTTAAAGTAATTTCATCACCATGACAAGTGTCCCTATTCTCCGCCTCTTGACAACAAAAGTCCTTTTTAAAAGTCATAACGTGGTCATCAAGAACCAGACTGAGACAACCAATTCATTTCACAGAGATCACTGAACATGTATCAAATGATAACTATTCTGTGGAAAACAACAAACTAGGATGAATTCAGAGCAGTACATTAGGAAGTAAAAGACCGGCAGTAACCCTTTATCCATAAACCATTGTGGAAACTAGTTTTCTACCAGTGTGAGAGATACTAAATTGACCGCTCTAGATGAAAAATTTTTAATCAATCAGATAAATCAATAAAAGAACAAAATAAACACTTAGAACTTGCCTAGTATCTTTCAGCTGAATATCACATTCTGAACTGACTCAATACAGCTTTGCTAAACTTGGTGCTGAAACTGAGCTGATAAACCCCAATACACAGGTCAGAAATTTTATTTAATATACGTATGCTTGGAAGGATCAGATTTTTATCAGTAAATGTCAATTTCACTGCATGCACACACTCTCTCCCCCCGCCCAAATCAATAATAATCAAAGTTTAGGGATAGGCAAAATAAGTAAAATCTTGCCTGAGAACTTATTAAAGTTTGATTTAAGCATATTTAAATGGAACCTGATAAATCTGGCCTTTAAGGTTCATCCTTTGAAATTCACTTTCTGTGTTCATAATCAAAATATAGCACTTCTCAGCAAAGGTGCAAATTAAAAAGCACACTTAAAAATTGTTGAGACAGATTCAAATCATCTGATCTTTTTTAAAAAAGACAGTAACTTGCACACAGAGAAAATAACTATTGGACCAAAAAAAGGTAGCAACCTTGATGTAAAATATTTTTAGTCCATTATTCACACATTTTGACAATGTACAATTAGTCTCAGTGTTGGACACATCAGATTATGTTGTCCCCACATCCATAAAATAAACTGATAATACTTTTAATATAAATTATTCCAAAATGTCTCCTTTTAATAAATGGCCTTCTGTCTTACAGTTAAATTTACAAAGAAGAAGGAAGTTAGAATAAATCACTTTCAGGAGAACTGGAAAATATTTCCTCACCTTTAACATTTGGCTCCAGTTAAATCATGAGGAGATATTCCAGATTTTCTGGATTGATAACATTAAAGCATATTGCATCTACAGTTTAAACAAAATATATCTGGGAAGTAGATATATAAATTTTTCCCTTTATTTTATTTTATTTTATTTTTTCACAGTCGTAGCTTAGTAGTCTTACTATTCACAGTCAGGAGCACTGATTCTATAACCTTAGCCATGCAAGTAGACCTTTGTGCCCAAACAGATTCAGTGGGAGGATCAAGACCTATGAACAGTATTGAGAATTTTTAAGAATTGGGAAGGAAGCATTAATAGCTATGAAATAGTTGAGCTCATTATGTACAAGTTTCCATTAAATACTTTCACACCAGGAAGGAAGATTGTACATTTAATCTGCAACAGATATGGAGTAATTGTCCAACCTTGGATCAGTTTTGTTATTTTGAAAGCTAAACTGGAAAAGATGGAATTTTGCCATCCTCAAGAAAGCTTTAAAAAAAATGGAAATGGTAAAGGGGTTGGGTTTTTTTGGTCTTAATCTGACTGCACCCTCTAATAATAGTAACACATACCACTTTCCATTTTTTGGTCAAAGATCTTGAAATGCTTCACATAAATTAATCTTCCTCACACTCTAGTTAACTGAAGTGACATTGCCAACTCACATTCGTCTCAAAATTTAGTTTTTTGTAAAACCAAGCTTTTATAAAGCTAAGAGCAACAGAGTCATTATTATGATTCCTTTTAAATTAATTCTTAAAACACAGTTTTGCCAACCCAAAGTGTCCAAAAATCATGAGTCAAACCCCCAAAAATAATTAGATTTTTTGAAATTGTAAATTTTGGTTTCTTTTTATTTGCCTTCTAATTTCTCAGCCTTCAGAGTATACTAAAGTTATGTTTTCAAGTCTTTCTTCTACAACCCTGAGGACTAGAAAATTATTTTATTAAAACTGAGATTTTCTCATGCAATCTCTTGGTCTCAGCAGCTAGAACTTAAAATAAAATTGAGAGACTGATGATAAAATTACAAGATTTGGAAGTACTCTAAGCATTTCCCTCCAATGTCAGCAACCCACGTACTACAGCATTGAGTTCTTGAAAGGCTATGAACAAAAGTGACTTTCACCTCATGGACTTTCACTGTTTATCTTAGAGAAGAGTAGAAACAAACAGCATAAACTGACAAGGAAGATCAGTTTTCATAATTTAAGATATCTGTATCATGGCAGTTGGACTTTTGGGGTAAACTTCTCACTCTAGAGCTTTATGCCAGGTAAAAAAGGCTGAAGTGGGGTAAAGGGACCCTAAAAGCCTCATATCCAGCAAGGAGAGGATTTTCCTGGCACACACTCTGCAGAAGGTATAAGGTTATTCAAGTTGGAGCCTTCTCAAGCTCTGGGGCAGCATGTGCGCCACGGCCAAGGCTGCAGCATATACAGCTACAGGGATTCTAGGCAGTGCTGTGGCCATTAATATAGCTCAAGGTGGCTGCCACAACTTAGACAGGGACCCAAAACTGTCTATAAAGAGGTACAGCCCTTGAAGCAGCCCAGGACTGGGAGGACACAATGGTGACTTAAAGCCCTCTTAGTCCCATTCCTGCCACCCCAATCTCTGAGCTTGGAGTTCTTTACTGAGTCTCTCAGAGGTACAGCATAGAATCTCTCCTTTGGATCTTAACATTTTTGCATTGCGTGACTGTAGACAGTCATCACTATCGATATTATTCATCATCTGAGGCGGTGCAGAAAATTAGGGACTCTGCCACAGAACTTTCATCTAAAGGATTAAAGCAGTTTTGTGTATTAGGCTAATATTTAAATTCTGATCCTTTCAAGAGAACTTTAAAAAAAATTAAATAAAGTAGTTTTGTAATTTGTAGTAAAAGTAGTTTTGTAACCAGCATTGTTGGAATTCAACGCACATTACAGTGTTTAGAACTGAGCATTCAAAATCACTAATCACTAGAAAAATATGAGCCTAAGAGTTTAAGTGATTTGACCAAAGTCACACAGCATTTCTGTAGCTGACTTGAGAACAGATCCTATTACTCCTTATTTGGAGCACCAATCCTTAGAACATACTCCCTAAGTAGGAAATCCCTAGAATTACTAAATCACCCCTGAAGGATATATTTAAAGTTACACACAACATTTCCCCAAATTACTTCCATCAAACCAATCAATTCTAGTACACAGCATGTTTGTGGGTTATCTACGGTAACCAAGAGGAAACATTAAAGCTATCAAGAACATTCAGTTAGAAAAGTAAAATGAAAAGGAAAAAAACCAAAAAAAAAAACAAAAAACCAGGACTACAGACCCTGCAACCGGTCCCTCATATTCTTCTTGGTCTATTTAGCTGAGAACCAAACAAATCTCTGCAGGTGATTTCCAACACACAATTCTGTAACAAATGGCTACCTCCATTAAGCAGCTGAAGACAATTAGTAACAAGGGGCTATTATTGGAGGTATTTGGTTGACTTGAAGTGTTCCTAGATCATGACTGCAATCTAAAGGAGTTATACTAACTGATCATTTAACTAAACACAAGCCTTTATAGGAGTCACTTCAGTTTTACACTTGTTTCATTACAAAAAACACCCTCTTCATTACAATGCAGGGCTCTGAAGAAACCATAGGGCACAACACAGTAGCCAAAAAAAGGAAAAACCCCTTTTCATTTAGAAACTCATTCACTCTCAACTGGGGGGCTTGCCCTTTAAGGGCTAGAGACATGTGGCAGCATAGGGCAGGACTTGAAAATGATCCCGATGCCTAGCTGCTCAAAGACAAAATCAATTAAACTAGTAAAAAAAAATGACTAACAAATCTATGGACACACCACCAAGACCTGAAGAAGAGTCGGTGTAAGCTCAAAAGCTTGTCCTTTTCACCAACAGATGTTGGTCCAATAGAAGGTATTACCTCACCCACTTTTTGTCTCTACTAAAACATTTCAGTTCTTCTGTCATCCCAAATCAATTTAACCCTTACCCATCCCTCCCCATGTATCTCTTAGCAGACTCTTCACTTTTGCATGTGGCAGCAGCTGTCTGCTTAGCTCCCCTCCCTCTAACAAGATTCTTCTGGTAATCTGCTGCCCAGAGGAAAAAAGAGATGGTTGCTGTCACTGTCACTCTCTTGGCCACATATGAGCAGTCTCCAAATTCCTCCTTTATATCCTTAACTTTGTATTAAAACAGAGTGAGAGCATGAGTTAGAAGAGCTGGGAGAAGGACCTGCTGCATAGTGGACAAGGACCCTGCCAGTCCAGCACCAGATGGGACAGCTGTGGGAAGGAGGCAGAGTTTTAAAAATGTACCAGCTTCCTACTATATAGAGTTAGATATAAAAGTGGGTCAAACATTGCACTGTTAAGAAGCCCCACTGCCATCCCCAGATGTTAGGAGGAGGAGGAGGAGGATGTTTGGGGCTACCGCTTTCATATCAGATTTGGCTTAGTCAGTGTTTCATAAATTTTAAGCTCCATCCTCTTCGCTACTGGAAGAGAGAAGAGAACTTTCTGTGTCTTCACTTTCCACCAAAGATACTGGGCTGCTAGAGTGGAGGGAGAGAAAAAGAAAGATCTTTACTACTCTACCCATCACCTGGCAACATTTTCAGGATCCTAACAAAAAAGAAAACAAAAAATCACATGGTCACAAAACAGTTTCTGTTTGGGAAAGAATGTGGAAAAGAGATATTCAGGACGGACGTTTGCAGACAGTATTGCACAGAAGTACTATATATGCTTCTAGTTGTCAGTCTGATAAGCTTTAGTAATCCATCTAGATAGCTTTTGTTAATTAAAATATATCTAGACCAGATCTCTTTAGAAGGAAAGGAGCTGTGCTTTTGTAAATGAAAATGAAAAATTGACACACTCTATACATCTATATGCTAATCTAAGGAGAGTTTTTTTTTGTTTGTTTGTTTTTCTATCTTCTCAACACTGGTAGCCATTCACAAATTGTATAAATTATAGCTTTAACACTAAAAACAACAAAGGCTTACGTTTCATTTAAAAAAATTTTTTTGTTAACAAATCATGTGGGTTTAACCAAAGTCTCTATTTTGATATAAGCTGTACCTTTTCTGGTGGTTCTAATAATTGCCTCAGAAACCAGTAGAGGGCTTCCATTTGAAACTTCATCTATACACTTCTCTGGTGGTTTGTTGGCAATACTTTCTTTCTTCATGTCCTTCTTTATTTCCTGTACGGGAGGAAAAATGAAAGAGAGAGTATCTTGTAAGACATTTTGTAGTTAAGTCTCAAGTGCCCAGTACTGGGAAAAGTTGGATGTGAACTATGATAAATTCCAAAGACTCAAAGTCTGACAGCTAGACTCACCAATGGATTTTTTTATTATTATTTCCACAATAATTTGGGTTATTCTTATTCTTCTCTGCAGAAAGCAGATAGTTACACTCTTACTATTGTACAGTTATGGCAGTGACAGGTTACTGCTACTCCAGATAGTGGAACAACTGAACAAATTTTCAAACTGGATTCTATCATATTTAAGGGCTTCCAAACACATAATTAAATAAAGTTAATTTAAAAAAAAAAACAAAAAAAAACCTCCCCCCAGTGGGCAACTCAAGTTTGTGTCAGCTAAAATCTTTGAATTGCCCCTCCCTTCTCACAATAAGGATAATATTTCAATTCAAACAGCTATAGTGCAATTAGCCAGCGTGTGTACATCCACAATACAATACATAACATTTCTTCCTCAATTCCTGGATATATTTAAAGTTAAAATGACACCATGAAAACCAAGCAATATTCAAACTAATAGGTTATCAAAATTTTCTCCAATCATTTTTTAAAAAGAGTTAATCTCAGCAGTTTAGTCACGTTTCTGTCTGTAAAAATGTCTGCTTTCTACTGTAACAGTGACACCAACACCTAAGATTACTATAATTGAATGATTACAGAAAAATATTTTTCACCACTGCTCCAACACGAGTACTTGTGCATTTGACAACCTAGCACAGAGCAGCTACGAGGTTACCCTTGTAAAGTCAGTTAAAGTCAGTTTCTCCTGTTTCTGTAGGCCTTTTAACACAGCAACACGGGGATAGGAAAACTTGTTTAAAATAGGAAAATATGACTAACACTGTAAATATTAGAAGGGCCATCTGGAGCAGATATCATACCAGTTACTACTGATAACACATGTTTTGCAACTGATTACCTTTTAAGGTGACTGTCTATTTAGCAGTGGACAGGGGAAAAACAACTGGAATGAACTTTCATCCAAGCGATATCCGCCCCCTCCCTCATCATTAAGCCAAAGGAAATGGTTTACCCCAGTTAGTTCTCATTAAACAAGTATTTATAGAACATATGCAGGAACACCATTCCACAAACTTTTCATGCAGACTTTAAAATACAATCTAATTTTAAGTTTTATATCGCTATAATATTAGATCACCTCATAATCTTTAACAATCTTCACAAAATCCCGGTGAAGACACAGGAAGTCTGCGATGGAGTAGAAAACTGAACCTGAGTCTCCTAAATTACAGGCTAGACTTCTACCCGCTGGATTATCTTTAACATTTTTGTTGTAATTTCTAACAACCATCTAAACTTACATTTATGTCTAGTTTCAGACCCCAAAATGTCTCCACAGTAATTTTGTGAATTCTCTGATATTTTTCTAAAAGTGTTTGTTAAATATAGCCACCCAAAAAGTACTACTTAACCAGACCATGTATTAGTACTCATTATCTGCACGAACCTGAGCTGTCTGCGACATCTCCAAAATGCATGGGATGCAATTAATGCACAGATCTCTGAAAGTGGAAGTTGTACAATACTGCTCCTTTAAGGAGTGAAAGTACATCTGTGACTGTGCGTGGGCTTACCAGGCAGTGCATAGCATCATATCCCTATGCTAGTACCCATGACCCAGAAAGTATACTCCAAAAATGATGCATACATTTGAAAAGAGGTCACAATACTTGTTAAAAATAGGCTCTTCCAATACATAGATTGTTACAAGAGTTTATTTTTTAAATCTGAAATGGAAAGAAATAATAAACATGTTCATTCTAAGTCTGCAATTCTCAAACTCAGTTTGCAACTCTAAGTGACAGACTATCTGCCAGAATATCAAAC
This sequence comes from Mesoclemmys tuberculata, assembly GCA_007922155.1. Lineage (NCBI taxonomy): Eukaryota > Metazoa > Chordata > Testudines > Chelidae > Mesoclemmys > Mesoclemmys tuberculata. The sequence goes on along the minus strand of ML675610.1, from coordinate 54,290,971 downwards.
GGATACTGACAATTTAAGTGGAAGGAGCTAGTATGTCAAAACATTAGTCTTCTTCAAGCATGACCTCAGAGGTCCTGCCTTATGCCAGGGGTAGTTTCCAATGCACCACGGCCACGTGGATTTGTCAAGACCTCATGTCAATATGAAACTCAATGTCCTCCAACTAACAAGAGTTGAAAAATTAACTGCTAAAATCGCTTGTAGCAAAAAGGAAACTTTTCCTTGTTGAATACAGAGAGTGAGAAAAGTATTATACCAGCAATTTCTGCAGAATATGATTTTGCAATACAAAAAGAATACATTCCAAGCTCTAACAGAGAAGCCTTCTGATGTGAATGAAGTGCAGTTTTCTAGAGTCTGCGGAGAGAGAACTCCAGTGCTTCTGCTCCAGTGTACAGCTTTCCCAACAAGCAGACTGCTACATTTACACAACATAGGGAGCTGGGAGAAGGAGTGTGCCACAAGCTGTTCCTTTAAAGGGAATTGGCTCTGCCTCACCAGATCCTGATGGTTTGGGCCAACTATCAGATCTAGCTGGGAAGGAGTTAGGAGCTTTCCATAAAAGTCTGGGGAGAAGAGCTGCAGGAGGGAGGTTATATCCTATGACTAACCTTGAAGGGAGAAGGCAGCAGGAGAAAATGAAGATACTGTGGTTGGCCCAGGAAAGGCCAAACTCAGGTAGATGGACTGGAGGCAGACTTGAAATAAGGAATTCAGCCTGTAGAGCAGTGTTTCTCAACCTTTCAAGAAGCAAGTACCCCAACTTCTGAAGATTTTAATAAGTACCCCAACACTCAATTTTCCACAGGATTTTATATTTACAGACTAATGTGAGCCATATGTTGGAAGAAGGGCTGAGTATATAAGGCCGTAATATGACAGATGTCAGATCTAGTGGGGATAGGGTTACTACCGTTACACCAGGGGTGCGCAACTCAAGTATGTACCTGGGCTAGAGGTGATGTTGGCCAAAGCTAGGAGGCTTTGAGCGGCATGCCAATGCTGGGGTACAGAAAGCGCCGTGCCAAATTTTTTGCCATAGATTTGAAAGGAGGAAGGGCTGAGAGCGCGACAGGGAAGAAGGGCGAGAAAGAGAGACAGGAAAAGAAGGTAACTGGTAAAATCTGGGGCTGTCTAGAGCAGTGAAATTGACACGTTTTCTGGGCACTGAGCTTTGAGCCAAGGAGTGGGGCTGCCACCTAAACAAGTTGCAGGCGGTTGCCGCCTGGCTGCCAGCCTGGGTGGTGGGTGACTGCCATCCAATCTGAGCTGGGGCAGGAAGCAGCTTTCACATCAGCTGGGACCCAGGATGTGGGCAGGCAACTGCTGTCCATTCTCAAGCCGGGGCACGGAAGGCTGCACCTTGGCTTGGAGCCAGGGCACAGGTGCTGCCATCCAGCCATAAGCCCGGCTCACTAGACACAGGAGCTGCCACCAGGCTCCCAGCTTGGACCTGGCAGGAAGTGGGCAGCTGCTGTGCACCTTCCCCAAAAGCTGGCAGCTGCAGCCTGCTTCCAAGCTGAGAGCTATGACTGGGAGGGAAGCTGGGCCTGCCACCCGCCTTCCCCAGAAGCCGGGGCCTGCCACATGCCTCCCAGCTGGAAGCTGAGACCAGGTGGGAAGCAGACTCTCGGCTTCACCAGAGCCGCCCACCTTCCCTTCACTCTTTTTCTCCCCGGGTACCGCCTGCCCTTGTCTCACGTACCCCCAGGGGTACATGTACCACAGATTGAGAAACTATGCTGTAGAGAACCAGATTCAGAGAAATATTCCATGGAGGACGCTCTGAGGACCAGTGGTTTTGATAGGAGGTGGGCCTCCAACCAGAAAGCCAAGAGGAACAGCACTCTGCAAGTGAGTGAGGCAGAAGGATAACCAAGAAGAGTGAAAGATCTCTTCGGTGCATGTTGGCTTTGGGACTATTGTTTAAATTTATCAGCATCCTGCTTGGGGGTGCTAAAAGCGATGGTAGGCCACAAGGGAGCACTGAGGAGACTGGCCCTGTCACAGTGTGCAACAAGCCAACCTCCACACACAAATGTCAGTCTCTAGGGTAGGAAGAAAGACAGCCTTCTTGCCCTTCCAGCAGCTGAGGGAAGGGGGAGGCAGCCAACTTCTCAAACATCTACTAGTCAGGAGTTGGCAAAGATGTAACCTCATCTCATCTCCAGAGTTCCAAGGGTAGCATCCTCCTCATGTCCACCAATTAGGAGTGGGAGCTGGAACACTTACCAGCATTTCCCCTGGACCTCATGGGCGTGGGCTCTTCACCCCTTCATTGCTCATATTAGCCTTTGTCTAGTAGGGATTTAGTCCTCTGCCTGTCTATACTCTGCCCCCATCCCACTCCACTATCTGGGGGTTTTAATAGCTATCACCCAAGAGCTAATTAAGATCTGAGCAGGAGGGTTATGTCTCTCCCCCAAACCGCTATCAATGCCAGGGGGCACCAAATTCTGACACATGCAGGGTACTGTGCCACGAGAGGCTGGTCTTGATTAACTACATTAGGGAGCGCCACAAATGGCTCCAAAACCTTGACTGCTTGTGGAGCTCTCCAAGAGAACAGGTATCATAGCTGACAGGGCATCTTCTATAAAATGTTCATTCGTTTTTTGAACTAATGAAAAGGGGATTATACAAGAAATGCACACACACTACTTTTTTTTAAAAAATTTCTTTGCATTACATTAATAAGTGGCATTTTCATGTCTCATTCCAATAATATAGTCGCTACCTCTCAAGCCTGTGTTCTAAGGACTCCAGCAAAGATGTCCAGAATGTAGGGGGAAGTCTCTTACTCTGAAAGTTGAATGCTTCCAGATTACATCTATTTCAGACACTTTCCAGAAGAAAATCATTCCCCAGCTTCCTATAGCAAACCTCTCACTAACCCTCCCAAAAGGGCTTTTCCCTTGTCAACTACCATTCAAACCTGCCAGCTTGTACTACAAACTTCATTAGGCTAGTGATCCTTCTTGCTTTCTGGTCTTCAACTCCTTAAAACAACCCTTGAATTTTTTCTTCCTAAGGCCCTCATCCAGAGAAACTGATGCAGATGCTTAATTTTAAGCACATGAGCAATGCTCAAAGTTAAGCACATAACTCTGCAGAATTGAGTCCACAGTGGAACCTCACCGTTCTGGTTCGTGGTAGTCATGTTAATTGTCCAATATCTCTATCAAATCCATCTTGAGTGGCCAACACTGGCCATACCAGATCTAATCTTATAGAATTTTGTGTAATAAATGTTTCCTAATTCCTCCCATAACTACTGTGTATTTGCCCACTCTTTCCTCCACAGTATTCTTCTTCTTCATTAATCTAGGCCAGAGATCCATATTGGCTATCTAGTTTACTTTCTCTCCTCCTCACCTCACTGAACATGGTTTAGAATACCATGTTACTACTTCTCCTCAAGACTTTCTCACGTACTATATGGAAACATTAAATTAGAGCCCCAATTGAGCAGGTTAAGCCAAGACTGAACACAGAAAACGTATGGAAAATCTCTAAAATGGAACTGAAAACAGTGAGAGTCCAACCCAATGCCCTTAAACATTTACCAGAAATGCCTTAAAATTAAGACCTAAAATTTAGAAATATGCTAGGGGTAAGATTTGCTGCTGCACACCTAAGAGACTCAGCACAGAATATGCAGCCTGGTACAAGAGAAGGCTATAGTGACCTTGAGCCACCTACGCACCCTCTTGATCCTGGGATGTTCCATCCAGGGGTTGGATTGGTTCTTGGCACATCAGGCAGGTTACAAAAGCCTCACTGGGCTAGATTGCTTCCTGAAATCTCTGCAGCACTACATGCGACTGCTCCATCCCTAACATATGCTTCTGCCCTAAGTCCTATTCCCTGGCATGACTTATGGGCTCTCAGAGAGCAGCTTGTCTTCCACAATGCCAGCACTAGGGGAATCCTCCCCCTGCCAGAACCTGGATTTTTAGGGCCCCTTTATGTCGCTCCAGCCCTTTTACCTTTTAAGAGGGCCGGAGTGGGGATGAGGCTCTTACCCCAGAACTTTGCAGTCTGTCTCAAATAATTGCACTGATGCTTGAGTTAAAATATAGTATCACTATTATTATACAATAGTATTTGATACAGAGGTATCAAACTCTGGCCAAGAAGTTCCTCCAGTCTAGTTAGCATGATTGCCAAAGTCTACTTTAACTCATAATGAAGAGTGCATTGCAAATGGCTACCCTGGATCATTGGCTTTATGTTGCCAACACACTACTGCCAACCCAAACTGTCCCTGAGCAGGACTGGGGAAGATGAGTGAATGCCACTGGTAGCTTGGGAAGATGGGTAGCTGCATATGTTGAGTTCTGAACTTTTTCAGAAGTACACACCCTACTCTCACTTTCATAAGGAGCCCCACTGTGGCCCCAGATAATGAGAAAAAGCCATATGGAGAGCACTAATTTACACAGAACGTAAAACTCCAAAAGGAAAGGCTTCAAACTTATGGCCCTTCTGTACAAAGGACAGCGTTGTTCCGTTAAGTCACTACGTAAGTACATTATTCAGTGAGTGCCTCTCACCAAGGAGTTTCTGAAGAAATGAAAGCTCTCACAGATGCAAGCTGTCTGTAAGCAGAGGTGCAAAAGCTTTTGAAATATTTCTGAACTGGTCATTGGTACCACTCAACAACTGAACTCAGGGGCAGTCCATGATATTAGTTTCATGAGGGTCACGATGTTACAATTTTTTTTGGTGTAGAGATAGGAAAATACCTGAGAATATGAAAATGTCATAAAGCATTTCAATGGGGACGTTTCCTAGGAACCCTTTAACCAGATTAATCCAAATTTCCATCACAAAAACTCTAACCCAGGTCTCGCTGGAGCATAACAATTTTCAAGAAAACCTTCCTATGCATGTGGGTTTTAGAGCAATCTGAATATTAGAGACAGTCCAGATTGGGGCGCAGCTGTATCTGAGGAACACCTGAACCTGCTACAAGAGATTTTTAGGATGCCCGGATCTGTGTAAGGAATCAGCACCACAAACAGCTCCCTGTCACACATCTTAATTTTGGCACGTCCAATTAGTGTTATTAAGATAACAGAATCGTAGTGGTTAGGCAAACATGAAAATGTAGTTATTTTAGTCTAAAACGTTTTAATAGATAGTAAATCATAGTTTTATGCAGTCATGGCTAAAAACCCAAAATGGCGGCCACGGGTATTTTGCCTAAGGAGATCAAAATTGAGGCCTTAGAATGATCTGGAAGGTTCTAGAGACAAAGGTCACCCCTCCTTTCCCGTATTTTTGGGTCAGTCAGGTAGAAAAATCAGTTCTCAATCCGGTCCAGCATGGGGATGTAAAAATTCATTTAATGAAGCATCCGTTTAAACCTCTAAAAATAGATAATTTAATCAGTTAACCCTTAACTTGCCCTGCAGTTGCAGCTGTGCACAAATGGGATGGGGGTGCCCTCCGGCAGTGACAAGCTTCTTCTCCGGCTGGCTCAGCCCCACTGAACAGCTGCAGAGCTAACAGCTGCTGCCAGGCGCAGACAGGACCTGAGAAGGCAGCCGCATGGCCCCCACAGCGGCTTAGTTCTGACTGAGGCAGAGGCGGCCTGTCCAGGAGGGCCTGGGCACGCAGGGAAGAGACGAGGCGCATCCAATGGTAGCTGCAACAAACGCAAAATTCAAAATCCTTCCCTTACCCCTGGCCCCTCGTGCCTGCCCCGCTCCCAGCAAGCTCCTGGTTCCCTCTTCCTCTGTGATGTTACAGAAGGGGGGTAAAATAACTTGGAAGTTGGGCGGGGGAGGGGGCAGGAAGCTAAGCAGGATCCTGGGGATTTGGTCCTTGGAAGGGAGAGCAAAAGGTACGCAGATCAGTCTGTTAAGTGTCAGTTGATTTACTGCAATGACCTGCAACTTCATTAAGTTAAAATAACGATCCACCCTACATTCCAGCCTTATAAATAGTTTTAATTGTATACTCAGCAAAGATGAAAGAAAATAGTTAAATCTGCAGGAAAAAACCAACTGTAGCAACTTCTTACATGACATCCTCAAAATAGATAATATCCACAAAAAAATAGTTTAGAGTCCAGTCCACATGAATCAGGTTTAGAAAATGTTGCATTTCATTTTCAACTCTACTACTTCCGATTTTGGTTAAGAAAAGTTAACATATTTACATGCTCTGGCGTCAGTCTTGTGTGCAGACGATTAACAGTAAGCTCAGCATTGAAGAAAACATGTTCTGCAAGCACTGATGATCCTGGAATGCACAGGAATGCTCCAATGGCCTGCATTCCAACAAAGGACAAGGCTCCCTGTAGTAAGTTTTCCAGGTCATCTTCCTCATTCTACTTTTTGGTATAATCTTTGCCTAAAAGCATCACTATAGCACTCCTCTCAGTTACATGCTTTTTTGGTGCTGGCCCTATCTTCGGCTCAGCTTCAGCCACAGCACTCGGCGGTTCTTCTATCGATGCAAGTTGAAGAAGCTTTGATTTAGCAGCGACCTGGATGACAGACAGAAGAAACAGCATGTGTTTATGGCATGGCTCTAACAAGGAGGCAATGAGTGCATGTTTCTTACTCATGGCAGGATCATTGTGTTTCATTTGATGCTCCAGAAAGTGACTAACCGCAGCCCTGAGATCAGCGACTTTCTGATTTTCACCAGGAGCTTTGCTTCCGAAGTGAGTTTGGAGAAGACAGTTGCAAACTGGATGTTTGAAACTGAAACAGACTAATCAGCAGACATGGCAATTGTAGCACATTTTAAAGCGCCAAATAGTGGCAAGATATCCTCTATTAATTTCCAGTGCTCATCTTGCAGCTGAAGCATTCGGTATCAGACTGTTTTGTTACAGAGCTATCTGAAAGCACAGCTGTTATAGCCCACCTTTGCTCAGAGGCTTTGAATGTGTCATATATTGAATTGCAGCAAGTTTTACACGTTTGAGTCAGATGGTGTGGCTTAACCTGAAGCTGTGTTTGTTTTGTTTTGAGTGCTTTTGCAGCCATGGAGCTGGAGCTGTGGAGAAGTGTGCCAATAGTCTGCTTGCAGCTCCAACAGCACGATCCACATTACTTGAAGAAAACCCCTCTTTTATGGCTAGCTGCAAAGTATGGGCAAAACACTGCAATTCCCATACCACATACCTTCGTGTGTTGACAAGCACAATGTTGCTTGCATTATTGTGTATGCATGCCAAGACACAGCCTGCCAGACCCCATCTTTCCATTGCAGTGTTTAATTTTTCAGTAAATTTTTTCACTGTATGTTGTTCTGCCATACTTTTGGTTTGTAGTATTCTCAGACACACAGTGATCCGGTTCTAAAAAATCATCAGTGCATGAAAACCTGTACCCTCAATGACACTTAGAGGCAACACATCTATTGTGATCATGCTGCACAACTGTTTGTTTTTCAGCACGTTGTGCAGTGCATTTTCTTAAGCTGCCAGAAACAAACGCTGTCAGTGTTGTTTGACTTGTGTCTTCTTTTTCACATGAAGCAGAGGGATGTTTCAGCTTCAAATGGTTCAGCATTGCTCCACTGCCATTTGTGGACCTCAGCTCTGCATGACACTGTTTACATTTAATGGTGTCTTCTGAAAGTTTTGTGAAATAATTCCAGGCATTACTCCTTTTCATTCGCTCCAGCTTGATTGAAAGTTAAATGCTCACAACACAGAGGGGGAGGAGCTGCAGACTTTCCTTCTCCTTATCTGTGTTGCTGAGGTGGCCTGGCTCTCCCCAAGCATTGCTGAGCCACAGGTGGGAGAGTTAATGACTGTGGAGGATCATGCTGCCTTTCCCCAAATAGGCAGGTAGGGTGAAGGGGTTGAAGACAAGAAGTGGAAGTGCGGCTCCCCCCAGGTGCATGCTTGCTGAGCCACAGCTAGGTGGATCTTGCTCAGTGGGAAGGCACTGAGCCCAGTGTGTGGGCGGCCAGCCTCTGCACTAGCTTGGCCTCGGTGCAGCTCCCCCCAAGGCAACATTTAATTAAAAATCACTAAAAGGTAAAACTACTGACCACCATTTAAATTGTTTAAACTTACATCCCATGCAACATGAATGATTAGGATATTAAGAGCTGACTGGCAGAATGAGTACCAGGACTGGAAAAGCAACCAACCAGAAAGGGTCAGGATTTGTATATAAGGAGGAGGCCTGGCAGGCTTAGAGTGCAGTGTGTAGGGTGCATCAAAGAGAGCAGGTGCAGAGGAGCAAAAAGTGCAGAAAGGAGCGGCACAGGCAGAGTGGAGGCAGAGAAGGCGGAGTAAGCGGTAGAAGAAGAAAGAGCAACAGCAGTAAGATATTCTTAAGAGAGCTGAAATCGAAAAGACAGATCTGAAGGACCTCTTGGGACAAGTCAGAAGAAATAGAAGAATCTTAAGTAAGCCTGATTTTATTAATAAGGAATGAATGTGTATGTGTGAGCTAATAAAGTTGGACAACTGGGTCTGCTTGAGCATAGTATCAAGAACCTGCCTCTCCCATTCCACCTGTGATTAATCACCACAGGTAGACGGCTATCATTCAAGGCTGCTACATACAGAGTATAGTGTAGAGAGTATAGGGAATAGATTATAGTGTTATTACTGTATAGTTTTGTGTCATTGGTTATGTTACAGTAACAATGTAACATGACTTATACAAGTACAATGTATGAGACATGCTGTGCTGCACTGGGTCCTATGGCTTGCGTTGCTTTGTTGTGTTATAGGACTTATGCTGTGTCTTGCCATGTATTGCACGTTGATTTTAAAATTCATTCATATTAAGACTTATTTATTAAGGTAATAAAGAATACTTTGTTTTGGAAGAAAAATTGTTGCTTGGGTGTCAATCCTTTGATTGGAAGGCTGTATCAGTGTCCTCCCAAGGGTAAACTGAGGTAGTCAGTTCTGGGGATCAGTGATCTAAAGGGAAACCCCCTGGTAAACCCTTACACGTCTCCTAGCACGTTCCATCACTCATTATCTACTGATAGAGACATGGCCTTGTGGCTGATCTATTGATGTATTTAGTTAAACTGAGTCAAATTTTAGGGTAACAAACCAAATGACCACCAAACTAGCACTGACTGCTCCGATGAGGCCCTGTACTTTAAGACAACTTGCCATGTAGGCTTTAGAGCACTTAAAATATCGGCTCTTAAACCACAAGCTTTGTTCTCGGGGCAAAAATCCCAAAAGAAGGCCCTACAGAAAGCAGGCAGTAGTATGTCCACAACACAGTCTCAGAAATCTGCGGAGAGCAGGACTCATACTCTCATACCTGGGCACTGCTTGAGTTCAATGACCTCACCGTATTATCTTGAGTCACCCAGTTACTCTGATGTCAGTTATAGTTATACCCAGTAGTGCCTGTTGGCAATTCTAGACTGAAGGCTGGCTGAAGAATAAACTTTGTGACCCAACAAATCCAGCTTCTTCAAGTCTTCGTTTTTTGGAGTGGAACTCGGTTGATCCTGCCTCTCTCTCTCGTTAGTGGAAGCCACCACCCACGAGGGATCGCAGGGGCAGATGTGTGAAGAGGTACTCAAATCCCTTAGGTAGGGTATAGTATTTCCTTTCGGCCCTTTTCAATGTTGGTGGCAACAAAGATGGTTTTGCCACAGGGCACTGAGTACCCCTTCGTAACCCGGCCAGCACTGTGGCTGTCAGTACATCAAAGAGGGTGTTTGACGTGTCCTTCAGTTCCTCCACCTGTAGGCCCAGATTGGAGGCCACCCTCTTGAGGAGTTTGTGGTGGGCTCTGAAATAGTCTAATGGGACTGAGGGCTCTGTGATGGTGACCACCTCATTTGGAGATGAGAAGGAGGATGATAGAACCAGAGGAGGGGGTGGCAATCCCTCCTCCCGCAGCTTGGCAGATGTGGTCCCACGAGGCTTGGTGCCTTGGTCAGATGCCGAACCTGGGCCTCCTCCTGGGTTATTGGTACACAGAAAGCTTCCCCAAAGAGCAGTATAAAGAGCTGGCGCCATAGGGAATTCCCTATGGATTCCAATATGGCCACTGGACCGGCCATTGTCTCTGAGGCCAGCCTGATGTTGGGGGTCCTGCTCCAACCTTCTGCGCCGTTTGATGCTGATGTTGGCTGAGTCAGGAGCTAAGCTCCTCTTCTGAACCCAAGGAGCAGGATCCTTTTTGTGGAGCCCAAGAAGGCGCTGTCGGTGCCTTGACCTGACTACAATGCAGCACCGGGGAATGGTGCTGTGAGGAGGGAGACCAGCACCATGAGCCTCGGGAATGGTGGTGTCCCGACAAGCACTGCTGTGGTGAGCGGTGTGGTGCCGGGGATCGAGACGCCAGGGACCGTTGCCAGGAAGCTGAGGACCGATACTGTGGAAAATGTGATTGGTACCGTTCAGAGGCAAGTGTGTCGACACTGGAGACCATGAGACTGATCTTGGTGATTGGCACTGTGAGGACAGGGACCTCCTCTGCACCGGTGACTGTGTTCCTGGTGATACAGAGCCACGTCATGGATCAGGCGAGTGATGCGACTGCTGAAGAGGACTCATTGTGGGCTTTCCCTTTGGACACCAGAGCCTTCCTTCTGTCCAGTGCCAAAGGATGCCATGGAGTCAGAGGCAATGGTAGGGCCATGAGGTCCCTCACTGCTTGAAACGCCTCCAGTGTTGATGAAATGACTAGCTTGTACTCACCAGAGTTGGGGTGGCTCCCTCATTGGGGTCAGTGCTCTGAGTGGAGAGCCCAGCTCTGTGTCTCCCAACACAGGTAGCTGGTCCGGCAAGGGTCCTGTGCCCGAAGCCCCTTTCTTAGTACTTTTTGGTGCAGGGGAACAGCCTCTCCATGTGCTGTTTCTTCGGCCTCTTTGGAGATGGGGACAAGGAGCGGTGCCGCGACAAAACCAGTGCCTGTAGCACGCTCTGCATTGAGGTTGACATACTCTGCACCAAATCAGCACGGGAGGGCTCCGAGGCCGGCATCATAGCTGCCTTCATGAGCAGGACTGTCAGCTGAATTTCTCTATTTTTTTTTGTTCTCGGACTGACGCCCTTGCAAATTCTGCACCTATTTTTCCTAAGCGCTTTCCCCAAACAATTCAAGCAGCTGTCATGGGGATCATTAAGCGGGAAGGGCTAATTGTAGGTAGTACAAGGTTTAAACCCTGGAGAATGAGGGGTGCCCCGCTACCAGGCAAACGTCCTTAACAGTACTACTTACACTAAACTACAAACTATCTACTATTAACTTGGAAAAACCTAAACTACAATACTAAGGATAATACTAAGCACTTGCAATAGCAAGTCAGAGAAGGGTGGAAAGAAGGAACTGAGGGGGTGCAGGGCTGGCAGCACCTCATATACCGCTGCACGAGCGCGGGGTTCTAGAGTGTGCTAAAGCTGCCCCATGGATACTGCTAAGGGGAAAATATTCTGGTAACTGTGCACGTGAGCGCGCGCACCTAGAATGGAATCAACATGAGCAAGCACTCAAAGAAGAACTATTGTGTCTGCATATATTCTCCTCTATCAAATTACTTCCTCTAATACAGAGGGAATGCTCAAATCAGTTCAGTCACCATAGTTACAGCTAATACTAGTAGGGGGGAAGGGAAGTACACCACCATGAAGACCCTGAGCAAATCTGCTCAGAGTTGTTAGAAACAAAATCTGAAAGTCATGCCCCACTGGTGTTAATTTTTTTTCTAACTTCCATATTTTAAAAATATAGCACTAATGGGTGAAGTTCCCCAGTAGTTTTTTTGGTATTACCTTCATTTTATTAGTTTATCGTTCTAACCTAAGTAGAGGGAACTCCTGCCATTTTTACTAAACGAACATTTCAAGAACTTACTCAACTGATTCTTCCAAGAGTGCATTTATAATCTTCACTGTGTAAACTGACTAAAAACAATTGAGTAAATTGCTGCAAGCATTCCACAGCAATAAATGTGATGCAAAAAGCTGTTCTGTGCTAATCTGGAGATGAAAGGTTCCAGACAGTAGGTCATTTTCATTTCTCAAAGCTGTAGGAAGCTATGCAAATTTTTGCCACAGACTAAGATAATTTATTTAAGGTTTATACTTGCAAAAGGAAAACTGATTCTTTACATTCTGGGAGGGAAGGGGTTAATCAAATTAATCTACATGCAGCCATAAAAGCTTTAGAAAACAAAAAATAAAAGCAGTAAAAACAGACCAGTTAAGAAATAATGAGACATTATATAACTCAAAAACCTACTTCCTGTATATTGCTTGAAGCCAAATATGGTAGCAGTAATAAGAATGCAGAATCATAGAAGCCTAGAGGGATGGCATGCAACACATTCTAATGATCAGAAGAGGACAATGGAAATATTTTACTCTCTTATATGAAGTATGTAACTATGAAGTTTTTACAACGCTTCTCCTGTTTCGTGTACTCCTAAACCCATACTGTATATTTTAAGAGAGAGACAACTTTTATAGTTATTTCCTCCCACCATTGTCTAAAACATAAAACCAACCATGGTTTAAAACATCTTTTTACCTCCAACCTCAAAGTATTTCTGCTGCAAGTCTCTTGTACTAGTCAACATTAACCACTCCTGTCAACTAAAGAGCAGCTTTGTTATCCATTAATCCCTCTGCTAGAAAGATGATGACAGCATTTAAAAGGGACAAACAGGGCTTAAAGACAAGGATATAAAGGTGAAGTAAAGTGGTGAAGTGGCAAAACCCTGCAGGGGGACACACAAACCCATTGGCCTCTGCTTTCCACGACCCACAGAATCCTTCAAGATTAACTGGACTTTGTTTCTCCTTTATCATGTGTTGGAATTATTAATTATTTATGGTATTAGCACAACACTAATTTAACCATCAATTCTTTTATTAAATCCAAATGCCAAATGGCATTTATACAATTGCTCTAAACATGCCAAAAAAGCCTAAATAATATTGTTTGTAAATTGTGTAACAAAACATTTATAAGTATTTCATCAAAGATACTTACAAATGGGCTAACCTCAGGAGTCCTTAAACCCATATTGGTCAGCTTCAACTTGGTCAGGCAGGTATAAGCAATAAATAAGGTTATGAAGGTCACGGATTCTGTGATTTTACAAGATCTCCACGACTTCTTCAAAATTCCACTAATTCAGCCCTGGGCAGCAGGACTCGCGGTTCAGCCCCACATGCCTCCCAGGCTTTAGCCCAAGGCCTGCCACCCAGGGCTGAAGCCAAAGCTGGAGTCCACCGCCCACAATTTAACTTCACAGGGCACTTTGTAGCATGGTGCCCCAGGGCCAACGCGCTGCTTGATACCCCCTAACACCAGCCCTGTGTACATTTCTGTGATTTTATTGTTCATTGCCCGCATCCTGCCATGACTTTTAATAAAAATACCCATGCTGAAATCTTAGCCTTAGTAAAACACCCTTTAAGAATTTATTTTTTCATACCCTTAAAGAAATGAGGTCACTGTCCATTATCGAGTTCAACTAAAAACCCATTACAGACAGTTCACCCTTATCTCCAGATAAGATTTTACAACCTCCTTTCTTCCTCCTCGCTGAACAACAGCTTTTTCCATTGTACCTGGGTTCACATGGGCCCTAATTTTTAATACAGCACTGGACTGTGGGGTGAGGAGATCCAGGTTGGCGCCTTCTAATTCAGATTCACTTGTCTTATTTAAAACCATCTGCAATCGCTCCCATCAGTCAGAGGCTTTCTTTTTAGAAATTGTCTTCCTTCATTAGTTATTCTTTGAACCAGACTTCATCCCTATTCCATTCCTTCTGGACTTATAACTCATTTTCAAGTCCTCTCTTATTTGCTAGTTAGGACCTTTCTTTAAAACACATACTCCTTTAACCAAATTTAAGCTAACTTTAATGATCCAATTTTATATTTATTCTACCTTATTAAACATACATGCAATTATCAATCACAAGGCATTGTCAGCAGGGACAGAACTAGGGACCAGGCATCAAAAACAGATTGAGTTTGAGATAAAGAAGGACCGCCATTAACTCATCCTAATAGCAGTAAGCTCTTATTATGCACACGAGCCACTAGAAGGAGACAACAATTTAGCCAGTGTGTTACATGAACAGCGATGATAAGCTTTGGTGTCCATCTGCCAAACAGATATGCTTCTGGTGAACCTGGCCTTTGATTTTATAAATACCATAATGCTCTTATATCCAGGGATATCTTTTCACCATAGCTGAGTTTCATGTCCTGCTTGCTCCTTGCTCATGACCTTCTTATCCCAAATTTACAAACTTTTTCTCTGTCTGTGCCATTTAGGTATTCCAGTCTTTTGTTAAGGAGGTTACGGCTGATCAGTCTCCTGATTTCCTCTAGGACTTCTACTAGTCAAACCTCAGCTGATAACTCCAGCTGTCCTTTTCAGCTGTTGACTTATTTCTAAACCACAGCCTTCTCAACATCTCACTAAGTTCTCTGATTTGTGTATATGGCTTTCAGAATCCAGCGCCCAATCTATTGCTGTGGCTCACATGACCTCTCCATTTAATTTAGGCCCTGATCCTGCGAAGAATTACGCACATGATGAACTTTCCTTTCTGAGAGTAGCTCCACTGATTTCAGTGGGAATACTCACAACATGTAAAGTTAAGCATATGCAAGATCAGAGCCCTAGAGTGCTTTTTTTTGCAGGGGAATTCCCTTTCTGCTTGAACTCCTCATCTGAGTGCTTTTTGTCTCACTTTCTTCCTCTGCTGCAAAGAAATTACTGGACCCCATCCACCATTTGAAGAAGGTGCTGTCCACTTGGTTGCACAAATGCATGTGAAGCTCCACCATTGTGTTAGAACAATGGCCTTAGTAAAGTTGGAAGATTTGCCATCTATAAAATTTGCTCCATTACACCTAATAGATAAGCACATGATAGGTAATAACCTATTGAAAATCAATGCAATATCTTGGCATAAACGCACTTCTTTAAAGGGTAAAATGACTGATTAACTCTGAGCTACCTTGTATGTATCAAACTAACTAAGAATTTTAATGTTATTTTACTGTAGTTCTTTATATAACGAAGCAGTACATACTTACGAAGAAGCAATAACTAGTTTCATGGAAATGCATAGGCCTCTGGAACAAACCCATATAAAAAATATACATAACTCCGATTTAGTCGAAGTATAGGAGGTTTCTGTATTGTATTTTCCTGTCCAAGTGATAACATATTAATAAAATGGCAGCTGACATGAAAGAATGAGAAAACCTCCCAAACTGGCAAATTTTACAGCAAATGAAAGGTTGCTGAACCACTGGAGCATGTGGTCATTTACCTTAATTGCTGTGGACTTCTCCTGTATGATCAAACTTTCTCCTGCATGACTCAAACATTCCCTACACAAACTTTCCCATGAAACCAGGAGCTGAAGCCATCTGACCACATCACATCCTGCCCAAGTTTGAATCCCCCTGGGTTTTTACATCAAATTCAAAACACCTCATCTTCATCTCCAAAATCCTACATAAATCTTACTCTGCCTACCTCTCAATTTCTACTTGCCCTCTTGCTTTTCCCACTCTTGGCTTTGCACCTATCAGATGCTTTAGCCCTCCATAAATCTCACATCTTCAAGTTTTCCCTCTCTCTATAGTCTCAATCAATAAACCCCACATCCTCCCTTTTCTGAAACAGTTGTGTTGTCTTGCATCTTGTGTATGTTTGTCTCATCAAAGATCTTCAGGATAGGAACTTTGTTTCTATGTATACAAAGTGCCTTGTATATTTAGAGAGCTACATTACAGTAGATAATTATAATATAATAAACTCCATAGAACATCTAGGTCCTAAGTAATCTCTCAGCACTACTGTATAGAAGCCTGACAGATTTTCCTGTGTGTTCCTTTTTAGCAGTGGTTCCTGCTCCGGCAATAAGCATAGCTCTTAACACCCTCCAGTTCCCTGTTCAGTGCACTTCCTCAATTTAGATTTTCCACAGCTGCAACTAAAAACAGCAAAGCAGAGGAGAAAGGTGAAGAGAGAAAGAGGATGGGGGATGGAAGGAGAGAGAGAAAGAAAGAAAAGGGGATCAGAAAGAGGAAGGAAATAAACACCCAGCTCCAACTGCCTCAAAGGAAGTGGGGTGAAAAAATAATCCGACAATTCAATTGTGATTTAGCTTCTCTGGAGGGAGCATGGATATGATGTTGATGAGCCACTTTACAAGACAGATTATGACATTCAAATACATGCTAAAGATCTTTAAAATGTGTAACCTATCAAGACTCAAATGCGAAGTACAACAACAAATAAGAAAAAAACAAATGTGTAATATATGTACTTAACTAAGGAGATGAGTCCAAGTCACAAGTGCAGTCTGGAACCAGTCTTCACCCATTTCAAAGGAGTAGGGAGGTTTAGGTCTCCTATTCTGTTTCAGGCCCCATTTTCTATTTAGAATTATTATTATTAATTTCTATTATGATAACATGTAGGGATCCCAGTCATACAGCAGGGTCCCACAGTGCTAGGCACTGTAAAAAAACACAAAATGACAGTCCTTGTCCTGAGGAGCTTACAGTCTAGATGTCAGAAAAATAAAAACATACTAATACAGATAAACGGGAAACAGAGAAACAACAATATAAAACTGGTCAGAATGAAAGCAGTGGTCACAAAATACCGCTGCCTAACCATTGTCAAGTTTTTTGTAGACATCATGGAAAAGGAGGTTTTAAGGAGGATAATGAAGAAGCTTTGTGGATGATTACAGGAGTGCCTCCCTTGTGTGAGGGCAGCATGGGAAAAAGCAGAAAGGTGCTTCTTTGTAAATTTAACAAACAGGCAATGAAGGTGGACACTGTTGGCACAGCAGAGGTGGGAGTCAACTTCTCATAGTGTACGGCCGATGATAGGTAGCAAAACAAGAGGCCCAGAAAGACCTTAAAAGTGAAGACAAGTCTGACTTTGATGCAGATTTATAGAAAAATATCAGAAATGCAGAATCATAAAACTGAAAATAATCTTGCAAAGGAGCAAACAGTGAGATTGCAAAGGGTGTGTAGGCTGGAGGTGAAGTGGCATCTAAAATGAGTCATGTCTTTGCACTACAGCTGAGTCATCTGCTAGTGCCCAGCAATGTACCCTGCAGCACTCAAGCCTAAATTTTAATCCTCAGCAGAGGATTTGTTCCATTTTACAGCAAGTGGAATGTGGCACCAGCTTTGCAGCAGCGGGAATTCTCTTAGGGAGGCTGATAGAAACCAGCTCTCCTGACTATCGCCAACAGCTTAACAGCAGTAGAGAGGCCCTTGCCCTCTCTTCTCCCACTCCCACAACCTTCATGGTGCTGGATAAACTGCCAGGCTTCCAACTGCCATTGAGTCGAAGAACCCTCTCTCTTCACCATGATCACAGCAAGAACACAGACAAGGCTCTATATGGTTTCAGTTACCCATTGCGTTTGAAAACACCCACACCCACTCTGCCCTGATTGTGACAGCTGTGAAGAGGCACCAAAAGTTCCATTCCCCAGTCAGCTCTGTCCTACCACAGCAGAAAGAAAGGAAACTAACCCCACTATGCTATTTCTGCATCTCTATTCAAACTCCTAAATAGAAACAATAGGGTAGCAGAGGCCTAATTTTTCTCCAAAAGAGTCAAACCAACATGACCTGCGTAGAAAACGAAAGGCTTTTTATACAGAAAAAACAGAATTATGAACTTTAAGAGGAAGTGTAAAACCTTGTGTGTGAGGGAAGCCCAATTATTACTTTTTGAGGGATGAATAAAAGAAAGATCACCCAAAAGAGTCAGTCCTTACATTTAGTCTAATATAAATATTTCTGATGAGTGCATAGCAAAGGCTCTTTTGTGTCACCACACAGCAGAGCTGATATACAAGATGCTTCTTGAAATCATTATTTTAAAAGGCTGCATATCTTTGTTCTTCCTCCCTCTTTTCACAATCATACAATTTGAAGTACGTAAACTGATATGGAAAAAAAACATTCTTGGAAACAAGAAAATGCAGATATTATGGTGAAGTACAATGTATTAAACACCACAAGATAAAGTGTCTCCTATCACTCATGCAGGTTCAGTGAGCGACAAGAAGCACAAATCCTCTGCGTAGAATCCTCTCATACACGAGACAGCAGGATTTTCTAATGAGCATTAACTGAATCATCCAGTGCCTTAAGTCCTCAGTTCAGAATCATGGGGAAAAAAATTTGGTGAAATGATTTTTTTCTTCCCTTCAAATGATCTTCGGTGAAGGGAAAAAATAAAGTAAAATCCCTATGCAAAACAAAAACCACAAACTTCGAAATTCTGAAGTTTTTAAAAAAAACAAAATGATAGTTCAAACATTAATTTTCCTCTCCAGTCCAGAAAAATACATGCAAATTCCCATGGCAATCTCTACTCACATAATTTTTTTATATCATATTACACAGCCTTGTGGCATCAGCAAATTACACATACTGGTTAAACCTTATTCTTTGACAGAGCTGCCTTCAAATACATGTCACTCTATCAACCCAATAATTGAAGTGGCTACAGCCTTTGGTCATGAAGACAAAAAAGGAAAGTCTACTGTATCTACCATAAAACAAAACAAGCTGTGAAATCCTAGTGACTGCAAGATGCAGACAAAGGCAAAATCCAGTTCCCTGTGTTTTAAAGGGTCTTTTTGTTGTGTCTTTCTGCTCTCAAAAAAAAAAAAAAGTCCCATGAAAATGTGTTTCTAGAAAGATAATTACGGGAATGTTTGCTTGTTTGCATGACCAGCCCTATTAAAGTGAACAAGCATTAATACAATAAAAACCCGGATTAAATCAGGGTTAATGAGATTAAGAGTAGACATATCATTATTCAAAACACACTCCATGTGAGCAGTGTGTGCTGCCAGACTTGTAAATCGGAGATTATGATTTAACACTACTCCTTCTGCAGGCTGACTGTCTATGGCTAAAGGTCTTTTCATCAATATTGCTGGCAACCATCTGCCAGTTTCACAGAAATATATATCTAGCCTTGATTTTCAGAAGTGCTGAGCACTCACAACTCCAATGGGAAGTTGATGGGAGTTGCAGGTGCTCAGCAACTGGGAAAATCAAGTTCCCCAAACAATACAGTTCTTTCAGTTGTCATAACAGAACATTTATTTCCCCAATTACTTCCTCTCTCTCTCTTCCAACCCAAGACATTTCATCTGCACCTCTTCCTGCACATACCAGATGCAATACAGACTACTCTATGAGGTTCTGGGGCTAGGAAACATACCTTCTGGCCTCTTTTTTATGTAGTGCGTCCTTTTGGTCTCAGCCAACTGTTGAGGTCCCTGCCACCCAGGGCTCATCATCAACCAATATATAACTGAACTGCAAGTGAGCATCCCAGCAAACATCATCATCTTAGGAAAAAAGTCAGAAAAGCTTCTGAGTCACTGGCAAGGTTTCTAATTATCCACATAAAACTGGGATGGGATCATGAAGCATTTCTCTTTAGAGGTAGGCCAAGGGATTCATAGGAAGTCTTGAACTTAACCCTGAAGAGCTCTTGATCAACGAAGACAGTTCAATTTGCTGAGTCCCAAGACTAGAGAGCATCTACCCTTAAAGGAGGCATCTCAAAGAAGTCTTGGCTGATATGGAGTAATGCAGAGGTGCCAACAACACTTCCAGACTCTGAGTCCCTCTCCCTAGACAGAGGGAAGACACGCTGGCTGGGAGCAGAGATAGTTGAACTCCCTGTCCTTCCTGAGGTCTAGTCTCACATGGAGCACCTCTTATCCTTAAGCTTGCTCCATTCAACCTACTCTGTCATGGTTGGACAAAAGGAACCAGGCAGATTGAAGATGACTAGAGGGTTGAGCTGTTCAAGGAGAAGAACTCTTTATGTTTTATAGTCTCTTAAGGGAGAAAAGTGAGTGGGGAGAAAGATCTTGCTCGCTCCTGCTCCAAAACAGCAGAAAATGTGGTGTAAGACTAGAAGGGGTGTGGCCATCGCCAAAGCCTCTTGGGCATGTCAGACCTGCCTTCAGTAATTGAAGGATGAGAGGTGCAACCCAAATGTCTCAGACTGAGGAAGGAGGAGGGTCAAGATCCAGAATTACTCAATGTTTACCAATGAAATTGGCATGTTACCTTTAAATTAATGCATCTCATTCAAATTTTTCACTCATTTCTCCACCCAATCTTTATTCAGCACATCCTCTTACAACATAGCATGAAACTTAGCATAAACACTGAAGGATATCACAGCAATGTAAATTCCTTGGCTTGTTTTAAACATCAAAAAAAAGGGCCTACTTAAGCCTCATCTGCACTAGAGAAATTCAGTGTGCTCACATCCAGAACAGGTCTCATGTCCATACACAAGTGCTGTCAATGTTGAACAGGCAATACCACCACCATTTGGGTAAAACTTGTTTCAAGAAAGGCTAACCACTGTCTGGTCCTCCAACGTGTCATTCTCTAGTGGTGCAGTGCCAGTGTGAATGGAAGTCACGGTAGTAAAACTACAAGTGTGCATATAGAGAGAGGGAAGTACTAGATCACGAGGAATCTTGCCAATTTCTTCTTTGAAAATATCAGTAACACTGTAACAAGGTGGTCTGGCCCCTTTAAGGAGTAGTGGATCTTAGGGCCAGATAACCCTGTTCCATAACATAGCCCCTTAAGGAACAGGTGTTTAAGGGAGCAGCAAATAAGCTAAGGAATTAGAACCAAGTGCTAATCAGGGAACTAACTCCTGAACAGGATAAAAACCCAGCTGTTCGCTGACTCTGGAGAAAGAGGCTCTGTTACCCAGGCTTGGAACCTGGCTACTGGTGGCCTGGGGGAAGCCAGCTTGAACCACAGCATTGCCCCATAAAGGAGGTCTATGGAATCCCTTAACCCAGGAGGGAAGCGGAAGGCAGATAATGGAATCTTTCAGCCAGGGGAAAGGGTTTGGGCCTGAGGGGCCAAAGTAGACTAGATTTTTATCAAAGCTTAATAAATAAAAGTGAAATATTACTTTATGTCCTCTGGGCTATGAACAAGTTATTCCAGAGAAGAGGGAACTGAGGACAGCGTGTCTGCTGGGCCATGCCATGCCATAAAGGGGCGTGTGCTCTGGGACAGCATCCTGCCACAATCTTGCATAGACTAAACGGAGGAGAGGATTTAAGGATGGGGACTGAAGATGGAACACAGGCATCAGTCACAGTGCAATAGTGCTGTCTGATGATACGCAGCAGTGGCTCTCAATCTTCCCAGATTATTGTACCCTTCAGGATTCTGATTTGTCTTGCATACCTCAAGTTTCACCTCACTTAAAAACTACTTGCTTACAAAAATGAGACATAAGAATACAGAGGTGTCACAGCACACTATTGTTGAAAAATTGCTTACTTTCTCATTGTTACCATATGATTATAAAATAAATATAAATATTGTGCTTACATTTCAGTGTGATACTTTAGCCTATTTTTCACTTGTGAGCTTTGTCTGAAGCCTAAGCTCCAGGTGGCAGGATTTAAGCCCAAACTCTGCCACCTGTGGCTGAAGCACGTAACTTAACTTCATGGGGCATCCTGTGGCGCAGGGCCCCAGGCAACTGCCCTGTTTGTCACCCGTGCACTTGCAACCTCCCAACTCTATTCCATGAGCTTCCTGGGGGCTGCAACCCCCAGGTTGAGGAACATAGATCTAAATGAAATGTGTACCTCTTAGAAGACCTCTGCATATCCCCAGGAGTCTGCATTCCCCTGGTTGAGAACCACTGACATAGTACAACTCCTTCAACAAGAATAAGGGAAGTCATGGAGTTACTGTACTGCCCTGTTGAAATTGCTTTAATACTGTATTCATTAACAGATTCTACTGGCTCAGAATTAGTAGTAGAAAAATCAAGGTTCCTGGAGCCACATAAACTTGGATGCAGTAGCCTTAAAGTTTCATTATGAGCTTGTATATACATCCATGCAATCCTTGCATCTGTGAATGCAGGGAATTTCTGTGTAGCTATTCCATCATGCCTCATTAGGGGGACAGAATGCCTGTAAAACATGAGCACAGAATCACCAGGGCACATGGGAAAATGCACTTTCGGCTGTCCTACTGAACAGAGAGCTGGGAGGAAAAAAGGCCAATCAAATCACTTACACAGTCACAATTATGGGATCCAACCACATAGTTTAAACAGAAAGCTGAATTGGTATCAAGCCAGCAGTCAAACAGTGTTAACTGTCATGGTTATGAAGAGTTTTAATCTCATGGTATGTGAACGTAAACTATGTTTAGAATCAAACATGCACTTAATTGGTGAAGGCACTTAATTGGTGAGACAGTGAAAAGTTGTAGGGAGGGCAGAATCTTAGTCTCTGGTGGCCTGGATGCTGAGAAATAGTGCCTGATGAACAAAGTTTACTCCACCAGCGTCATAAATACCCACTGACAAATCAGAAAGAAATGGCTGTGTATGGTCTACTACACAAAGAAGATTTTTCCTCATAATTCACCCAGAAGAAAAATGAGACAAAACTCTAGTAGTCTCCATCACAGTTATGCTAGCTTTTCCACAGAAAGATCAGCACATGGAGTGCATGTATTTGTTTAAGAGGAAACAAAATATAAAAGGGATCAGTCCAGATGAGCTGTACTCCAAAAGGCCCTGAAAAGGCAGGTGGGCAAAAATAGCTTTCATTCACCTTTGTACTCCCTGATCCCTTAGAGTTGGTTCAGTTCAAGGAACCATTATACGGGCTAGGAACTGTCAGAGAAGAGCAGTGACCCAGCCACTCCTACCCAGGCACACTTTGTGTCACACAGGGCCAGGAGAGAGTGGGATAGAGAGCTGACTATGCCAATTTTATACCACCTAGATACAACCCCATGATGGGGGAATCTCCACTGCTTGGGTGAACTAACTTTATATTATCAGATCACAGCAAAAGGGGCCAAAATGGGGCCAAGGGTCTGGTCCAACATTTAACCTCCAGTTGCTTCCCAAAAATGTAACAGGGTTAAAAGGCTTCATTTGGAATAAGTGAGCCACCTAGGGAGGTGTCTGGTACTTGAGTTTCATAATCCAGATAGCACTTCTCTAAAAATGCTTTATACAGAAAGAAATAGGTCAAACTAAATATAGGTGAAAGGGAGAAAAACAAAGGAAAACTCAAGATGCTTCTATCATGCTTTCAAGGCATGATCAGTTTAGAAATACCTAGTGACAATCTAAAGACTATCAATTAATTAAAAGAGCATTTGAAAGAATAATGCACTTCAGCACAGCTGCTCATTATTATCTTGTCACTGCTTTGACAAGCCTGTTAACTTTTTATCAGTCATGGGGCTTGTGAGACCTTCATGGTAACACTGGGCTCTCTGTCAGGCCTCCCCCTTCTTTTTAATTATAATATTTTCAGAAATACTATGCAGTGACTAGTAGTCTCCAAAAATCACTGATGCATTTCTACACTACTTCAGAATAAGACACAGATTCACCACCCTTGGAGAAATTCAATGCCTTAGTAACATGTTGAGAACTCAGATTTTTTTAAACATAGTTTTCTATATATTTTTTTTAAAGCACTTTGTTTTGGATAGCTTTGGATATCCTGGGTAAAATATTCCCCATTACCACTCCACTACCACCTCATCCCTTCTCCAGGAGTACATAAGCGTTCAGTTCAATAAGTTGTCCTTACATATAGACCATTGCATACTCCTGTAACCAGAACCCCACAGTAAAATAGAAGGGGGTAACTACAGGATGTTTCATTTGCACTTCTATCTCTCAAAACTTGGGAAGTTCTCACGCTGTTGGTCCTCTGCAGCCTGAGCCATAGAGAGGGCGCGCTAAAGCCTGGGATTAGTGAGTGTGGTGCATGCATTTTAGTGTGTATGTTCCTTGCTTTAACTCTCCCTCAGACATTATTTTTGCCCCAGCAGGAATACTCTGTGGGCTCAGAGTATGGAGTCACAGCCTTTCCTCATATGGCCAACATTAATTCTGTTTTGCTACACACATTCAAAGCCTGTATTTTTCCAACTTCTTCCTCCAATTGTTGATTCAATCTAAAAGCCAGATCCTGAAAACGCTCAAGATAGTGCAACAGTGGGCTACTAGCTGACCTGATTATGAAGATCATGAAATAATCAGACATCTCCAAAAGTGGCTCAAAAATCTTCCCCGTGCTATGTTATGGTTACAAGAAGAAATGAGAGGTCAAGTGCTGGGAGCTTAATGCAATTCAAAAAATTCAAAAAACCTGTCATGCCTCCTCAAAAATCACTACTTACCCCTCTGGGTACTGATACAGTCTTGCTGCAGCATGTATGTGCTTCCTCCATATCTATGCTAAAAATACGTAGAGTGTGAACTTGGTGTTTCATTACAATGAAATACAACACATCGAAAACACAGGTAACCATAATCACATATAGCACTTGCACTTTGGATGGTTCTGTAGCATAGTATGGTAGTACAGTCCTCCTCACACCTCATCAGAACCAAATGATGAAATAGAAGAGAAAGGGGTTTAGAGCCTTGTGTTCATCTATGTTTCAGACTACACTAACATTTGTGTATAGCCATAACTGAAATACACAGGAGTATCATTGCATAACATACTCTGAATGCACTCTTTCAAAGGGTAACATTCCATTCCGTTTTCAGGATCCTTTTTTAATACCTCCCATCTCTCACCACACAATAATTTAATCTCTAACATTTCCAAAAGTAGAAGAAGAAATTAAAATCTCAATCTTTTAAAATAAATTTAAGGAATTGTTGTGAAACAATTAAGGTTGCTACACACACAGAGCGTACCTGACAAAACCAAAAAAATGAGGAAATGAAATGTTAAGCCACCCAACAACACACACCTTCTTCACACACAAGTACACTTTACCACTACCATACATCACAGACCACACAACTATAACATTAACTCTGCCTCCATCGGGATGTCAGCCTTCCAACACTCTCTTTGGCAAACTCCTCCAAAGACGACAGACTGCCGTCCCTCTGGCAGACCCTCACCGCCATACTACCCTCTCCCTAAACTATAGTGTGGTGTAAAATTTAAAGCAAAAAAGGCTAGTGCAGATACAGCCAAAGCATCAATCCCTTTTCTTCTTCATATTAACTTTGTCTTTTGTACGTAATTTGTGAAGCGATGTTAAAAAATACCCAGTTGTCCTCCCCAAGTGCCATTAGAGAGAGCACAGAGTTAGAAATAATTGTTCCTCTTGGGCATACAGAACAAAGTGGTATTTGTTTTATATTACTGTTTTATATTCATATTTTGCAACAAAATGTTCTACTTTTTAAAAACATATATATTGTAAGAGCCACCACAAACAAACAACATTGTGTACAAAACATCCCCCCGATTGCTTTGATCAGTTTAGGCATGTTCTATGCAGCACTGATGATACATACATCTGCTTTACTTTTCCTGCCAGTTAAAAAGGTAACAAGCTCTCCAATAGAATCCAAGTGTTTCTGTTTTCAATCTTCCTTGTTATTTGATGTTTTATAGGTAAAACATGTAAACCCTAATGTGGTCTGGCTGCCTGAGGTAACCTCTTCACTTCTAGCATTATGTAAAGGGATTTTCTACGCTGTCCTCAAACAGACTGATAAGTAAGGGGTCGTCTGGGGAAAGCCACAAGGAGTTATGTTTTTCTAGGTCATAGGTTCTTGTGTTATTTTATATGCTTAAATAACCATCACAACCCCAATTTCACATGGTAAATAATAATGTCTAACACCTATATGCAACAACAGAGAAACTACAGGTCATGAAATGAACATGAAACCATTTATTATGGTGATTCATCAGATACATTCTCCATCTCATGGGACACTGAAGCCTTCTCCCCCCTCCACAAAGGAGACTAAACTCTGACTGCTTTTTAGCTTTTAAATCAATTTTCACCCTCCACCACACCCCCATTTTTAATGGACCCGCATTGCCTTTCATCAGGAGCTAGTTTCTAGTCTAATCAAAGGTTCCAGCAGTAGATTGAATTAAGAAACCATTCAGGGCCTCTCTATTGTCATGTAAAGTAGCAGATCAGTTAAAGTGGGATGGGGTTGTCAAAATATGCTTTCAGAGGAAAATGAAAACGATCCACATGTCCCTTTTATCCATACTTTAAAGTTTAGGGTCAGACTGAGGGCTGGCCAGGTCTCCTATGCAAGTATTTGCACTGCATTTATGACAATATAGAAGTATAACTGGGTTTAAAAAAAATGAATTACATACATTATAGAGCATAGATCCATCAACAGCTATTAGCCAAGATGGTCAGGGATGCAACCTCATGCATTAGTGTGTCTAAGCTTCTGACTGCCAGAAGCTGGGACTGGCCAACCGATAATTGCCCTGTTCTGTTCATTCTCTCTGAAGTAACTGGCACTGGCCACTGTCAGAAGACAGGATATTGAACTATATGGACTATTTGTCTGCGCCACTAAGGCCATTCTTATGTTCAGATGTGATGCCCAAATGTTTGTGTATGCATCTAATTCTGCTCCAAGGGAAAATGGTGATGACTGGAGAGGGAATAGATTTTTCAGCACTATATGTCACTGTAGATTTTTTTTCAAATGTTAATATAACACCATTACTTTTAAGAACTGACCTGGTTAATCTAATTTAATAAAGATACATCAGTTTAAAAACCCGGAAAAAAAATTTTTCCCTTAAATTTCTCCCCTTGTTCCGCTGTCCACACAACAGCTATGCAGATTACACACAGTACCACAAAAGCATAAATCAATTTCATAACATTTGCACTAAGAAATGAATGCTAATAACATCATATTAGTATTGCAGTTATGGTAATCATATTAAAACACATTTTTCAGTGATTCTTATACCACTAAGTGGATTCAGGGATTTTTAAAAAGGTAGATAAGCATTATCTCTACCCAACACTGAGCTGATCTAACATAATATTTTTAAGCCAGTATTATACCTATTAGAAACATCAAGAGATTCTTTGCACTAGTTGTAATTAGGAAAGACATTTTGCTATTTCACAGTTCCCTTCTCTTCCTGCACAATGTAATCCAGTACTAAAAGTTTGTCCCCTACTACTGTGGATTGCTAAATCCAAACAAGACCCATTAGTGTAATATACACACCATCCTCTACAAATGAGAGGAAAACCTGCTAAAATAGAATATCAGTGTCAAATCAGCACAACACTTTTAGATAATGATGTTTCACTTAATTCACCAGAACAAAATGAATGACGTAACCATAAGCCAACCAAGGGGATTGTGTCGTGTTGAGAGAAAGAGTGAGTGTGTGTGTTACAAACAATCCTTTATATGATGTCCATAGTGATTTTGTAACTGCTTGGAAGCATGTCCTCCTTTACTAGTTACAAGTAACACTGTTCAGTTTGTGTCCACATATCAGCTGATCTGCAATCACAACTCTGTTTACACCTCCTTTTTTCTTCTGCTACTCAATCATGTTTGTTTCAATGCATTCTTGCAAATTCTGGGCAGTTATCCAATAGTGCCTCAGCAAGAAAGACACTCACATTGAACAGCACCTGACACATAGAGCAATGCACACGGGGATGTCTTACTATATACAGAAATAGGAGGCCAGGGAGTAGGGGTGGGGAGGGAGAGGAGTAACCCAACAGTGAATGCAAATCAGGAGGTTCTTTCCATGCTCCAATAAAACAGTGCTCTGAACAGATTACAGGAAAACTACCATATACCACCTAGACCTCTGCCAAAGATCTCTGCCACTGGTCACTAACTGAATATAAACCATGTGGACACAAAATCAATCATATTTAGAGTGTGCAACTTGTTACAAACTCACTTAAAATTTGTTCTGTGGACAAGAATTAGATTGCTAAAACAAACTTCAAAATCCAATTTACTTTTTCATTGTTTATATCTTGCACTTTTATCAGCTTATCAGCAATGAAACTACTCACTTGGACTTCTGTTCATATTACATTTTACGGGTCAAGCAGTAACAGAAAGCAGCAGTTTTTGGCTCAAACATTTGAGCTGTTTTTGTTCTTTTTGAAGTAATTTTTGGTCAGTTTATAATAGGTCAGGCTGGTAACACATTGCCCGACACCACTTCTTATACAGACCTTGTATTCTGTTACTTAACTTTGCCAAACTTTAACTGTTTGGACTGACGTCTTACATGCTTCAGACTGAATTATTTTGGGAAACTTCAGTCAGAGCAGTTCAGCTGTTTCCAGGAACAAGGGTAAGGAAATGTATGTTTTACCCATATGAGAAATTCTGGTGAACTTTTCTTTGAACAGCTCTAGTTCTCCCATTCATGAGAGCAGCTACTTGAAATTTGGCCGGGAAGTGGCCTTTATGTCAAGAACGTGCCTTTTGCCATATCCATAAAATCTTCCCAAATATGGTCGTTACAAGGCTTTGGAAAAAATCACAGTTCACACATGCTCCCAAGTAAAGACTTCCCAGAGTATAGCAGTTAAAGTCTGAAGATTCCAGCCTCACTAAGTAATCTCACAGCTCCTCCATGTAACTGGACTGTGCATATACAATCCGCAGAGAGCAACTGCTGCTGAATTTCCCCATAAGTATAGACCAGGCCCCAGACTCAGCTTTCACTGAAAAAAAACTAAAAAAAGATTCTAGCCTTTATAGTTGAAAAGGAAAGTTTGGTTAAATGGGGAGGGTCACGTTTTTAATGCAGCTATATCCACCTGCAGACACCCTGAAACAATAGCTCCAAGAGGGGTAATTTAGCCCATCCATCTCAGTGGGGGTATTAATGTCAAGAGCCACTGACTGCTCTGTAGATCCTGCCAACATCCTCCCAGTAGGCCTGCCCCACCCACTCTATAGATGGGATAAATACTAGCAGGTCCTCCCTGCTTCTGGCCATGTCTTTTGGGGACAGTTGGGGGTATGGGCAGAGGTGCCAGGGGAAAGCCGTAAGAGCCTCAGTATCATGGTGTATTTAGTGTCCCAAATTGCCTAAATCTAGTCAAAATACAATCAGAGTATGAAGATCCCTCAAAATGAACCATGAAACCTGGTTACTAACAGCTCAGAGGCACTGGAAACATTATTCATTAGTAGCTCTCTCTCTTTTCTTTAAAATGCTCTGCTCTAAAGTATTAGGCTTTGAGTGAAACATCTTCAATTGTTTTTTCAGATCAATACTTTTCAGCTATGTGTTTGCATTTTTAGTTCAGTTTTAAATCGAAGAAGCTTTATTACAACCATAACAAAGCCAGCGCCACTCTGGCATTCAGACATTTAAATAGAGTCTCTCAAAAAAGACAGAAAGAGAGAGTGCAAGTGTATCTTATGAAACAGTCAGCACTATCATTTGGGGAAATTCATTCATTCACGTATACTGCACCAAAATACAGAGAAAAAGAATATCTTAAATCCATGGTTGTTCTCTCCCTTTATAAAAGTTTACTTTCAGCAGAAAAGCACACTGAGTTTGAGAACCCTGTATCCATTTTCAGAAAATGTTGTTCCTGTCAGCACCACGAGCATCCATTGATTGCTGGACTCAATTCATGCTTAACTTGAAAGTAAGACTGTATCAGGTACTCAAATCAGATTAACTACCAGAGTTTATTAATCCTACTGCAGTGTTCAGTTTAAGCAGCAAACTTTTTATAGTAAAGATTTAAAAAAAGAACCTTGCAAAAACACTATAGTTTTGACTACAGATTTTATGCCTCAATACAATTTCATGTATTATAATAATAGAATGTATATGAGCTTTTTACTTAACATTCAAAGGTCATGCCACCTTTTCTGTGGTAATTGTAAGACCACATTTTCATTTTGTTACCAGGATGCTTGACTCAAATCTGTACTGCGTTTTAAAATGACTGACTCAAACTGAGTAAAGTAACTGTAAATGGTCACCAAACTTTCAAACAGTTACTCTGTAGAGCAGTTTCTCTAGAGCAGAACAGGAGGAGGAAATGAGAAGAGGGAGACTGAGCAACATTGAGCAATCATAGGTCACAAGAAACAGTCAAGAATATTTAATTATTTTTCATTCTAAACTGACATAAAAATAGCACACTAACACAGGTACTCCCAGCCATCAACTCCACAACACTGTTAACAATACAGTGACCAGTCTCCACTTTTCCGTCTTGCAGCATGTTTCAATGTCATCAAACTTAGCCTCTGCTGGACTAAGGAAGGCAGTTAAGAGTCATGGACCCTCACTTTCCACAAGCACCTCCATCTTTAGGAAACTAGGGGTGGGGCCAGCCTGAGCTCCCTAAGTTAATCATAATTGCCTTGGAATCACGAGAAGAGAGGCAGTGTCTGAGGAAAACAGAGTACAGTGATCCCTCACTTATCGCGGGTATTACGTTCCTAGACCCCCCGCAGAGGTGAAAATCTGCAAAGTAGGAACTGCTCTCCGCCGTGAAATTGACGCTGCCTTGTCAATTTCACTGCGGAGCAGGGCACACTCAATTTCGGGGCGGAGGGGGAGACTCAGCATCGCAGGGCACACTCTCCGCAGTGATACCCGGTTGGATATCATCACTGCGTATACAGAACCGCAAAATCCCGCGATATAGCGAAAAACCCGCGATAAATAATTAAATATCATATTTTAAAAAACCCCGCGATACAGTGAGGCCGCGATAAGTGAACCGCGATATGGAGAGGGACTACTGTATGCCATTTAGCACTCCGTATGTTAAATCAAATAGGTTAAATTTCCTCTGGTAATTACCTGGAAGAGTGACTGAACATTCTGGGAATCTCTCTTTTCATGGGAGGAATTAAAAACAGGGTGAGGTTAACGAGTTCAGAAACTCCCAAGGTCGTAAGAAAGAAGCATGAATGAGACTGCAGTCTCTACCCATATAGTGACAGAAAAGGGCCGTGACAGCATAGAGTGAGTCTTTAGATCTGGTTTCAGGCATGATGATCAACAGTTACAATTCCTATAAATCAAAATGATCAAACAACCTTCTTTGGACTTTCTGAGAAAGCAAACTGCATAGACAAACTCTTCAGCTTTTATTTCTCCCTCCCTCCCCAGAGTTAGAACCTTATACTGGTAGAGAAATCAGTGGGATTACTCAAGGAATAAGGAAATCATAATCCAGCCTTAAATATCTGTGGACCCTAAACAAAATATAATAAAAAGTATAGAATGAAAACAAGCTATCAAAAATTGTTTATTACTAAACTTGGTGTAAAAGTTTGAAAAAGACCATGACGACTTTATATTTTAAAAACGCCAATAAAAAAGTGGGGGCAAAGTTGTTCATTGTTAGTGAAGTAATTTTTCTCATGCATAGGAGCAGCACATAGCCTGCAAATTCACAGTTCTATCAGCTATCTATTAAGTCTATCAGCACAGCTGTAAGCCTGTAACTAACTCTACAACTGTGCCCACAGAGCCCCAATGACTCTCAGGTCAGCCCACACAGTCAGTTGCAAGGTGCAGGCTTAAGTTTTGCACTATTTCTTTAAGGTAAACAGAGAGCAAAGCACATCTTCCACCAGAGACTGTCAAAACAGCAGAGTCGAAGATCTCTCTCTTAAAGGAACTATATTAGCCAAAAAATATCATGGTTCCAGAAGGTCTGCTGAGGCAAGTCATGGCATACCAATCATCGATGCACATGACCATTTTAATAAGGTACTTGTGTATCAAATTGTTATACTTGACTTTGCTGTATGAAGGGTACAGTAGTAACAAACACACTGAAAAGGCATTTCTTACAGTGAATTCCATCTCACACGAAAATGAACGGTCTCAAATATAGTTATATAATAAACTTAAATATTATATTGTTTGAGGACTTCTAGGAGCCTGCCTTGGATATAACCGCCAGATCACTTTTCTATATCTCCTGCTTTATTTCTTTTCCTCTTTTCATTAAACAATTAAGTTATGGTATAGTACTAGTAATGCAAATAGAGTAACACAAATGCACTGTGGGGTTTTTTTTGGTTTGTTTTTAAACATAAAAACACACCTTTCCTTTGCCTCTTCGCACTCCAAAAATATTTTAACATCTTTATATTATTTTCTTTGTTTATAAATTGAAATATGTTTGATTTACATTTTGGGAGAAAAGGATAAAAAATGTTTGTTTCACCTAAATCAAGGGTGAGTTAGGGGAAAAGTCAGAATATTCAGGACCATCTTAGATCATAAGCTTTTAGGGCGCAGGGAATGTGTGTTTGCTCATGTTTGTACAGAATAAGACATGAGGGCCCACAATCTTAACTGGGATCTCAAAATGTTGCTGTAATATTAAATAGTAATTCCCCATATTTCCATCTTAAAGAAAAAACCCTAAGCAGTCTGCAAACAACTTGATTAAGCAAGGGAGGGCTCCATTTTCCTCAATCCTATACCCTATTACCTCCCCATACAAGCTTTATCTAAGGAATTCAGTGAAAAGCTAAATGCCACAATTGTGTCCCTGTCCTTTACAGCTCTAACCTGTGGATCTCAAAGGCAACTGTATTAAACAGAAAACGTGTGTTTCATTATGAATTGAAAACGCACTCCCCGAGTTGCGGTCAGTGACTTTTAAACTAAGTGTCTACTGTGAACAGAACTACAGTCTCTCTGGTCTGCTGCCCTTGCCCTAAGAGTAGAAAAGAGAAAACTTCAAACCTGGTTTCCATTAGGTCACATGCTGGCTACTAGCCATTTGCCCCAAGACTACAGTTCTCAGTTTTAAAGTGTCCATGGCCATAACAGGCACACTGGGGTCTACATGTGCACTCCAACACACAGCGCCTCATACAAGTAGATATGATAGTTATAAGGGAAACGTTGGACACAAGACTAGACCAGTGGTTCTCAACTAGGGGTAAATATGCTGTCTTCCAAGGGGTACATCAACTCATCTAGATATTTGCCTAGTTTTACAACAGGCTACATAAAAAGCACTAATGAAGTCAGTAGAAACTAAAATTTCATACAGACAAAATATGAGAGTAAGCAATTTTTCAGTAATAGTGTGCTGTGACACTTTCGTATTTTTATGTCTGTCAACAAGTAGTTTTAAGTCAGGTGAAACTAGGGGTATGCAAGACAAATCAAGACTCCTGTAAGGAGTCTAGTAGTTTGGAAAGGTTGAGGACCACTGGGTTAGACAATACATACAGCTATTAATTAATGATGGGCAAACCACAAAAGACTAACACAGATCTGAATAACCATCAAAAAGTTACAGCTAAACCATTTTGAAGAGATCCTTCCACAGAAGCCATTTGACCCTCCTTACCGACCCCACCTCCAGCAAAAGACTATGCAATCTCTCTCTCTCAGGCAGGGCAGGGCTGGAAAGGAATCTGTAGCCCCCGGCCCTCAAGTGGGCGGGACTGGCACAATGCTCCGTATCCTCTGCGGCAGCAGGTTCAGAGGAGACAAGCACTCCTAGAGTGGCTAGGAAACAAGGCGGGATGCAAGCCCAAGGCCCTATCAGTGACAAAGGGGTTTTGCTGCTAGATCAGGGGGCTCCAGCCGCAACACGCTGACATTGGTGCGACCACAAACTCAAACTGTAATCGGCTGCCCCGGGCTACTTCCTCCCACACTGAATCTGGGTACCTGGAGCCAGGGGTCTTCCTCCAAGTCGCTGGGGTAGGCGGCTAGTGGGTGTCCCACTAGTCCCTCACCATTGGCTGGCGACAGGTTCAGGAACTCCTCTGGGCCATCAGCTGATGGCAGCTCCTCCGGGTCACAGGGTCCAGTAGGTCCTCCAGCACGCAGGGCTCCGGCAGCTCCTCTAGGTCGTGGCTGGCCTGGGGGGTCCCTCCCAGTCAGCAGCCACTTGTGCTCCTCCCACTCACTAGGGCACAGCAGCCCTGGAAGGGCCTTGAGGCTCCAAACAGTGGAGGGCTTGCTCTGCACAGCTTCAGGGCCTGGATCAGGCCCAGACCACAGCCACAAGGAAGGGACGTCCTTCTCTGTCAGCAGCTTCCCCCTGACTGAGCTGCTAGGCCAGCCTTTTATACTTCCCCTTCCTGTCCTAGCCCCACCCCTCCGCTCCCAGGGTCGTGGCCTGCAGTGTCCTGATCTGCCCAGCAGGGGCATCTCAGCCCTTCCTTGGGGCCAGGCTCTGAGGAAGGCCACAGCACCTTCCTACAGGGCTACTTAAGCTAAAATAATCACTAAGCACCAAGAGAGAAGGAACCCCAGAGCAAATGTTAAAAATTAGTCCATGCAAAATAGTTTCAAATAAAAAAAACAAAAGGTCAATCTCACGTTCCAGCCAGTAAGTTTTTCATCACAGTGAGCAGGAAGGATTTCCTGCTCTTCAGATAGCACTGCAGAATTGCTGGTGTGTTTTATGAGGATGGGAGATTTGTCGCTTTCTGAGGTGCCTGGTAAGGATCCCCTGCTGAACACAGGATACCTGTCTTAACTCAATGGCCT
>ML675610.1:53988994-54245233 GCA_007922155.1 Mesoclemmys tuberculata | reverse complement strand
CAGACTAGATGATCATATTGGTCCCTTCTGACCTATGAGTCTATGTTATTTAGAAAGAGGGGAAAAAACAACCACCATCACAATTGGCAGTAATTGCAACTTTTATTGGCAGCCCCTTAAAAAAAATCTAAGCCCTGGTGACCAACCACCTCTAGTTGGAATACTGTGGCAATGTTCCTTGTCTTTTCTTGGGATAACTAGAGGACTTGTCTCCAGGGATGATAATCCAACATCTTTCAAAAGCATCAAATTCACTTGAAAGTTTAAAAAAAAAAAAAAAAAAGACACTTAAGGCCCCAAAGGATTGGTATTATGTAGCTGCAAACAAGCATATTATATTAGGTATTCTGCTTAACTAGAAAAGCCAAAATCACCAGAGCTTCAAGAGAAGACAAATGTACTCCCCCTTTTTCCTCCCTCACCTCACAAGAGAATGACGTATGTGAATCATGATTCTAAATCACTATAATACATACTGCCATGTAATAATTACCCTAAAGATATCAGTAAAAATCTAGCAAAAAGCAAAAATCTAGAAAAGCAATACAGCACTTAGCACATTTTTATGTGAAGACAAGTTAGTCAAATGGAATTCTCGATACTGAATTTAAACAGTCTCTCACCCCATACTAGAACACCCTTTATAAAACATTACTGCAAAAGCCTTTAGGTGACCTAAATTTGACATCACATTTTTTAAAAGTGACATTCACTTTTAATTTTTATTTCATGAAAACACATTTTAAAACTACTAGTTATTTTTAACTATTTATACTGTGTTTATTTCTGCATTTCATTCATCTTGAACAATTAAAATGGACTGAAAACCATTTTCCTTTGACTAGAAATTTGTCTCTAGTCTTTCTTTCTCGGTCTTGTGTCTTAGCACAACATTGTTATTTGGATTCACAGGAAGGAAGACTTAAACAAACCTCCATTTTCATACACATGTTAATGATCTCTCTGTGCATTTGGTGCCATTGTCTATTCTTCCTCAGAAAATCAAGGGCAGAGACAGCTACTCAGAGCACAGGCTTGTAAAATTCACCATGGTGGCATTTAGTCTTGCAATCCCCAATGTCTTTTCTTGCCTCTCTTACTTGTCTTCTCACTGTAAAATTTCCATTGTAATTACTGTGTGTTGTGATACATTTAGAAGAAGATGAAATTATTATAATTATGCAAAAGATTTGCATAGTTCCACTGGAGTCAACAGAATTCTACCTCTGACATATATACTGAAAGGCAGAGAATTACGAAGTCACGGCAACTCAAAAGGCACTATCTCCCAACCTTTCAGGATTACATGAAGAGTCGCCACCTATGCTCCCGCCAATCAATAGCAAATGCTGTGGTGCAATGAGCATAAGAGACTATCCTCCAAATACATGGTTCCCATATATTCAATTCACTTACACAACGCACAATTCAAATAGAAGAAATTGTCCAAAGGAAGTTGTGAGGAAGGCCTTATGTACAGGTAGGCATGAAAGTAAGATTCCACCATTTTGAAAACTTACCCCTAAATAGTGAAGTCTGCTCTAATATCCTGCTGTAATTGGATTCTTCCTCTCTTTTCCTCTGCTCCTGACTTGGAGCCTCAAGCAGGGAAACGCAAGACTAAAATTCTTAGTTTCACTCTTACTTGATAAAAATATATAAATTTCGAATCCTCTATTGAAACTTTCAACAATAAATGTAGTTTTATTCTTTTATATAATCAACTATATGTTTCAAAATGGAACTTTTTTCCTTAAGGAAAAAAAAACAAAGAAAAGCAAAGGATAATCAAAAAGATTGCTTACTAAGCTAATTTCCATTTTATACATTGAACTGTCTTTGCAACAAACCAATGTAATCGTGGTATTAGCACTGTATTACCAGTTACTCAATGTATAACATGTTATAAAGATATTAATAAATCAATGGTAAGAAACATTAAAAGTCAATCCATTTATAAGTATCATTCATAAATTAAGTCAGCAGTCTGTTGTGCTGTTGCCAGGATCCTAGCAAATAAGCCACTTCTTCAAAATACTACTCTTACAAATAACTTATCACAACAGACAATACTATAAAACAAAATACAGCAGGTGTATTGAACTGGAAGTGTTTGCCATTGTATATCCCTTGTATAACTTAAGCACACATTAAAAATTGCACTTATAAACCAACCAAGTTCCCTAAGCTTTCCCTTTATGATATCCTCCTTGCTATTAAGGAGAGGCTGGAGGAAATACAGGACAGAGATTTTCAGTTTATGTCAAAATTTGGAAGAATTTTTGCCGATGTAATTCCTTTGCATTTGTTCTTAAGGTAAGAAGTTTAATGATTTTTCTTTGAATCAGGACTATGGAGCCAAAGAGTAGGGTTACTGACTTTCACTCCCAGGAACTAAGTGGCAATTAAGAAGCACTGTAACCAATGCCCCTTAAGAATTAAATCTATATCAAATGAGGGTTTCTTTATATTAGAAAACTTATCAGAATGCAACAATTTAATGGCAACACTCCACCAATTACATAAAGGACCAGAAAGGCTCCACTGGCCAATTGAGCAGATAACCTTCTAATTGTGGACAGTGTTGTATTCCTCAGCCTGAGATAACTTCAGTCCCTCTGCATATGTCATAGCTTTCAGAAGCAGCTACTGAGAAAAATTAACAATGCCACGGTCAGTTTCACTACCACTATTCAGAACTCCGGGGGCAGCAATAAAATCAACAAGAATCAAGAAAAGTCATGAGCACAATATCAGAGGCACAAACAGGGAGCTTTATGGAAGGTTGTGGGGATGGGGGGAGGAAGGGGATGCTTGAGAAATGACAAAGAACCTATCTACCACTGAGCATCAGCCAGAAGGCTGGGGCAAAGAACAGGACCATCCTAGGAAAAGTAATGCCCTCTCCACTAACAGGGAATAGGGTAGGTTGGGCTTCTCAACAGGGCATTGTTCTGCACCTGAACAGTGAACCTCTGCAAGTCTCTGGCTGTTTGTTTAAGCTTTAAAAGATCTATAAAGATTTATAAAGGCAGAAAAAGGGAAGAGAAAATTGGGTGTCTAATAAGCAAGCAGACAGTTGTCCAAGCAACCTCTTCTGGACTCCTAGCACTTGAACTTAAGTACCTTTAGGTTTCATTTCACATCAGTGATGTGACGCTATCTAGATTAGGGATGACCATTTATAATACAATTGTATACCAATACGACAAAATGGCAATGATTCTTACATATGGGTAATGTCTAATTTTAATGTAGGTTATGAATATGTATAATATATCTATATTTCAAATTGTGCTGTGTTTGTGGGCGACACCCCAGACAGAATGGCAGCAGCAATAAGCCTGTTTAATGGCCTGTGGAGGAAACTCGCAAAGAGACCAGGGAGAGAAGCCAAGGCTACATTTTATGAGTCACTAGGACATGCAAGAACATGCCCTATGGACAGGACTCTCTCAAAAGCTTTTCCATGCCATGTGCTGTGGGCTTGTGTTTGAAACAAGCCACATGGCAATCCACTATAAAAGGCAGCTGCATCACATTCATATTGTATTCAATCTTCTTTCTTGCTTCCTACCTCTGAACCAATTCACCTGCAACTGAAGCTGTGAACAAAGGATTGAGGAGTCATAGAATACTAGAGTTGGAAGGGACCTCAGGGGTCATCTAGTCCAACCCCAGCTCAAAGCAAGACTAACCTCAGCTAAACCATCCCAGCGAGGGTTTTGTCAAGCCTCAGCTTAAAAATGTTTAAAATGGAGATGCCACCACCTCCCTAGGTAACCCAATCCAATGCTTCACCACCCTCCTAGTGAAAAACTTTTTCCTAATGTCCAACTTAGACCTCCCCCACTGCAACTTGAGACCGTTGCTCCTTGTTCTGTCATCTGCCACCACTGAAAACAGCCTAGCTCCATCCTCCCTGGGTGCTAGGAGGTAGTTAAAGGCTGCTATCAAATCCCCCCTCATTCTTCTCTTCTGCAGACTAAACAGGCCTAGTTCTTTCAGCCTCTCCTCAAAAGTCTTGTGCTCCAGCCCCCTAATCATTTTTGTTGCCCTCCGCTGGACTCTCTCCAACTTGTCCATGTCCTTTTTGTAGTGGGGGGCCCAAAACTGGACACAATACTCCAAATGCGGCCTCACCAATGCCGAAGAGAGGAGAATAATCACTTCCCGCGATCTGCTGGCAATGCTCTTACTAATGCAGCCCAATATGCCATTAGCCTTCTTGGCAACCAGGGCACACTGCTGACTCATATCCAGCTTCTTATCCACTGTAACCCCCAGATCCTTTTCTGCAGAACTGCTGCCTAGCTCATCAGTTTCCAGTCTGTAGCTGCACATGGGATTCTTCCATCCTAAGTGCAGGACTCTGCACTTGTCTTTGTTGAACCTCATCAGGTGTCTTTTGGCCCAATCTTCCAATTGGTTTAGGTCCTTCTGTATCCTATCCCTCCCTTCCAGGGTATCTACCACTCCCCCTAGCTTAGTGTCATCTGCAAACTTGCTGAGGGTGCAATCTACTCCATCCTCCAGATCATTAATGAAGATGTTGAATAAAACCAGTCCCAGGACTGACCCCTGGGACACTCCACTTGTGACCGGCTGCCAGCTAGACATGGAGCCATTGATCACTACTCATTGAGCCCTTTGCTCTAGCCAATTCTCTATCTATTTTATAGTCCATTCATCCAACCCATACTTTTGTTACCACAAGCTTTCAAAGATAACAACCAATGGCTCTGAAATCACATCAGCTAACTCTCTCAGCACCCTCAGGTGTATTGCATCTGGCCCCATGGACTTGTGTATGTCCAATCTTTCTAAATAATCCTGGACCTGTTCCTTCAGCACTGCCGGATGTTCACCTCCTCCCCATTCTGTGCCGCCCAGTGCAGTAGTCTGGGAGCTGACCTTGTCTGTGAATACAGAGGCAAAAAAGGCAATGAGTACCTCAGCTTTCTCCACATCCTCTGTCACTAGGTTGCCTCCCCCATTCTGAAAGGGGCCCACACTTTCCTTAATCTTCCTCTTGAGTCTTCTTCTTGAGTCAGGCCCATCCAGGTACTAGATGTACACCCGAGGGACTGTACAAGCCTGCAAACTCCACAATTCTACTGTTTTAGTTACTAAAGGATTGGCTGGCAGCGTGGTATTTTGGGTAAGAACAAAACATATTGATCTGGCAACGTGGCTGATCCTTTGGGGATCAGGAGAACTTTTTTGATGAAGGGTTTTAGTAATTTATCCCTTTACTGGACCCAATGGCTGATTGGGAGCCTGAGACTGAAATGAAATAAGGGGGCTATGTAGCTTCTTGTTTTTAGTTTCTTGATAACCACCGTGAGAGATCAAAAGCACTGTCTGTGTGACTGGTTGGTGGATTTACTGCAGTGTTCGCCACCAGTTTGGAAGAATCCGCTTTCCTTTTTGCAGCCTGCCCTGCTCTTGGCATTTTCAGGTGGCTACCCTACACACAGACGGATCACATACACAACACCATCTTTAAAATTCAACAACTGATTTGCAGTATTTAGAGGCTTATTTTCTGCTTTAATACAAAGAGGGAGTCAGTAGAGCTTGGCAGCTGTTCTGACCTCAAGAACAGTGCAGTTAAGCATAGTTTCTGCCCTCTGCTTCATTGATTCTGAAAACCTGGCTTTATACAGTAACTTTACACAACTCCAGTCACACTTGTAGCCGATTTGCAATAAAGGGTCTACAAGTCTGCTAACAGTACTTGCAAGTTATCTGGGGTATTGACAAGGATGACGGTAATCTACAATTTACCAGTATTGCACTACCAGATCACATGCAGTTGCCTTTGTAAATTAAAACCAGCAAGCGTGAGGTTCCACCACAGTTTCCTGCTTTCTGCATCTCTATTTGCTATCAGCAAAATCTAACCGTCTCAGCTGCTGCTTCACTTTCAAGTACAGTTTATTACACTGAAAGCATGGTTTGACTAGGAATTCAATTCTTCTCTTAACTTCCATCTCTTTCCTAATGACATTTCTTAACACTAAACAAAAGAGGAACAAACATAGCGCACACAGTCTGTATTACCCAGAAGTTCAGTGTCCACACATTTAATCTTTTGCAGACTCAGCACAAACATTCAGATTAAAAATAGAAGTTCAATTAAGTTCCCTTATCACAGAACTCTAGTCCTTTTCTTTTCCTATACCTCTTAAAAAAAAAAACCACACCCAGAACAGTATCTGGAGAATATAGGGCTTTAGAAGCAGATACAGAGGGGGCAAAACTCTACTTGTTTGTATTTATACCTCTCCACCTGACAACAGTCAAAATCTGAGAGGCAAGAAGGATAAAATGATTAGATACATTTCTTAAACATGATTTTAAAAAAATCAGTTTAATGAATCACTGTTTAGAACAACAGAAGTGAGTTGATAGCAGAATCTGAAATTAGACCCCAAATGAGGAACAGCTGAAGTATTTTCACACTTATTTATGGTATGTCTATACTGAGGACAGCCGAGTCGCTGCCCTCAGATTGATCTTTCTGGATCAACTGAGCAGTCAGTGCAGACACGCTTAAATCAGTCAGGACGTTGATGCAGTAAATCCACCCTCTCAAATGACAGCACTGCATCGACAGGAATGTGGCATTCAGAAGGGAAGCACAGCAGTCGATGGGAGGGAGTTACGCACGCTACTCTTCATAGCTTGTGTAACTCCCATCGACTGCCACCGAATTTCCAGGTAAGCGTAAACCACGGCTTAGACAAACATTTCCCACATCTTTCACTAGACCAGACGTACATCTGAGCAACTGACAAAAACATTATTTTCTCTTTTCCATATCTTAAGTAACTTTACAGTTGCTTCATGCATTGAATTGAAAGACATATGACAAATATGCCTGTGTGTATTTGTTTGCACTTTCCCTATAAAGCTTATAGCACGTTTTCAGTAGTTGTTTTGTACATTGGCAGTACATTTGTTTTGCAGATTCAAGAGCAGGAAGTACTCTTCCTGTAACTTCACAGCAAAAGTCACTTGATGAAGAAGACTACTGATGTTGTAAATATATACACCATCACCCACTTTCCTTTCCCCTTTCTTCTTTCTCACATCTGTTTTTCTTTTTATATTATGTCTCTATTAGACGAGTCTCTTGTAAT
Source organism: Mesoclemmys tuberculata (assembly GCA_007922155.1). Lineage (NCBI taxonomy): Eukaryota > Metazoa > Chordata > Testudines > Chelidae > Mesoclemmys > Mesoclemmys tuberculata. Next base: position 54,238,085 of record ML675610.1, on the reverse strand, counting down.
CTCTATTTTTAGTCTGTTCTACTCTCTTGCTCTCTGGAGATGAAAGCTTCATTCTAGTTAAAGGTACTTCCAAAAGTACTTCCAGTGATGCTGGCTCTTACTCCCTCCAACCATATTCTGTTTTTAATTTCAGTGTATAACTTTACATCACTCGCCCCAAAAATGATTTAATATCTTTCATTCCCTTTACCTCCTAATCAGCCCTCTTCTCTCTTGACAATCTTCTACCCTCTTCCAATTGCACTTCTGAAATCCACACATACTAGTTAATTTTTATGATTTAGACAACTTTAATTGCCTAATCCCCCATGTTTTGCACGTCTGTAAAATTCCTGAGGAATCTGGAATGCTCTCATAACCTTTGTAAACAGCAAACCAATTATAGGAAAAGCACAAATATTTTCCATCATAATCCATATCATATCACACCAACCCAATCTACATCTACCTCAGAACTCATCTAAAATGTAATAATCAGAACTGCTTATACTCTTTTTGCTCTCTATATAGATATATATTTATTTATTCATTCATTCTCAGATGCTTCTCCCTGAGACAGAACACTTCTTTGCACATATCCATTCTACATGCAGTTGCCTTTGTAGAGCAGACATACTGCTACTGTTGTGACCTAGACATTACAATAGCTAATTTCTTTAGTGCTTTTTCTGTTAGCAACTAGCTTGCCAGCAGTTTGCCAATGTAGCATCTCTCAGTCAGTGATATTGCTCCAGGATCAAGGATGTTTATGGCTAACAAATCCAAGATTTTCAAGTAGTATTCATGCTTGCAATCTCCAACCTTCCCACAAAGTCCAGTGCAGCGAATTCCTTGCTAATTGTGGGGAACAGGCAGGAACAGAAACCATCCCCCAATTTGCAGGTATAATAGAGGGTAACTCCAAAGCCCCTATACCAACCCTTGAGCTCAACAGGGGCTGTGACCCTTCTACAATCATGTCAGAGATTTCATGGCCACCCAATCCATGTAATCAAAGGATCAATACCCATGCTGCTGCCCCTCCCACAGCTAAACCATGAAAACTTTCCATGATGGGCAACTGGCACTGAGCCCATCTTCAACACCTGTAGCCTTGTTTGCCTGTTCCTCATTCTACTCCTCTGGCACAAAAGAATAGCTGCAATTCCCTGTACTGGAGGCCTTACAAAGCCCTTCTACTCACAGATGAAATTGAACCCTTAAGCAGGTGTATGGACATATATATAAAACATTTCACTAAGAACTACTACTACTTTCACCTCTGACAGACACTGTTTTGGCATGCGTAAGTGGGGTCGGATGCCACACACCAGAAATAGCAAGAGACACTGAAAAAGCATTGATCATTTGGAACACAGCTCCCAATATCAAGTTACGCCTACTTGATATTATTGTGATCATGGCATCCTAAGGAATTCATGAGACACACTATGAACATGAGTGAGTATGTGTGTGTGTGTGATTATTATACATTAGTATTAATCTTATTTGCCAGGGTTATCATCCTTGACAAGCTTTCCCAACGTGACTATCTCCACGCTGAAGAGTAGTTCTCTTAAGTTTAAGGAGAATCGTGGATAAAACAAATTGAAATGGGAGGCGAGGTTATGCCCTTTTGTGGTTCTCACACAGTGTGTGTCAAACTTTTTCTATTGCAGTTGTATCCTATCTAACTGGGAAAAGAAAATTTGACTCAAGGTTCTGGCTGACCAGGAGAAAGAGCACATGTGTAATGTGGTTTTCCATTCTTTTGAAAAAAAGCTTTAAAATTGCAGTTTTTGCATAATCAGTGTTTAATGATGCTGCATGTAAATGTAGAGTTTGTAGCAGTTTATACTGGCCCTTTTTATTGAGAAAAATAGTAACATTTTGAGATCATTTGACTAGATGCACGTTTGTGATCATTTAGAAAGTACAGGACATAACAAACTTAGATATTATAGGAGATCTGGCAAGAAACCCCTACACTTTGGTTGCCTAACACTTTCCATTATAGAAGTCTTGCAACCTTTATTTAGGAAACTACCACCACCATCGTCTGCAACAGACCTTAGAAATTTAGCAGGGAGAAAGCCTTTTCTTTGTCCCAAAATACCCTGTTAAGGTTTAAGCAAATTTCAGGGACTTGGGGGGAAACGGAGGAGGGTTTTTTTTTTTAAGACTCTTCCAACAAGCTATTAAAAAACAAAAAACAAAAAAAAAAAAACCTTCCACAAAATAATTTTTCTCCTTTAGCCAAATGTACAGCTCTCTACCCACTCCCCCCCAGAAATGACACTTTGATAAGGACTACCAGGAACAATGTTCAATCCTGCATCAGTTAACAGATACTTTATTGATACGTTTGAAGTCCAATATACAGCACAGCTAGAAACAGGACCTTTATACCATTGGAAAAGGAAAATTCTCTGAGACCCTGAAGGGCTGCAATATTGGTACACAGAAAATCCCCATATTGGTGTCTAGAAAAGCGGGGCGGATTGGCAGGGGCCACGGAGGTTTTTCGCCTTCCTCTGCAGCATGGGGCATGAGTCGCTTGCTGGTGGATTCCCTGCAGCTTGAGGTCTTCAAATCTCACTTTTGAGGATTTCAATAACTCAGTCATGGGTTCGGGGTTGTTATAAATGTGTATGGGTAGGGTTTTGTGGCCTGCCTTGTGCGGGAGGTCAGACTAGATGATCATATTGGTCCCTTCTGACCTATGAGTCTATGAGTCTATGAGTAATTTATTCTGTTTTTTTATGCTTCTCTTTGACACCTACAGAGCTAAGTTTATAGTGACTAAAGCTGCATCAGGATCTACAATGACAATGAACTCCAGTAGACTCTGGATAGGTATATGGGTCCATACACACAGGTCCCGGTGCAGGACGAGGGTGGAAGCTCTTACAGGAGGAGGGGAATAAAGAACCTTGAGCCTCGATAAAAAATGTCAGGAACTTTGCAAAACATTGCTAAAATAGTGTTTCTGCCACCTATGTGGCACATACCAGAAACAAGAAGGGGTAGGTGTGGTAAAGATTTTACAGACATTGGTTTAGAAAAAATCTGTATAACTCATTCATGCATCTATCTCAAGCCTATGCTGATAAAGCCTTTATACCACACCACAATGCACTCTGACTCTCTATTAATAATTACATTATATAGGAGAGCGAAGATATTACAAACAGCATCAGGCATACAAGGAACTGAGTTTTGGAGGATAGTCTTGTCCTAAACATTAATTTTGTTTTCAGACCTTGAGGCTGCAAATAACCACTGCAGAGCAGGAAAAAGGTGTGTCTATTTATCTTTATCTTATTGATGTATCTATGCTAGAGAGTCACACAAATACATTCACTACTTTGTAATGCAACAGAATTAAAAAAAATATAAACAGCAGCATGATATAAAGCCTGCTTTTCAGTCCATATAACAATACAAGCTAATAAGTCCAATATGCAAGAACGGTTTCACTTTGTACTCACTCTTACAAAGTTGTCAGGGAACAAACCTCTTCTGCCTTTGAGCTGTCCTTCCCACCAGCCTCCAGCCTCCTTCTTGATATTGGTGATTATATCACCCACAGCGATTGTCAGCTCATCATCATGTTGAGCCTTGTAGTCGAACTCCACTACCGCCTCCACTAGAAAAGAAACAGCCACACGTGCAGAGAGTTAGAGACGGCATTTATTTTGGCCAGGCTGAGTAAAGTTTTCATGGCTTCAGAGGTAAAAAGAAAAACCAACTCTATAACTGCTGCTCAGCAAGGGGAATAGCATCAGTTTAACCTGAAGGCTGCATGCAATGGGAGCACAGCAGGGACAAGGGCTGGGGGGGGGCAGTAGGGGGGGATCCTTTAAGAAGCCATTTATGACTATGCTGGTTGACAGCAATTTATATCAGTTTAATCTAGATTTACTTTATCTTTTATTTTAAAATATATCAATTTTCAATCAATATATCACACACTGCAGCCCTATCCATTCAGATATCAGCAACTGGTATCTACTTCTGGGAAAAGATTATAGCTTTTCTCCCTGCTACTTTACAAATACTTCCTTAATTTCAGTACTGTTGCGAACTGGTGTTCAAATCCATTCCATTCAAAACCATAGCCATTTACCCAGTTTGCCAGACACATCATTGCTACTCCTAGAAGCATTTTTAAAATTTTCTGCATGATGCTAAGTTTCACTATAACAATCTCTCTATAAACATAATTTATTCAGAAATGCAGAGTTCAGCCTGGGAAAGGTTTCCTACATGCATATACTCTCTCAGGATTTCACCAAGGAGGAAACATTCATGTTCACTTGCAAAATGATCATGCATCAGAATATGTGAAGCTCAAATATACTGTTGCTCCAAATGTCAACTATCAGCCACAATCTTTTGTTGCTCCACTACCAAGATTTCATCATGCCAGGTAGCATGACATATTCTTTTCCCAGAAGAAAAAAAGCCCCATAAACACACCCTTCAGATTCTCTAATATTATAAATATTGATATCTATATAAGGTCACTGGAAGGACCTAAGGAATTCATAATAGGAGGAATAAACTATTAGAAATGAGGAAAGCTTCTCCCTCCACCTGTGTGTATCACTGAGTTCTTCTCTCTGTCAGTATGGTATAAATATACAGTAAATTTTCTGGTGTTCTGTCTAGTCTCATTTAAACATCTCAGCCACGGAGCTTTCATCACTTCCCTCAGGAGATAATTCCATAATCTAACAGATATCACCATCATAAAGTTTTTCTGATTATTGGCCTCAGTTTTACTTTTGTTTATTTCATTCCATTATTTCTTTTTATAGCCCCTTGCATCACCCCAATTCATTTCTCTAGTAGGGAATGGAAAATCTTTTTTCTAAATATTTTGGTATTTTACTTACCATGGCAAAATATTTTTAAAAAAGCCAATATCAGAGGCAAGCTGTGCAGAAGGAATTAATAACTTTTCTGCCACTGGCAAGATGATGCACAAGTTAGAGGGATTTTTTTTGTGGGTGCTAGAACAGCATTTAATGTGGTACTTTCCCTCAGGTGCTGGTCTCACTTATTTTCATCCCTGAGACAACCCCCCTAACCAAAATTACTGCATTCTTATCTCTAGAGGCTCTCCTGGCCTCCACCAAAAGAAAAACCAGGATCGCCAGAACAGCTGCCCTCACAAAGCCCCTTCAATGGGAAATCATATCCTAGGTCACACCTCGGGCATATTTCCCACTTAAGAGGTTGAAGTAGCAGGAACAGAAATCCCCACATGCATCTCCATTCTGCACAGATAACTCTGTGTGCTCACAAGGGTTCTCAGGGAGACAATGCACAGCAAGAGGAACATACACCATTACACCTGTAACAGAGTGTTGTTGCCCCCTGCTGGAGGCCCTGCCACCTTGACATCATTCATCATCATCAGTTCGCCTACACAGCAAAGGTTCATCACAACAATCCCCTATGGGGCATGCCATATTGGATCATATGTCCCTAAATACTTCACTACTTTGAGGCAGGGGAGACGGAAGCATAATGACTGAAGCTGTTTTCCTAACTTTTAGTACTTTACCTTCAGCAATATGGCCACCATTGCCATTGACCTGAAGGGTTCATCCGCTGTGGGTGACGAAGACGCCACTGCTGTCTGGTCTTCATAGAGCCTCGTTCACCAACTGTTTCTGGGTTCGTGACAGGCCCTCATGGCTACCATAATGGCTAAAGTGAATAGGCCCCACTATTCTTCACCATGCTAAGCAATCCCCTACTTTGATCGTTGTCCATTCCCCGTGAGCTAGGACATGAGGTTGGACTTTTGGAGAGTGCCACCTTGACACTAACCTCAGATGTCCTTTTGGAGAAAAAGAGAAGCGAGTTCATTCCTCCAAGAACTGCCTAGAGAGGACACCCAGGATCAGCTGTTGGCAGAACCAACAAGAACTGGTCCTCCACCACCTAGAAGGGCTAGAAGCAGGCAGAAGTCAATCAGGGCCCAGCAGGCAAGATAAAAAGGACTGATTGCTTCTTCCAGGAGCCAGTTCTGTTTGAAGTTGGAACAGGGGAGGAAGAATTTCTCCTGTCTTAACTCAAGAAACCCAGGTTGGTCATGGGCCTAACTGTGACTGCACCTTTTTTAGTTGGACTAGTGAAGAATATTTAATTTAGGTTATGAAATTTAAAGCCCAAGTGGCCATTAATTTACTGTTATAAAATGAAGGCGAGTGACACCACCATAGATATTAAGAAGATCCCAATAATGTTCCACTTAATCTATAAAGGGACAGAACTTATATCAAACTAAGTTGATATAAGAGTATTGTTATTCCTCCTCATCCCAAAGAAGTGTCGCGCGCACGCGCACACAGTGTGTCCCTATGTGTGCATGCACATATACATTTTCTTGGGCAATATTAACACAAACAGATATTTTTTAGCGATAGCTAGAAGAGCATGATTGCATTTGGCCAAAAGCTAAATTCCAGCCTTAGGGGCACAGCTAAAGGTCATAACACCTCTTGAACTTCTGAATGTCCTGGAGACCTTTAATCAAAACATGCAATAGTCTCATCTCACATTAGATAATTAAAGATTTCCAGACCTACTAAGACTTAGACATCACAGCCAATAGCTGGCACCATGATGGGTCCAAAATACTCGCAAGTGAGATCATGGCCATCTTGAAGGAGCTAGAGATGAAAAAAACCATTTTTAATGTATATGGGTGAATTTGCCAAAAAACAAAATGCTCATTCTGAATTTGAGGCTAAATTCTAAAAAGACAATTCTGTTCAATGGATATTTGGCATTTGGTTGCCAGCTTTGGTCCACCTGTAAGACCACAGAGGATGAGCAAGCTACCACTAGCCTTCCGGGGGAACCATTAAGATGGGGCCAGGACTGATAAATTCCCTTTTTCAGGGATCAGGGAAGAAAGATCTGCTGGTGAGAATCTCTGGCCCTTCTATGGGGACCACACAAAAACCAAACCAAAACAAATATATATATATATACACACACACACACACACACACAACACCACAAAGCTGAGGCCATAAGTGGCCCACTGCCTATAAAATGAATAGCAAGACTTACAGCAGGGGTGAGGTGAAGCCAGTATCACTTCTAAGAAATTTACTTTCAATCAGAGCATGAATCAGACACCTAAAAAAGGCCCTGCTAATTTTCCATAGAATTCATAGATGCATGTATTATTCACTTACGGTGGGCTAAGTGGTTGGTTAGTTTGGAAGCATATCCATGCTGCAGCCCTGGTGAGATTGCTAGAACTCAGGTGACCTCAGGACTTAAGCACTAAGGCAAGCCACTGTTGTAGGCCTTAAACAATTTTTTATTTCAAACACCTGGAAACTTTATCTCACCACAAAACAGGAGCGAGTCCCTCAGGAACACAACAGCCAAGTCCAAAACAGTCTAAATCCAGAGTCTTTCACCCAATACACTGTTCAGTACTGGGCCCTAAAGGCAGAGCCTTCTCAGCCTTGGGTCCAGGCAATGCATTTTGCTCCTTGAGGGCAAGCATGGCTTTTAACGGTCCAAACCTTTCCTTTTAAAAATCTACTTCTGTAATATGGCCCGAGTGCCTCTAGGTCTGACCGCTTGTACAGTCCCCTTTGGTAGGTGATTGCTCCTTCTGCTCTCCACCAAGAAAATCTATTCGCCTCCATCCTGCTCTTTCTGAGAATGGGGTACATACCTTGTCATAACCACCCACCTCCCTCCCAATCCCCAGTTCCTGAGGTGGACTGGCCTCCCTTCAACTGCTATGAATCAATCTTTCTGAAGGGTGGGGCAGGAGGGAGAGGAAGGGAACAGAACTCTAGGCTTGCTCCCAGTACTGACTCTTGAAATTACATTATGCTTCCCCTTTCCCTTGCTGCTGCAAGTAGAGTGAAGGTAAAGGATCAATACCGTACAACTCTCCCAGTCTCTATTTTTGAATCCTCTTTCATAAATAATTCCAGTACCTGCCTCTGATGCTGTGTCCACAGCTCTCCCAAGAGCAGTGTAAAATTGATATGAAACTTCATTTTATTCTGTATTTTATTCTCAATAGCGCCAGTAAAATTGTCCTTACTGCTGTTAACTGGACTTTGCAAATGCCTGGCGAAGCTATAAGCAGTTGTAGAGGAACTGGAGCTGCCTGTCTGCAAATTCATGCATCATTCCCCATTTATATAGCTACATCTTTGCAACCATAAGTGCTAAAAACAGGGGTTTTGTTTAAATGGAAGTTGAATTTAACACAGATGTATGGCTTAGGCTCCTCTTTCTCCAGTAAGCTTCCCGCTCACTGACGCAGATACTTTTTAAGTTCTGCACCGAAAGTTCTGCATCCAAAATTATTTCTGAAGTGTGTGTGTGACCTGATGATGATATGCAAAACAGCAGCTGGCACTGCAAAGGAGAAATTTAACAAAAACTGGATAATTGTTTGTATTTTACAAAAAAAAAGGGGGGGGGCTAAGTAATCTGCATCTCTAGGGGGTAGTGAAGAGGGCAAATCTAATGAACGTGAAAATCTTTGAGCCAAACTAATGAAAAATACAATTTTGTAAAAGTCACCCAAGTTCCCATGTATCAAAAATAGCACATAAAAGCCTAAAGGTGCTTTATAATTTATAGGACTGAGTTGCAGTTATTAAATAAAGTTTATTTTTAAAAGCTTCTTAAAGGATTTTCACATCCATATTTCAAAATATGTTCTGAATAATACATTCTGCCACCCCTTCCTCTCCGGCCCCCCACCCCCCTTTTTTTGGTGAATTTAGGCCCAGATGCTCATGGTATTTAGGTGCCTAACTTACACTGATTTCAACTGTAGGTTGAATACCTAATACCTTTGAATATCTGGGCCTTAGTGCTTGTCATAGGGAGGAATCCACCACACTGTGTTCAGCTAGGCTTACCATGGACAGAGGGTGTCCAAATTTGATCACACATTTGCCAGCGCATGCATCACACCTCATCCCTAAACTGCTGTACTAGATATGAAAAAAAAGCATCCCATAGACAATGAGATCAAACTAATTTCACTTGTAAATTAATTCAAGCAGGTTTTGAACCCAGCTCTGTTTATGCATTAATGGTCTAAACCTGCTCCCACTGAAGTCAAGAAGCAAACTCTCAGTGACACCAGGAAGTACAGGATCTGGCCCTAGGTCACTGCACTACTGTCACCTTTTATTTCAAAGTAATGTACAACACGATGCCTCAAACAATGTCAAATACATACTTCTAACCCAAAGGTCTTCAATCGGTGGGGTGTGTGACCCTATAGTGGGGCATGGAGGAACACTGGGGGGGAGAGCATGGCCCAGGCCAGCCCCCACGGCAGGGAGCAGAGAGGGAACACCTCCCTGCTCTGCCCTGTAGCTGACTGCCAGCCATAGTTTCCAGGCTTGGCCCCCAGCCCCACCCCCGGCCTCACCCCCAGCTGCTGTTCCTGACTTGGCCCCGGGCTGCTGTGGCCCTGACGGTGGCGCCGCTCCGAGCCCCAGCTGAGGGTGCAGGGAGGGGTGTGTGGACAGAGATACGGGGGGGCACGAGCTAAAAAGTTTGGGGACCACTGTGTAACCCCTTACAAGTTATAACCATTTGTTTTTTCCCTCCAAGATGCAATGCACTCTCCTCCATTGACATGCAGAGATGAAATCCAACACCAAAGCAATTCAAGCTATTTTGATCTGAAAACTGTACATCCGTTCCTATGCCAACATGATCAGCTATTCATGACATTATACAACTATCAATCCAAATTGTAACAGAAAAATCCCATGAGACAGAATCAAAACCAATCACCACCAGTACTGTTAGAGACTGACACAGGGAACTCAATACTGCAGTGTCGGGGACAGAGTTGTTTGTTTTTTGTTGTTTGTTTGACTGACTACTTTGGGTTTATAAAACAAAATTTTAAATGCCTATTATGTGCACCTGGAGTCTTCCACATATATTTAAGATACATTTAGCTGCAGAAGGGGGAGTAACAGAATTAAGACAGGGTTGATTAAATTATTGCCATCACATCTAACACTCATACTAACACTCCAGATATTTACAGGAACTTGAGAAAAAAAGACTTCTGTTGGTAATTACACAATTTTCCCTCATTGGTTATGGCTATTTACTAGTTTCTGTCACTACTTATTACCATTATTGAACTGAAACAACCTCTCCCCTCTCTCCATGACCTAGTTAGAGTAAAAGGAACTTTAATAATGTGACAAAAATTGAGAGAAGCTAGCAAAATCAGAGTTAATGACATCTTAACTCACACCACTGTGCCTGATCAGGAGTATCACAGATTGTTACTATTCAGCAAGAACTATGTTAATTAATATCACCAACTTTCTGGAGACATCTGTATTGTCTAGGCACAATAGAAAAGTTATTAAAGTCTTTGACACTATTCCACTGAACTAACAGAAGCCATATGGTCATTCAACCTTCTGTTCCAATATTTTTCCCTCACACTACAATTATCATCACCTGGAACTAGTGTGTGTAGTTGAAATGTCAATCAAAAGGTTTAGCATTTCTCTTTGACAAGCAGGAAATTTAAAATTCAATTTGTGCATCACGTATGTTTCATGTAAACTGATAAACACACATGCTGTACAATATAACCATGAAGTCAAAACCGAAAGAGAGCATAATGGCTTTCAAAATCTCAAACTGAAACTTAAAAGGTAACTTTTGAGTTACATAACCACAGGGAAAAAAATTCACTGCAGTTTGTATTTTTGTAACTAATCACAATAGTCAGATTATTAGCATGGAACTGAAAATTGGGAACAGAAATAGTAATCCTCACCGTTCTGCTTTTCGTGTAACGTTAACGGGACACAATGATTCTTACAGGATTTGTATTTTTTACATATTAAGTAATTTTGACCAGCTATCCTGGACTGTTCAATTATTTGAAAGTCAGTTTCCATGAATATGGATTTTTTTGGTACACAATATTTCTATTATAGCATGGTTATAAATAGAAACTTCATTAAGCAGTTGCAGAGTCCCTAAAAATCTGTCAACATTTTACTATAAATACAGTTTATAAGTGGTTTTCAATATGGCTCTAAAAATTCAATCTGCACCAAAACTTTTTAGATAAGATCCTAATCCAGAGGTGATTAAAAATAAATAAATAAATAAACCCCACCACACAAAATTTGCTTTCAGCACTTTTTAGTGATTTATGAGCATGAATTTGAAAATACCTGTAAATAAATATTTTTAAACATAAGAGATATTACACTATGTGCTTATTATCAGCCAGTTAAAATGATGTCACTTGGTATGGAAGTATGGGAAGATCATTACTGAAAAGAATCTGCCTGGAATGGTTCAAGTTTGGAAGGGTCAGTATGGCTTCATGGTGGGATATTATATTTGTACTACAAATCCCCATGGAGAAATTCAGACAAAACAGCAATTGGATATGGGCATTCTGGACCTGGAGAGGATGGCATATGATTGCATACCAAGAGAACTAGTTGATGGAGTTTGCAACAGAGAGATGTGCCAGAAGGATATGCCCATCTTATCCAGGATATGTATGATGGAATCACTACTATAGTCAAAACTAAATGGGACCGCAATAGAGAATTTCCAGTAACCATTGACCTGCGTCAGGGGTCAGCCTTGAGCCCCTTTTTGTTTGCAGTGCTCATACAAGTGGTAAATGAGAATATACAAAAGAGAGCGGCCCTGGAACTGCTGTTTGTTGGTGACTTAGTGATAGATGTAGAAGACTGTGAGCCGCTGGAAGCCAACGTGAAACAGTGATGGCATAGTTTTGGGCGGGCTGGGCTTAGAATGAACGTTAGTAAAACTGAGGCTCTGATAACGGAGGGTGGAGGGGTCACCATAAATGATGTCACAAGCAGAGAGCTTAGAAGAGCTCTTAGAAAGAATTTAAATACCAAGGATCAATGGTTGCTGACAATGGTACCCTCCTGAGTGATGCTGGCACCATACTAAAGCTACGTGAGGCCAACGGCAAGATCTGACCCCAGTTCTCTAGGACAAAAAGATGCCAATAAAGTAGAATGCCAGAGTATATAAAAATGTAATTCGATGCATTTTAACATACAGAACACAGAAATGGCCAGCCCCAAAAGGAGATCAATATGCTATCCACCATGGAAATGAACATGTTCAGAGGGTCAAATGTTTGGACGCTCCATAACAGGAAACTAAATGAGGTTGTAAGGGAACTAGCACAGGTTGCTCCAATTGAAGACAAGTTGAGGGAAGATAAGCTCTGTTGGTGTGGACATAGCCAGTGGAGACCAGAGAGCTATGTCAGGAGGATAGCCCTTGCAATAATGTGGATGGAAGATGACCAGAAGGAGACCTACACAAGACTTGGTACATGGATGGATATTGGCAGACTCAGGGAGATTAATCTTCATGACAACCTGGATCATGAGTTTTGGAAGATGGCTATAAAAATCACTGACTCCATATAGGGATGTGACAAAAAAAAAGACAAACTTTAAAAATACTTATAGTACCTAATAGGCTACAGCACAATTCTTATCAAGTAATTATAGTGAAGATTAACAATGATTGAATGGAAATTGGCAGTAGGGAAGGAGAGAATGCGGGGGGAGGGGGTTATGGGATGAGATGAATACAGAACAAAAAGTTAGTTGAGCTCCGCACTGGAGTCTGTTAGAAAAATAAAAAACCCACTCTTTTTTAGCATGACAATTTCTACTTTGGAAAGTCTAAACTCAGCATCTCTGAACGCTGTATTTTTAGACCATATATGGCACCACTACGTTTTAAAATGGAAAGGCCTTTTGCCAGATGGTAGTTCTGGAGCGTGCAAAAGGAATATTTCAGTGAGTTTAAAAAAGGAAAATGAGACTCAAAATAAAAATAAAAAAAGTGGCCCATTCATGCAAACTCTTACTACAGGCACACAGTGCTCACTACCAGGAGTCGTCCATTGACTTCAGGGAGCAGGAGCAGATGGGGTGTGTGAAAGAGAGAGAGGTCAGATGTAGAGCTGGTTGAGAATTTTCTAATGGAATCACTGCAGTTTCCACAAATTTAAAATTTTCCCAAAAACTTTTGATTTTCTGTCAATACATGTGAAATGAAATATTTTGTTTCAGGTCAGTTCAATGCCATTTCAGGACAAAAACAAGTACTGAAGAGCTAGAATTTCTCACAGGATGGAAATTCTGAATTATGGTTGCTCTGGTTACTTGATTTCCTTTGTGATCACTTACATCTAGTGGTAAATATTTCCATGATTCAGCTCCAAAAGAAAAACAAACAAAAGAAACCTACATTGCTGCACATCCTATAAGTAAGTGTAGTTCCCTTCTTAACGTAAGGATCTGCAGCTACCATTGTATTTCCATATTTTAGTTTTGAGACTGCACTTGGGGACTGACAAAAGGTTACAATCCTTATTAATCTGAATACATCTACCACCTGTGGAAAGCAGAGAGCGTCTATCCTAACCATGCCAGGGAACCAGACAAGTCATGATGCACACTGGTTGAATATAATGAAAAACAACAGACAAAAGCCAGCTCTCTTAATCATCATGCAGTACACGTAAATTAGCTGGCTTCAGAGTATAGGGCAGGAGATCTGCCTCAGTACACCCCTGTATGCTTCTGTTCTCCAGACATTGTCACTGCTTATCCTCAAAAACCCCTTCACAACTTTTGCGGATGACAGTGATCTTTGATGGTTATCCATACAAGAGCTCACTTTTGATATAAAAATGCTATCACATTTCTCTCTCTCTTGAACAGAAGCTATGAGGGGGAATCCCACCAGAGACTCTTACGTGAAGATAATGATCCTCTGCTCTACCAATACTACAAAAGGGACTTGAGGAAAAACTGACATACAAGTGATGTATGGGGAGAAGAAAATCTGTGCAAAGATTTATTTGAAAATGATAGCAAAATTATTGGTATAGAGCCATTCAACCATATAGTGCATAATGTCTATAATGCTATCAACCAAATCTGGGACTCTTTGGATTTTTTAAACTAAGGGATGGATGAAAACTGACAGTTCCAGAGGAGCACACAGTTCGGGAGGAGATATCCCTTAGCATGAATTTATTAAAAGGGGAACTCTATATCCTAGTAAAAAGGATAGGAAAGAAGTTGTGCTAGGGAGGAACAGTCAAACATAAGAGAGTCCCACTTAAAAGTAACATGAAGACAAGCCACTGAATGTTGACAAAATGTGAGAGTTAATATACAAATACTGGAAGTCTAAATACAAAGATGGGTGAACTAAAGTTCTGCCTGTGGCAGCTTGGAACTCTGGGGTCCCCGTAACACATGCAGTCGCTGACAGCAGGGCCCCTAAGCCCCCAGCATCGGCAGGTGGTAAGGGGCCCCGCAGCCCCAAGTTACTGCGGGTAGACCCCGAGTCATCATGGGGGAGACCCTGGAGCTCAGAGCCACCATGCGTGGCAGGAGAGCTCAGAGCTGCCCTAGGCAACAATTGCTGGACTCTCTCCTTCCCACAACCAAGCTAGGGCTCTCATCCTCCTGCCCTCAGGCTTTGGTATTGCCTGGTTAGCCCTCCCCTCCCACTATTATTTTTAGTAAAAGTCCCAGGTAGGACACAGGCTTGTGATTTTTTTGTGTTTTTTCCCAGACCTGTGCATGACTTTTACCAAAAATAACTGTGACAAAATCTTAACTTTAGTAATAAGTCACCAGGACCAGATGGTATTCACCCAAGAGTTCTGAAGAAACTCAGCTATTAACTGTGGTATATAATTTATTGCTGAAATCAGCCTCCATGCTAGATAACTGGGGGATGGCTAATGTAATGCTGATTTTTAAATGCATCTCCAGAGATGATCCTGTCAATTACAGGCCAGTAAACCTAACCTCATACCAGGCAAATTACTTAAAACTATGGTAAAGAAACAAAACACAGATACACAGATGAACATGATATGTTGAAAAAGAATCAACATGGCTTTTGTAAGAGGAAACCATTATTTCACCAATCTATGAGACTTCCCTGCAGGAGTCAACAAGCATATGGACAAGAATGATTCAGTCAATACAGTGTACTTGGACTTTCAGAAAGCCTTTGACAAGGTCCCTCACCAAAGGTTCTTAAGCAGTCATGGAAACAAAGGATGTTTTAAAAGGCCCTGTTTTCACAATGGAAAGAGGTAAATAGCAGGGTGCCCGGAGGACCTGTACTGAGGCTGGGTCTATACTGACGGCGGCAAATTTACCACCGTCACATCGACTGCTCTGGATTGACTGAGCGGTCTGTATAGACGCGCTCAGTCGATCCAGGAAGCGACGCAGGAAAACCACCCCAGTAAGTGGCGTAGCGCTGCGTCGAAGGGAGCGCTGTTCCCTTCGATGCAGCGCAGTATGGATGCCGCGCAGAAGAGAGACTGCGAAGTCGACGGGAGATATGCAAATGATTTACTTCACTTGCGTATCTCCAGTCGACAGCCACCGAATCGCAAAGGTAAGTGTAGACCAGGCCTGAGACTTGTGCTATTCAACACATTCGTAAATTATCTGGAAAGGAGGACGAGCAGTGAGGTGGCAAAATGTGCAGACGATACAAATAACTCAAGATAATTAAGTCCTAAGAAAACTTCAAAGAGTTACAAAGTGATCTCACAAAACTAGGTAACAAAATGGCAGATGAAGTTCAGTGTTGATAAATGGAAAGTAATACATATTGGAAAACATAATCCCAACTATACATAAAAAATTATGGGTCTAAATTAACTGCTACCACTCAAGGAAGAACTTGGCGACATGGTGGATAGTTCTCCAAAATCATCTGCATGCTGTGCATTAGCAATTTAAAAAGCTAATCATGTAAGGAACCATTAGGAAAGAGATAGATAACAAGACAAAAAATATCATAATGCCATTACATCAATCCATGGTATGCCCACCTTTGAATACTGCATGTAGCTGTGGTCGTCCCATCTCAAACAAGTAATATTAGAATTGGAAAAGGTATAGAAAAAAGTAATTAAAATGATTAGGGGTACGGAACATCTTCCATAGGAGGAGAAATTTAAAAGACTGGGACTGTTCATCTTAGAAAACAGATGATTAAAGGGGGATATGAGAGAGGTCTATAAAATCATGAACAATGTTATTTAATATAACAGTAAACAGCGTTATTTACCCCTTCACGTAGAACAGGTCACTTGATGAAATTAATAGGAAGCAGATTTAAACACACCAGGAAGTACTTTTTTTGCATAACACAATCAACCTTTGGAACTCGTTGACGGACTGTTGTGAAGACCAAAAGTATAACCAGGTTAAAAAAAAGAAAAAAAAAGGCTCCTGGAGCACAGATCCACCAATGACTATTAGCTAAGATGGTGAGGGATGCAACACTAAGACTTTCACTGCCAGAAGCATCTGACTGGTCACTGTCAGAGACAGGATACTGGGTTAGATGGATCATTAGTCTGCCGCAGCACGGCCATTCTTATGATCTTTACTCATTATATATTGAAGATAAATCAGAAGGCTTTTGTGTAGTGTTCTCTCCCTCACACTCACACTGTCACCACCCTCCCCTGCAAAAGGAATAATTTAAGCACGCGCCACAAAAAGTAAAATTGTAAGAAGTGAGAGATGGCACATTGCCTCCTACTATGTGGAATCAGAGCTGCTCAACTGTTTATAATTGCTTCTCTTCTATTGACTGGCCCAGAAAGATAATATTGGCCCGAATGACTGACAGCTAACCAAGTTCAGCTTATGCTGAAGCAGTAAATGCTCCTGTGTTTTTGCATACACAATGCCTAGGTTGTGTCCCTCATATCATGTTTCTGAGCCTTAGCTGAAGATTGTCTGGATGTATATAATTCTACCTATATAACAGAAAAGGAATAGAGATGGCTTTTGTTTTTCTTGGGGGAGGAGTGGTGTTCTTTGTTCTGGAGAAGGTTAGGTATTTTTTCTGATTTTTTTAAACAAAAACATTATTTAGGGGAATTTGCCCTGCAGAACAGGAAATACCTTCTAGGATAGGTAGAGTATTTTATGTTTTCCAGGCTGTACTCAGCCACAGATTCATTACAATCATACTCCAACATACAGGTCTAGGATTTCCAATTATGCAAATAAGGAAGATTATGCAAATTAGTTCAAACATGCAGGAAACTCCATGTGCTGTGAACTGTCTCATGAGGCTCCCACAGTAAGCAAACTTTGAGAGAGAGAGACGCAGACACACACTAACATTAGATGCTATCTTGCTGAATGGCGTCTATCACAATAGTTTTCCCCCACTCCATCTTTTTATCTGTCACAGACATATCTATACAAAATGGAACACAAGATGTGCAATAGCATGTGACCACCAGCTTGGTCAATACAAAATGTAAGGAATAAGCTAGGAAACGGGACGAAGCCACAGTAGTTCTAAATTGTAGCAGTTAGAAACATATTGCTATAGGCTTCCTCATATTCCACCTTAGATCTAACAGCATTTGCCAGATTTGCCATGCCAAATCTCTTAACCCTTTAGAGATTGTAGAACACGCACAAGCAAGTGTTCACTCGGCTGGCAGTCTGAACCTTGCCTGTGTTCCATGAATAAATTCACTTTCCCCCAGGGGAAAACAGCTGCTCCAGTAAGTGGCTCTTCTGTCTAGTGCACTGACATTTAGAACCAGGCCGTTGCCAGTGACAGAATTTAATTTTTGATTCAGCAACACAAACTGAAGTGCATCTTCCAAATACAGCAGGTGCTTCAAGCTTTAGTGCTTCCATAAACCAGCTTGCCATACTTCAGTTTATAATATATATTTTATTTGATCCAGTGTGCATTAACCTGTAACTCTGCAGTCTGAGTTGTACGGCCACTTATTCTGAACCTCTCTCAAGCCTTCAAGAAGCTTGAGAAGGAAAGTCCTTTTTAAAACCATTTTTTTTCTTTTAAACATTTTTTTCCCCAGACATATTACCACATTCCACTAGCTGCACAGAAAAAGCAGGAGAAGACAGACCAGTTGCAAAGGGAAATACTTACCTCACAGTGAAATCATGGCTCCAATGAAGTCAATAGGAGTTTTCCCATTGACTTCAATAGAGGCAGAAGTTCAAAGCTGGAGTTTTACACTTTTTCTAGCACCTGAAGAGGAACATCTGCATGGCTAGAATTGAAAACAGTACTGAAAATGAAACAGAACATAACTAAGCCTTAAATTCAAAGATTAAACTAGATAACTATGATGTGACCAGGAATAAATATATTCACATAAAGCCTGCTGGGAACACTACTTATGCGCTGTCCAACTCCCATCCTAAGCAACTTGAAGTTAATGAAGGATATAAGCTACACAAAGATGTGCTTCTCCTTTAGAGAGAAGAAGAGATTTTTCTGAGGAGCAGAAGAGTTGCATTATTTGAGGCATCACTGACATCTTTTTGCTAAATATCTGGTCACAGGTGTTACTGAAGCAGAAAAAACACCAACTCATGAAGAAAAAACAAAATCAAAAGGAGGAAAGTTTATATCTTGAAAATAGTCACTGTTTAGCAATATTAGTTTACTGTAATTGTCTCATGGTTGTAATTCCACTGTAGTCTCAACAGAGGTTTTTTTAGCACTGTGTGAGAACTGTACTTCAACACTAACAAAAGTGTGTGGAAGAAGATCGATTGCCTGTAGCACTGAGGTCAGATGTCAAATCTAAAAATCTTACTGCAAAGCTAGAAAAGCTACCTTTTGAATGACAGGAACAACTGCAAAGGACACAAAAAGGGGAGTCTGTGGCAGTTTGGAGTCGTAGGTGCATGAAGAGCTTAAGTGCAAAGGCAATGACAGCTACAGAGGCAGCAGTTGTAGCAACCTAAGGAATGGAAGAGAAAATGAAGGTGACTGAACATGGAAGCGGCATCAGGACAGTCAGGTGATCTTCAGTGGGATTCTCTACCTGTCCCTACAGGAGGAGACAAAGCAAGACAAGATACCATGCTCAACAGATGGCTCCGACAGTGGTGGCGTAAGGACGGCTTTGGGATGCTCAACCACTGGAACACATTCATGGACAGAGGACCGTCCTCACAGGATGGATGCCAGCTGAGTAGGGAGGGAAAAACTTTTGGGATGGAGGTTGGCACAACTGATTTAAAAAAGCTTTATATTAAGTACTCAGGGGAGATGGTTGGAAAATGCTCACATAATCTCCATGCCTGATTCTAATATTGAGCAGGAAGAAAATCAAGTAAGAGGCTACATCAGCAGAAAAAGGAACAATTGAGTGTAGGAGAATGGATATCAAGAGGAAAGAGTGCCAATATCAATGACACTAACCATCAAGTAGGCAATACTGTCAGTAAAATTACTATACCTAATTGAGCAAGGAATCTGGGAGAAGCCAAGCAGAAACAACTAAAGAACCACCAATATAAAGGAAGCAGGGTAACAAATTGGAGGAAGAGACTGTTACTCATCTTGTAACTGTTGCTCTTCAAGATGTGTTGCTCATGTCCGTTCCACTGTAGGTGCATGTGTGCCTCCATTCACGGTTACTGGACTTTTTTTCCCCTTAACAGTACCCATAGGGCTGGCTTCCATTTGGCTAAATATGACGTGCTGGTAGAAGGTTCCCTGCTCACCATTAGCATCACCTGCACCTGAGATGGGCAAGCCTGTTCCTCTAGGCTCAGCCACTCAGCCTCCACGCTGTCAGATGTAGGGACAACAAATCGGGGTGCAGAAGTCGTCCCCTTTACTGGGAAAGCAGGTTGTGCCAACGCAGCAGCTCCAGGGACGGGGAAGCAACGGACAGTTCCATGAGCGTCGTGAACCAGTGCTGTCTGGGCCACGTAGGTGCTATAAGAACAACGTTCATCTGGTCTCTTTTGAGTTCTAGAGGGTTAGCCGTGCTAGTCTGTTTTTAGCAAAACAGTGAGAGTCCTGTGGCACCATCCAACAAAGTGGGTTTTCTGCCCATGAAAGCTTATGCCCAAATAAATTTGTTAGTTTTAAGGTGCCACAGGACTCGTGCTGTCTTGTCTCTTCGTTTTTAAAAAGACCCAATGAATCAACTGAATGGGAGGGAAGGCATACAGAAGCCTCCCCAACCAGAAGGCGTCTGACAGCACTCCCTCGTCGAGCCCGCCAATGGACCAAAACTGACTACACTTCTTGTTGACCTCGGAAGCAAAGAGATCCACATGGGGGAAAGCCCCACCTCTGGAAAATCATAATGGCTACCGACAGGTGGAGAGACCACTCATGGCAAGGTAGGAAGGTCCTGCTGAGGCAGTCTGCTCTGGCGTTCCTGATACCAGGAAAGCGAGAAGCCAAGAGGGGAATATCATGCCCTATCACCAGGTTCCACAGACTCACTGTTTCCTGACACAGGTCCAGGGAGCAGGCCCTGCCCTGCCTGTTGATATAATACACTGCGGCAGTGTTGTCCGTCAGAACTTGGGCCACCTTGCCTCTCAGGAAGGGGTGGAATACTCCACATGCCAAGCAGATAGCCCTGAGCTCCCTGATATTTATGTGCAGCCCCTAGTCTTCCCTGCACCAGGTCCCCTGAGTGCAGTGGCCCAAGCTGATGTTCACCTCCTCACCCTAAGTCCAAAGCATCCGATACCAGAGGCACCAACGGGGCTAGATTTGCAAAGGGGATCCCTTCCATCACTGACCAGGGTCTAACCTAGGTAATCTAGGACCTGTGCGGACACCGTGCCCACCCTGTCCAGAGACCAGTCATAGCTGGAGCAGCCTGCGTCTCAGATGTGCATGACGCAGCACGTAAGCACACTCCACCATATGGCCCAGCAACTGCAGGCAAATTCGTACCATCGTAAAGGGAGAGGCTCAGAAGCCCATGATGAGGCGCAACATGGCCTCAAACCCAGCCTCTGGCAGAAACACCCTGGCCTGCGTAAACTCGAGAACAGCCCCAATAAATTCTATTCTCTGCGGTGGTATCAGTGTGGATTTCTGTTCATTCACCAGCAGGTCTAAACTGTGACAGGTGGCCCAAACTAAGTCCAAACTGGTTTGAACCCGGGCCCGTGACCTGCCTCTGATCAGCCAGTCATCTAGATACGGGTTAATCAGAACCCCTCAGTGCCTGAGATATGCAGACAACACTGCCATGCATTTTGTAAACACCCTTGGGTCAGACAATAGGCCAAACAGGAGGGCCATAAATGGCAGTGGCAACCTCCGACCACAAACTGAAGGAAAAGCCTGTGTCTGGGGAATATCGAGATATGAAAATATGCACCCTTCAGGTTGAGTGTGGCCTACCAGTCTCCTGGATCCAAAGAGGGGATGGATGATGGAGACTAGGAAGACCATGTGGAACTTGAACTTTCTGATATATCTGTTTAGCCTGCACGGGTCCAAGATGGACCTCAGCCTTGGGAATGAGGAAGTAGCTAGCAGGAACAGAAACCTCTTCCTCTCATGCCCGCCAGAACCTCCTCCACAACTCCCAGTGCGAGGAGGTTCTCCACTTCCTGCACAAGGAGTTGCTTGTGAGAGGGGTCCCTGAAGAGGGATGGGGGAGAACATGGAAGGGAATTGAGGGGGTGGAGGGAGAAGAAAACTGCAGGGTATAATCCTGCTGCAATAGTACCCAGAACCCAACAATCCAAAGTTAAATAGGCCCATGCCGGGAGGAAAGGGGCAAGTCAGTTGCAGAATCTTGGGGAAGCAGGATCCTGGCGTAAGACTGGAAGGCCGTCCTCAGGCGCACCATCAAAACGATTGGTGCTGCCCACTAGAGCACCGAGAAGGGCCTGGTTGGCTGGCTGAGGAGGAAGACGGGCCTAGTCAGTGCCACCTAAAATTTCTGTCTCTCTCTCTCCCTTCTGTAAGTCCCGAAGCACTGGCCTGGTACCTAGGACTGCTGCTACTGTGGACGGAATTGCCACCTCAAGGCCTGTGGCGTGTAAAGGCCCAATGAGTGTAAAGCGGCCCTTGAGTCTTTCAACCCATGGAGTTTGGTGTCAGTCTGTTCCGAGAAAAGGGCACTTCCATCGAACAGCAAGTCCTGGATGGACTGTTGCACCTCCTGGGACAGACCAAATGATTGCAACCATGAGCACCGGAACATGGAGATCGCAGAGGCCATCGATCTGGTAGCCAAGTCAGCAGCTCTGATGCTGCCTGCAAGGCAGTCCTGGCCACCATCTTACCCTCCTCCAGCATAATGGTAAAGTCCAGTACCTGTTACTGGGACAGAACCTCTCCAAAACACTTCAGGGAGTCCCAGAGGTTATAATCATACCTCCCTAGCAGAGCCTGCTGGTTAGTGATCTGGCATTGCAGGATTGCCATGGAATACATTTTTCTCCCAAACAAATCCAGTTTCTTTCTTATTGTCTTTATTTTTGGGGGTCATGCCAGATTGTCCCTATCTGTCCTGCTCGTTGGCAGCTGCCACTACCAGGGAACTCAGGGGAGGGTGTTAAATAAGTATCTGAATCCCTTAGCAAAGACCTAGTACTTCTTCTCCACCCTTTTAAAAGTTGACTGCATGGAGGATGGTGTTTGCCACAAGAATTTAACCACCTTGAGAACCCTTTTGTGGACTGGTAGGGCAACCCGGGCTGGCACCACAGCCTACCAGCACACCTAAGAGGTTGTTCAATGTTTCCTGGAGCTCCTCCACCTCTAGCCCCAAGTTTGAGGTGACCCTCTTGAGTAACTCCTGATGAGTGCAGAAGTCACCCAGGGGAACTGATGGCCCTGTTGTGACTGCCTTGTCTGGGGAGGAGGAAGACAACTGACCCCTGGCTGCTGGGGAACCGCAGTAGATGTACCCTCCAGCGGGTCGGCCCGAGCCTGACCCCTTTTCCTGCCGAGTGGTGCCAAGCAGCACGGGAGCGGTATCTGGCCTCCCGAGACCCCTGATGCTCCAGTGACCACCGCCTCGGTGACAGGGAGCATGAGACCGGCCACCGGTGAGAACATTCTCCGGATCAGCTGCAGCACCACAGGCAAATGCCTCTGTGCCAGAGATTGATGACGATGTTGTTCATCCCTCAGGGAGCAGCCGGATGCCAGCGACTGGATTCTACGCCATGAACATACGGGTGAACTTGGCAGTGCCAGAGAAAGCAATCAGTGCCGACCCCCTGACGGCGAGCGTTTGCTGGACCTCGATCTACATCTGTGCTGCCCCACCAGGTTTGAGGTCTTGGGTGCCAGTGACCGAGATCAGTGCCGAGTCGATGCCACTGAAGACTCCCGCTGTCAGTGTTTCCTCTCTGGAGATCTGCCCTGTAATGAGGAACGCACCCCTGGGGATCGGTGCCTGGATGGAGCAGGCCTTCTCCTCGGCGACCTGGCTTGTGGGGAGGCACACCAGGGCTCCGCAGGGCAGTGCATTCATTAGGGAAGCCCCCGAGGGGACCCCCCTTTTCAATACCAGTGCCTTCCCTCTCCCCTGCTCCATCTGGGGCATAGGCGTTGGAGGCAAGGACAGGGCCATCCAGTCTCTTGCCACCTGAAATGCCTCTGGCATCATGATGGCACCATGAGCTCCAGAGGCCCTCTTCCGCTCCCTGGAGTCGGAGGAGGCTCCCTCGGAGGGCTCAGCGCTCTAGACAGTGAGCCTTGCTCCTGCAGAGTCTGCTCGGCCTGTTAGGGAGATGGCCTCGCGCTCAACCCCACTTCCTTAGCCTTCTTAGGTGCAGGGGAGCGACCCTTGTCCAGCCATTGTTTCTTCTGCTTCTTCTTTGATGGCAAAGCAGAAGATGAGTTCCGTGGGAATTCCAGTGCTGGAGGGGTGCTCTGCACCAAGAAGGAGCGGGACGGCTCCAAGGCTGGTCTTAAAGCAGCCTCCCTCAGTAAGTCCTTGAGATGAATTCCCCGCTCCTTCTGCGTCCTTGGTCGTAACGCTTGTCCTTCCTGTGCGATTTCCCCAGGCACTTCAGACAACTGTTGTGGGGGTCTCTAAGCAGGAAGGGCTTGCCACAGGACTCATAGGGCTTGAAGCCCAGAGATCTGGACGTGCCCTGCTGCCGGGCGGAGGGCCCTAAGGGGACTAAATCTTAACTACTAAGATATTTACAACTGTTTATTATAAATACACTAACTACTTCTACTTAACAAATATTTAAGACTATTTTAACACTAAATTTAATATTTTAACACTAAAAGGCACCTAAGGTTTGAGCAAGCAATGAACAGTTCCAGTAACCACCAGGGGGCGTAGGGCCAGCGATGCCTTATGTACCACAGCATGCGTGTGGGAATCCAGGGGACGCCGAAGCCAGCCCAACAGGTTCTGCTAAGGGGAAAAAAATTCCGATAACCATGCACAGGGGTACACGCACACCTACAATAGAATCAAAATGAGCAAGCACTCAAAGAAGAACTAAAACTATTGATCCAAGAAGTGAAATCAGATATTATAGTGATAAAAGAAAGATGGTGAAGTAGCAGTAACGACTGGAGTATGTACTATTCAGGAAAGACAGAAATAAAGGTAAAGGTGGTGAAACAGCATTATATATTCATTATGAGGTAGACTATAAAAGAAATTAGAAGTGATGGCATGGATACAACAGAATCTGTTCGGGTCAAAATCACTTTGGGTAAGAAAGTTAACATAGGATCCACTGGGACTGTGCTTGTTACACACACTCAAGTTCCAGTCTGGATAGGAATAGAGATCTGTTTAATATTTTATTAAATAAATACTACTGGGAATTGAGAGATTATGGAAGATTTCAATTTCCCAGATATAGATTGGAGGACAAGTGTTACTAATAATAGTAGGGCCTAGATACTCCTGGATGTAATAGCAGAAAGATTTTTTTCACTAAATAGTCATTGAATCAACAAGAGGTGATGTCACTTTAGATTTAGTATTGGTGAGTAGAAAGGACCCCATAAAAGA
Source organism: Mesoclemmys tuberculata (assembly GCA_007922155.1). Classification (NCBI taxonomy): domain Eukaryota; kingdom Metazoa; phylum Chordata; order Testudines; family Chelidae; genus Mesoclemmys; species Mesoclemmys tuberculata. Next base: position 54,213,199 of record ML675610.1, on the reverse strand, counting down.
GTTAACTGAAGCGGACACCCTTGGTTCACATGATCATGGAAGGATAAACAAACATAGGTCTGCAGGTTGGGTCCTTGATTTCAAAAGAGTAAACTTTAAAAAAAATTAAAGTGAAGTGATTAGGGAAGTGGACTGGACTGAAGAACTCAAGGATCTGTATATGAGGAAAGCTTGGAATTACTTTACTTAAAGTTGCAGAAACTATCTAAAGCCTGCATCCCAAGCAAAAGGGAAAAATTCACAGAGAAGGACTGAAGACCAAACTGGATGAACAATCATCTCTAACAGCTTATTAAGAGAAAGCAGAAAACCTACGAGAAATGGAAGATGGGAAAGATTCAAAAGGAAAGCTACCTCTTGGAGTTCAGAAAGTATATCAAGAAAATGAGAACTGCCAAAAGCCAAACAGAGGTGGTCCTTGCAAAGCGAACTAAATCCAATAGTAAAAGTTTCTCTAGCCATATAAATAAAAAGACAAGAAAAGATGAGGGGCAATGAGATTGCTCCCTATAAATACATCTTCCCCTTTCCTTGCTGATACACGAACAAACAGACAAACTGGTGATTAACAAGTTTAGGCTTGAAATTAGATGGTTTCTAACCATCAGAGGATCAAAATTCTGAAACAGCTTTCCAAGGGGAGCAGTGGGATCAAAACACCTAACTGGCTTCAAGACTTAGCTTAATAAGTTTATGAAAGGGGTGTTATGACGAGACAGCCTACAATGGCAGGTGCCCATCTGCAACTGCTAGTAGCAAGTATCTCCAAGGGCTGGAGATGGGACATTAGATGGCGAGGGCTCTGAGTTACTACAGAGAATTCTTTCCCAGGTGTCTGGGTGGTGGCTCTTGCCAACATGCTCAGAGTCAAACTGACCGCCATATTTGGGGACAGGAAGGAATTCCCCCCACCAACCCCGGTTAACTTTTTATTAAGTCTGAAACTACAGGAGAGCGGGACAGTATTTAATTTTAATCTCACCTTTATGAATCAATGCAACAGTAAAGTACTCTAACATTCAGCTATCTCCGCTATCCTTCAAACTACAGTGATATAATAATGAACAAACAAAGAAGCCAGGGCATACTACTAACTAAACATAACCTGTTTAATTACGGAGGTAACAGTGGATGAAAGGTTCAAGTATCTAGAAAAAGATTTGTAATCAAATAACCATGCCCACTAGCATATTCTACTTTTTAATCAATAAAAAAAAAAGCTGCATCTCTTGTGCTCTTCGCAGCTTTCTGTTCTTGTTAGTACTACTAGCTTGTTCTGTCTTTATTCAGACAAAAAAGGAAATGCTGTTTTAGCTTTTGGATACAGGAACTCACCTACTCACGGATTCCAGCTCAGTCTTGGGCAAATAAAGCCATCATGTAACATGTATTGATTCTGAGAACTAAAAAACTTTCCAAATGATAGTTTTAGAATTCAAAAGGCAATCCTGCAGGACAAAGTTTTAGATGGTATTTTCATTTCCAGTTCAAATTTGTGCCTGTCATTTTGCCTGACTTTTAAGAAAAAAGGGAAATTTTTGGTAAATGCTTTTAAAACAGTATTTATAACCGAAGAACTTGTGTGTCACAGCCATTAGCTTTGCTCTGGTCTTACTGTGCTCTGAAGCAATGTCAGATGGACCTGCCTGAGCAGTGGCTCAGCAAGCCAGTATTCTTCTATTATGGAATTTATTTTTTTAAAGAAAGTTAATTTATTAGCCAACTGGGAGGGAGGGAGAGAGAGAGAGAGAGAGGGGCTCTTGGCTACAGTGATGGGATGAGACAATCCACAAGATAGTGACAACATGGAGTTCTATGGAACCAGAGTATGTGTAAGATGAGACTATGCAGTCTACTATACTGTAAGCCATGGCAGGAGCGTTATGTAGATCCATTCACAGCTTCCATCCTACTGGTTGGGTCAGGGTCCCAAGAGCTGATAAGGAAGGCATGTGTCTGAGGAACGTTTCTCTTTTCCTAGTCTCCAAAGACCATACAGGGTTATGGGTAACTTGCATTAGCAGCAGAGGCTGACAGTGCAGTGAACAAACAGAGCTTTGAATAAACTCCTCATTACCAATCCTGCTTCCCCATTCCCAAGCTTCTGCTTAGATTTTACTACCCATCCCCTTGAGAAAAATGTTTCTGACCTTCCAATGATTGGGAGAAGTAACTACAGACCTTCTGAGTGTTCCATGGACACTTTCTAAGAATGAGGCAAGTTCTTGTTGCTGGGGCAATTGGAGCCAAAACCAGTCTAGTCTAATGGCCCTGGGGGACATCTTTGCCTGGAGTCACTGTTCATAGCAGAACAACATTTATGTGAGACCCTTGCTTTCTGGCTGTGCAGAGAGGGACTGTCAGGTCTTGCAGAGAAATGGTAAATGGTACAGAAACTGTAACCAGAAATTTATCTTAAAAGTAATGTTCCAATTTACAGTTTTACATCCTGCAAATGGGCAAGTGTTTGTGCTTCAGCTATGAACTTTTTAGGCTCTCAAGGGCTAGTTCCACCAGCAAACAGCAACTGGTCCATCACTCAGCAAGTCCCAATAAGCAGGACAACTCCAAGGTAGACTGAATAATATGTTGCATTGCCTATGCAGTACAGCATTCACATTCAAGATGCCGGACCTGATCTTTAAATGTTAAATGGGCAGCTAGACCAAAACTATATAAGAGACTGCCTCTGCTTGCCCCAGCGGCTATGATCAGCAGGAATCCCGTAGCTGTACCCAGCGTGAAGACCAGAGAGGCAGAGGACCAGGCATTCTTAGCAGAAGTCCCTAATCTGGGGGCAGGCTATAATCAAGTCATAATGCAAGACAACTTCACAAAACCCTTCCCTCAGTAATGGGGCAGCAGAATGGCCCAACAATATCCTTCTGAGTCACAGCCACCAACATGATCCTACTCAGAGAGTGGCTAGCAAATGAGAAGAGAGTTCTAGTCCCTTGACTGGCAGAGCTAAATAAGACCTACGTACGTACATTACAACCCTGCGGAACCAAGGGCACAAGCTCTTGGCTGGGGATGGGAAGACCAGCATAGCGCTAGGGGAAAGAAGCCAACTGAGGTTAGAAGGGTTCCTCCTCCCACTATCTCTGATTGATCCACTAAGGCTAGAGAGAGAGACAGCTGCTGAATCCGGTGCCACGTATCTTCAGAGAACTGGAAAACAGACCGACAACTCCTCTAGAGCGGTGGTTCTCAACCGGGGTCAGCCGCAAGCCAGTTTCAGAGGGTCTAAGAGCCCCGGTGATCCATAGGCCAGAAGCCCCGAGCCCATGGGCAGAGTTGGAGAGGGTTATAGGGGAGTGTTGCCCCCCGAAACTGCAATGCCTTAATCAGAGCAAAGTAGTCCCAGAGGCAGCTCCACACACTCCCCCCCAAGTCCTATCCCCTAGCCAGGTCAGAGGCCAGAAGCTGGGCAGCTGCTGTTCTGGCTGGTGCCATGGAGTGGGCAGCCACCATGCTCCACCCTGCAGTTGCTGCTGCTCCTCGCTCCCAGCCACCTTCGACTGCTCATGCAGCTGGTAAGAGTTGCACAGGCAGGAGGGACTTGGCTCCAGGGACACCACAGCCCTCGGGGAGCAGGGACTGCTTGGAGGATGGGGGGGCTGCTTTCCCTGCATATAGCCCCTAGCTACTCCCTCCCTGCATCCTGAGCTCCCACTCCCTTCCACCTGCACATTCATCGGCTTTCTGTTTCACAAATCAGACCTGTTCCCTCACTTGCAACAGAGAAAGGTATGCTTTTTCATCATGAAAAGGCCATAGTGTGTCAGCCCGGCAACCTCATCAACATGGAAGAGGACGTGAAGAGTAGTTCTCTACCATATTAGACCTTCAGCTAGACATATATATCTGATTGCAATATAAACAGCAGGTTAGATTTCTTTTATAGCTGGATGGGTGGGTATGAGAACCAGAGATTAACTTGGGGAAGCTCTTAAAACTTAAATTGGCCAGCTAATATCCAGCCAAGTTTTCCAAGGACTCTGACTCACACTGCTTATTGACAGAAATTTGACTGTTTTTAATACATTTTTAGAGCTATTAAACAAAAATAAAATCAAGAAAGTATATCACAGATACTGTTAGTAATAATGAACTCCGAATAAAAGCAATACAACCATGAAATCACAATCAAATCAAAAGTTTATCTCAATATTAGATTAAAATTACATCATCAAATGAGTTAAACCCCGTAAAAAATCAATGCAACAAATAATCCATCTTTATAAACCCTAAAAAGACGATGTCTGCCATTTGGGTATATACACCAGCTAAAGAACTTTACCCAAGTCAATCAAATCTATAATTTGTCTGGTCAAATATTTTGATATTGAATCCAAATCATCATCTAATGTCATAACCACAAACTCAGAGTCAATTACAAAGCTTCTTCCATAGATTTCAGCAAATTCTTTTGGTGATGGTGAATCTTTTCCTCATTCAATACCCTTCTTTCCCTTCAGAGATATTCAAACAGATTTTCAAAAAGGCCTTAAAAGGAACGCTGATAAATTTGACAATTTCTGTTTAGAAGTTTTATAGCTAACAGCTTTAAGTTTCTTAAACATGTCAATGAGCACATTTGAGAGACTGTATAGAACTGTTTAAACCTGGGGAAACGTTCTTTCTGGTACCTTCCCCGTGTAGACTGTACAGATGCTCTTACACACAGCCACGTTTTAACATCCCAAAATTGGGGAATAAAAAGGGATGGGACACCTCACAAGTAATAAAAAACAAAAATAGAAAAAGAAAAAAAGATAACAGGGATTTCACAAACATTTCAGCTCTCACAGTCCTGCTTAAGCCAGCAAGCTGTTAAAATATTCAGTGTTTGCATACCACAGAGACTGTGTCTGTGACTATTTCCTCACTCCAAAAATAAATAGATAAATAAAAATAAAAATGGAGCAGACTAGACCACTTTTGAGGAAGCTGAAATGGCCTTGTCAGCCCTGTTGAGTTGACATTATGTCACCAGTTTACAGAAAGTGTGGCAAAAAATCCTATTAAAACAACTGATAAAAAAAGACCATAGCATCAACCAGACACTACACATTCATCCATCAGCAAAATTAAACATAAATGTGAACATCTTATGACCAGATGTCACCATTCTCCTTGCAAGACACTTTAGTAATTTTTATATTTAGGAACTAGGGCATAAGTCAAACAGCTGATCTTCTAAAGTTTTCGTCTTGCTAAAGATAAAGTTATTTTAAAAACTCTCCGGATGAAGTCTCTTAAATAAATAAATAAATGTTGCTAAAAGTCTGTATTTCCATATATACTATTTATCTCACAGGAGCTGAAGACCCTGCAGCAGCTTACAGAAAGCTAATATGAACACCAAAGAAAGGACTAATGGAAATGGAGGCGGCAAGTACTTACAGAACTTAAATGAAAAAAACCAAACAAAGGGTTTACCACTAGCCAGTGGTTTAATCTATTCTAAGGCCCTTAGTATAAATGATTTTCCTCACTGTACAAGTCTCTAATGGATAAACATCCAGTCAAGTTACCAGAATGTTAAATGATCCTAGCCAGTGGCAAAGCTGCAGCCGCAATTGCATACTAGACTACACATTAGACTCAAACCTTAGCTGAAGGTTTATGCAATCTCAGGAGCTGGTTTTGCACATATATTTAGTTTAAAAAAAGATCTTGTATATTTATGTTCTAATTCTTTTGTTAACATTATTTGAATATATTTCAAGATTGTCTATATGGAAATAGGGCACAGCACCCAAAAAGAATTATGCTGTCATTAGCAACTGGACCCAATATTGGATAACGTGTTACTGGAATGAAAAGTTCAGCAGAAGGAAGTTTTCATTTTGCTTTTTTTTTTTTTAAAGGCATATAAAATAAAAATCCTTTGCACCGCTCACTACAAATTCCTTCAGTGAATAAAGTATAGGTTTATTGTTTCGAGATTTCACTGATATCTACGCAGCAGCATACAAACTAGTTAACAAGATTTCCTGGATTCTAGACAAAAAAATAACCAACCACTACCTTTTGGGACAGTAGGTTCCATCAATCATAGCTATTTAGACGGCACCAACCACAGTAACTATACATGAATTTTGTGGCCACTATAAACTGATTATATATCTGTGGTCCTAATACTGCCCTGACTTGCAACCCGTGCAACTAATTCTCACTGACATTTTTCCATCTTTCTACATGGAATAATAAAGACACCAGCTCCAGAGGGAGTTGCTTATTCAACACATACCGGGAATAGCATAATTTGGTGCAGCTACATTGCAACTCATGTTGAAGCCACTCCACCAGAAGTAAATTTGGAGCACAATGAAAGACACACTGAGAAGGAGACAACAAAAGGGAAAGAAAAGAATATCAGTATTTTCTTTCTTATTTGAAATACTTCTAGGAAAATTCAAGAAAAGAGCTCAAAATACAGTTTTCTGCACTGAGATTATAGGTAAGTGGAGGCCAGGAATCATTTCTCTCATGAAATAGCAGTTTTCTGTATTATGTCTTCCCTACACCTATAGAAAGGAATTTTAACACAGCAATGATTTCTGACTATTTCCTCACCATAACAAGGCAGAGGTCCCTCCCAGGATGCTGAGCCCCCAGCAGACCCCTTGACTGGCAGCAGAGAGAAAAAGCAAACTGTTGCCTCAAGGCATGGAAGATCCCAAGGAAAGACGAGAAAGGGCCGCCCAACCGTGAGACTGAGAGTAAGGGCCTAGTAGTGACAGAGCAGCACCAGCATAGCAAGTAGCTCAAGGAAAAAAGACTTTGGTCCTGTTGTGTTGTCAGGAAGTGAGGCAGCAACCACACATTTCCTACTGACCCTGTGGTGAGATCACCAGTCACTTTTATGGCCCTGGGTTGTGACCTGTTGAAGCAGGGTTGGTTCGGGTTCCCCAACCTCTGTATATGGGGCTGGATGCGCACTAACCTTTAGGCCAAAAAGCTGAAAATACTGATCGTTTGCTCAGCCCTCAACCACGTGGCCAGAGCCTACAACTGGTTAAACGCTCAGCCTTCACCATAGGAGGCCTGAGACACAGACTGCCTGTTAACTTGCTGAACCCTCACCTAGCAGGCCTCAACTGTCCATTGTGCAGCTGCATGACCACAAGCCAAACCACCGACCACTTTGCCCAGCAGGTGTACCCATCTCCCTACACCGCCACAAGGGGCTCTTTGGTCCAGAGACATGGAAAGCTTACACCCTGTTAAAGTATTTAATCATCATGGGCATTTCTTTTATCAAGTTAAATTCAAGTTTGAGGAGAAGAAAAGTTGAGACACCAATATTTGTGTTGCCTGACAGCCTTTATATAGCTACTGCTACTTGAATTTCCACAGATGCCAATCTGTTATCATTCATAGGGAGGAAAGAGAACACTAACTATATATTTACTAAGAAAATTCTTGCCTACCAAATTAAAATATTGTATATTCTCTCTCATATATATGCACAGACTTAAAGCCTTTACTGCCCCCCAACATGAAGCAGACACTTGCCAATTACTTTCACACAAGCTGAAGCAATTACCTGATTCCCCCACCCACCTCCCTGTACTGTATTGCCTTTTTATAGGACATTCACAGTATGGAATGCAGCAAAGCCTGCTTTCAAGTTATCAAAAATATATTTTCTTGGTTCAGATTTTGTTCTCTAATTTTAGATACACAAAGATAGGATCTCTAATAGAAATCCATGACATAGTAAACAGTCATAAAAAATGGCCATAGGGACAACACAAATGATCCCTCTAACTCCTTTCGCCACACACCCACCAGGATACAACTGCACCTTAACATTTGAGACCTGAAAGTTCAGCTGCTTATTACATACAACTGTAACTCCTCCTTTCCCCTCCCTACACATGGTCCCCATTAAATCGTGAAAGTCAGAGTCAATGTATTATCCACAAGATCAGTGCTGATCTGCTATATGAATTCTGGCACACACACCCCTATTAGAAATAATACCTTGTTTAACTCAAATATTTGTCAAGAAGCTTCTTGATAATAATCAGGAAATAACTATTATAAAAAAAATCTGACTGTTTAAATGCCTACTAAAATAATAGTGGTTGGCAGAAATCTTATACTTCATGTACAGAACAGGAGTAAGTACATCACTACCACTAGTAGTAAGAGAAGGCTGTTCATTGTTGGCAAAGAGGAGAAAGACCATTTTAATTGTGGGATAATTTTTCTTCCCCTCTGACTAGAAAAGAATGTCTCATGTCTGGAAGGTATAAATGGAGCAGTAACCACCATACCACACCACGACTTCCCAGCTGTGCATCTTTGTCAGGCAGATCGTCTAATAAGAATGCAATTGTTTTTCCCAAAGCACATCTGCAAACTATCCTCTTCTTTCTCACTTACTAACTTTAAAGCAGCAATACACACACCACACTTGTGGTACTAAAAGATTAACTAAACATGCACCATTTTATATCTTAATTTCAGAATTCCTATGTATGTCTTGTATTGTTTAAAATATAATCTGAAGACATGCAACCTGGAACAGGCTTTTGTGAGACAACTTGTAATTTCCTGACTTCTGGGAGGAAAGAAGCCAGTTATCCTGTGCTTTTGTATAATATTTCCAGTAGCTCTATGAATTTAACCTTTAATATTTCACCATGCTTACTACAGTTTATGAAAATGCCACATGATGAACTCATGTAATGAAAGGTGTTCACAGACTGCGTAGTACCTAACAACTAGAAATATGTCTTTGAAGAGATTTAGTTCCGCTGGACTTGTCAACAGCCAACCTCACAATGATTTCAGTGGAAGCAAGACAGGGCTCTAGTTAAGGAGAAAGCAGTACTAGAAATTAGGAAGAGAACAAAGCTTTAAAAAGTGCTATGGAGATTTTAATATAAAAATACCACATCGGTGATGCAGATAGTTAAGGTTGCTCAACACTTCCCATTATTAGGACTCAGTTTACAGTTGCTTATAACTTTGCCAGACTAACTATTCATGCTGAAATTTTCCATGAAGGGTGTTCTGCCTCGGGCTGATTATTAATTTTTGGGGGGTGCAGGTACAAGGGGGGTGGTATTAGAAAGTTTCATCTTAACTTGTTCAGCCATTTCTGAACAAGATAAGATTAGGGAAAAAAAAAAAAAAGGTTGTGTCTATGTTAAACAAAAATTCACTGATAAACTCTAGTATCCCATGCTTAGCACAGAGACCTGACATTTGACGGAGATGGGCTTTCTACCTTCCCCATGAAAATTTGCTCAAATTTGGCAAAATTATGTCTTGGGGGGGGGGAAATCATAGTTTCCACATACTCAGCAGAGAGTTTTGGCATCTAAAATCTCCATGATTCCATCTGCAGTGAACATGCTCCAGCATAAAGTTCCAGGGATGGAGCAGGACTTTCCCTGCAATTGCTGCTTCTGGCCTCCATCCGTCATCTACACAGCCAGTGGCAGCCCACAGCAGTGAACTGCTCTTATGCCCTGTAACCCCCATATTCATCATTCATGTATGCTTGTGATATTTCATGCTAAACATGCCGCGTAAGATACAGTATGAAAGGTCACGCATGACCTGCTGAAACATATCATTCTGTCAAAGTATGTATATCGTTAGTGTGTATGAAGTTATGAGATTTTGCTACATGGTTGTTTTGGAACTATGTTCAAAAAAAGGGAAGGAGGAGGAACCTGGGAATTACAGTCAACTTCACCTCAGTCCTCAGAAAAATCATGGAGCAGGTCCTCAAATAATCCATGTTGAGGCACTTGGAAGAGAGGAAGGTGATCAGGTCTAGTCAGCATGGATTCACCAAGGGCAAGTCATAGCTGACCAACCTGATTGCTTTCTCTGATGAGATGACTGGCTCTGTGGATTTAGGGAAACTGTGGACATGATATACTTTGACTTTTGATACAGTCTCCCAGTGTATTCTTATCAGCAAGTTAAAGTAATATAGGTTGGACGAATGGACTATAAGATGGATAAAAAGCTGGCTAAATGATCGGGCTCAATGGGTAGTGATCAACACCTTGATGTGTAGTTGGCAGTCAATAACAAGCAGAGTGCCCCAGGGGTCGGTCCTGCAGCCAGTTTTGTCCAACATCTTCATTAATGATTTGGAGGATGGAGTGGATTTCACCTTCAGCAAGTTTGCAGATGACACTAAGCTAGGGGGAGTGGTAGATACCCTGGAAGGTAGGGAGAGGATACAGAGTGACCTAGACAAATGGGAGGATTGGGCCAAAAGAAAATCTGACAAGGTTCAACAAGGACAAGTGCAGAGTTCTGCACTTAGGATGGAAGAATCCCATGCACTGCTATGGAGTGGGGACTAGTTGGCAAGGCAGCAGTTCTGCAGAAAAGGACCTAGGGGTTACAGTGGGCAAGAAGTTGAATATGAGTTAACAGTCTGCTCTTATTGCCAAGAAGGCTAATGGCATATTAAGCGGCATCAGTAGGAGCACTGCCAGCAGATCGAGGGAAGTGATTATTTCCCTCTATTCAGCACTGGTGAGGCCACATTTGGAGTGTCGTGTCCAGTTTAGGGTCCAAATTAGAGGAAGGATGTGGACAAATTGGAAAGAGTTCAGAGGAGGGCAACTAAAGTGATTAGGGGGCTGAAGCACATGACTTATGAGGAGAGGCTGAGGGAACTAGGCTTGTTTAGTCTGCAGAAGAGAAGAATGAAGGAGGATTTGATAGCAGCCTTTAACTACTTGAAAGAACTTTTAGGGAGGTTAGAGCTAGGCTCTTCTCAGTGGTAGTAGATGACAGAACTAGGAGCAATGGTCTCAAGTTGCAGTGGGGGAGGTCTAGGTTGGCTATTAAGAAACCTTTTCACTAGGAAGGTGGTGAAGCACTGGAATGGATTACTTAGGGAGGTGATGAAATCTCCATCCTTAGAGGTCTTTAAGGCCTGGTTTGATAAAGACCTGGATGGGATAATTTAGTTGGGGTTGGTCCTGCTTTGAGCAGGGGGTTGGACTAGATGACCTCCTGAAGTCCCTTCCAACCCTAATTTTCTATGATTCTGTGTTGAGTTTGGGAGTCACCCACTGCTAGTTCTCCAGTGACAACAAGAGATCACCCACACCCAGGCAACTGTTAAACGACCTCTGACCAACAAGGAAATTGTAAGCACAAGATCTACAATTCAATAAGAAACAGTTGCACAGGCACCACACAATGAGAAGTGCTCAACTTGAAGACTCAGTTGCGCAAGCATGACACAATGGGAACTGCTCAACTGTGTGACTCAGCCAACCGCACCAGGACGTGCCTGGATCAGTATCTTTCCAGAGACATTGATTGAGAATATAGAGAAAGGCACAGTGGCATCTTGAAGGCTACGCTGAAGGCAACAAGAACGCTGGGAAGACAGAGACTTGAACTGGGGAGACTGACCCCAGGCTGAGAAGGAAAGTTAGTTTACAGTTCTTAACACAAGCCTATTTGCAACATCCAGTGATTCCAACATTGTGAGAAGAGCTGTTTGATTCAACTTCTGCTTAGCCTAAAAGTTTAGGATTTAGAATGCATGTTTATTTTTTATTTTCTTAAACAACTCTCCCTGACCTTTATGCCTACTTCTTACGATCACTTAATCTTTCTGTAGTAAATTAAGTTATTTTAATGTTTTATCCTTACCAGTGAGTTTGTCTCAAGTGCCTGGTAAATCTGCTCAGGTTACAAAGGCTGGTGCATGTCCAATTTCCTTTGACGAAGTGACAAAACTAATTAATAAGCTTGCACTGTTCAGGAGAAGGTCTTTTGCAGTGTATATTTCTGGGGTGCAAGGCTGGGGGCTTGGGAGATTTGCTGGTGTTTCCCTGTGCAGCTCCCGAGGGGCTTGGAGAATATTCATGCCTCCGCATGCTGGTGGAGGCTGAATGCCGACAGCCCCTGGAGGGGTTTTCTGCTTGTCACTGGCAAAGCGTTACAAGAAACAACCCAGGCTGGACAGTTAAGGGGCCACAGCAGTCACACAGTTCCAAGTTGCACCCCAGTGACGCCGTCACAATCGCCAAGCCCAGACTGGCAGACTTGGACTCGCATTACGGTGTTAAAAATAGTTAGCTTATCTCCCCTGCTCCCCCCCACGGCTTCAGAGCTCGAGGTCCTGCACAAGCTGCAATGTCTACATAACTATTTTTAGAGCTATAGTGCACGTCTCGGGCCTGAATCCGTTAACCCACATTCGGAGGCTCACTGCCACAGGTTCTGTAGACTTAGCCTCAAGGCCACGCACCAAGCACTGAACCGTGAAGCTGGGAGACTGTCTCCTGTGTTTTCACTGATCCCCTTGCTGGTATCCAGGCACCACGACAGAGAAAGAAGCAGCAATCTGACTCAAATGCAGGCACAGGAAGAGAAGAGATACGATCTTATGTGGGAGGGAGGATAGGAGCAAAAGCAGAGGAGGGATAGGAACTGAGGACAGAGGTCAGAGCAAATGGGGCTGTGACTAGTACAGCACACTTAGATTCATAGACTTTAAGCCCAGATCGGATCTTCATGACCATCTAGTCTTATCTCCTGCACACTGCAGGCCACAGAACCTCACCCACCCACTCCACTACACAGAACCAGAAACTGATTCTGTTATTCCTGAGTCTCAATATTCCTCTGCTGTCTAAATCGGACTTAAACACATGGTAGGTGCAAAACTTTAAGTATGACAGCATTCTTGATGCAAAAACCCCCCAAGACTTATCGTCTCCTAGAAAAGGCATTTTTACCTGACACCTTTCTGCCTGTTCAAGGTACAGATAGCAGCAGCGTTGTCCAAGAGAACTGGTAGAGTGCATTCCTTGCTATACAAAAGGAAAACCCAACCTGCCAAATGAACTGCTCATAGCTCTCAAACAGTTCAGTGGAGACAGATACCTTGATCTGACCCAGAGGAGCTCCTCCCATCCTAGAGAGAAGGTATACATGACCAGAGTCATGGAGGGCAGTGTTGGGAAAACAAAAACCCCTTTGTGAACGCTGGCAGGCTCCAGCTACCAATCTAGGGATGGCAAGACATTTGTAGGCACATAAAAGTCAGAAAACCCAAGAAATAGTGGGCTGATGAACTTCAACCATCCCTGCTTGCCCATGAGGTAAAGACTGGCATGCCGAGTCATGTACATGCTAGCTGCCATGAGTCCTAGAAGCCTCCAAGAATTCCTTACTCTTTTTACCAGGATAGGCATTAAGGCCTATGCCCAGGTGCACTACTGCCGAAAATCTGGCCAGAGGCCAAACGAGTCAAGAACTGCCCCTATAAAAACCTATCCTTTGTATAGGAAACAGCACTGATTTGTCCTTGGGGATTGACAGGCCCAAAGAACAACAGAAGGACTGGATTTTATTAACGTTGACCCCCATCTGACATTTGATCAACCCCAAATCAGCCCATCGTCCAGACATGGGAATACCTGAACGCCTGCCTTCCTACGATGTGTTGCTACCATGCCATGCACTTTGTAAAGATCTGAGGAGCTGAAGAGACCAAATGGGAGGACTGTGAATTGATAATGTACATTTGTCACAACAAAATGTAAAAACTTCCCGTGGCTCTGATGAATGACCACACTAACATAAATATCCTTCAAGTCAAGGACAACGTACCAATCAACTGGATTGAGGGGCACGATAATAGAGACTAGGGTAACTATGCGAAAAGGTTTTTTTTTTTTATGCACTTGGGTTTTGAAGATCAAGGACAGATCTGAGGCTTCCCTCGGGTTTTGGAATGAGAAAATATTGAGAGTGAAGAAGGAACCTCTTCTGTTTTCTCCAATTGTAAAAGGAACTGGATTCTAGAATGAGAACACTCTCTTGAGCTTGATCCCTGAAAAGAGAGAGAAACTGCATGGCATATCCCAATTCCACAATGCTTAGCACCCCGGGATTAGTCATAATATGGTTTCAAGCACCTAGGAGATGAGATAACCGGTTGCCAAAGGGAGGAAATAGGAGAGATTAGATATAGTGGAATTATAAAAGGTTCAGAGGACAACAAAGATGATCAATGGAATGTAATACCTTCCATAAGAGGAGAGACTAAAAAGACACGGGCTGTTCAGTTTAGAAGAGAGATGACTAAGCAGAGATATGACAGAGGTCTGTAAAATCATGAATGATATGGAAAAATTGAATAGGGAAGTGTTATTTACTCACTTCCACAATGCAAAAAGCAGGGAGTCACTTGATGAAATTACTAGATAGCAAGTTTAATACAAAACAAGAAAAAGTATACTTTCACACAATGCACAAATTGCCTATGGAACTCATTGCCAGGGGATGATGTCAAGGCCAAAAGCATAACTAGGTTCAAAATATAAACAGATACAATTGATGGTGGATAGATCCATCAAAGGCTATTAGCCATGATGGTCAGGGATGCAACCCTATGCTTGGAGCAATTCGTGGACCTATCCACCATGAATTTTATCCATTTCACTTCCCTATTGAATTTTTCCATGTTATTCATGATTTTACAGACCCCTGTCAAGTCTCTGGCCTTAATATAGGGGTATCAGGGTGAAACGTAATGGCCTGAGATACAGGGGACCAGACTAGATGATCTGATGGTCCCTTCTGGCCTTAAACTCTTAGGAAACCCTTCTAGGAAACCTTTATTTTCTTTCTGTTCTTATTCAGTTTTCCGGTGTACTTTATTCTTTGCCATGTCTCTTAAGATAAAAGTTAACTGCCACAGGACTCTCCTGTAACTCTTGCTTAGACCCCAATGTTTTACTTAGGCACATGTCAAAAGGTACGTTTCAAGTGTCTCTCATATCTGAGACCAGGCCATAAGGAAAAAGGATAGGCTCTCTCTGATTTACTGTACAAAGGTTAAAATATTTGGCCTTCCCCTTGTGTGCATGCTCACAAAGGAGGTTAAAGGAAGTGATAAGACAACATGAAGTAACTTTCATTGTTCTTTGAATCATAGATTGTGATCTACGAACCAGTCTGGAATTAAAGGAAACTTTTTCTGATGAGTTTTCTGCCCATCCATGATGGTTTATTGGTATATTTGTGTGTGCATGAGTGCTCTCTCTCTCTCTCTCTCATATCAGTCATTCATATTACCAATAGTTCCTTTCTGAACTCACAACAACTCAGTCAAACTTTTATTTTTGGTATGGGAAGGAAGGGGATGGAGATACTTTCCAGTGCTGTCAATATCTTTTCATTTAATCTTTTGAGTATCACTTTAAAAACAGAAACAAACTACATAGGGAATCTCAGGCATTGACAGCTAGAATGAATGTGAAATTTTTATGTGTTTGTCAGAGATTCAAGATGAAAACTTGAGTTTTAAAAATCAAACTGACAATTTAAAGACTTTCTGCACGTACTAAAGAATAGGTAAGCTCTGGGCTTCAGAAGATGGCTTTGCACCTAGTGAAAATGCGTAAATTTGTGTATGAACACACAAAACCCAAGACTGTGAACCGCATCTATAAATTATTAAAAACAAATCTCAGTTGCTCATGTAGAGTTGTTGACTCCAGCACTGATATCAGTACTGTTGAACTGACTACATTGCTGGGATCTTCTGTGGTGCCATCTTCACTACCCCAGATGGCACTTCCAGTACTGACAACGTCAGACGCATATACAGTGGCTAAAGACTGGCTTTGCCTGTCGGTATCTGACTCCTCAGTTATACTGGAGGTAGAGATATTGGTACCACCTACTTCTTCACAAGCACCAAACCATCTACATCCTTTGTCATGTCATTCAACGATGGCCTGACAGCCCAAGGACCTGATTCAACCTATAGTAACCTCAATCCACAAAAGACTAAAAAATGCATGTCACAAGCAAAGAACAGGAGAAACCAAGGTATCACCAATACCGAGGCCTTTCCATTGGCAGGAGATTGACTAGGCAAGATAGGGCCCAATGATCACAGCAGGCAAGCCACACGCCATACTGGAAAGAAAGGGAAAACAAAAAACAAAACAAAAACACACATCCTTGCTGTCTCTGCCAATCTGACCTAGAGAAAAATGTCTTCCCATCCCCAAATCTGGCAGTCAGTAAGACCCTGAGCATGAGAGCAAGATGCACCCGCCAGGCATCAATAAGAGGATTCTCTGTGTCTCCTCAGAGCACTGATCCACCCACTGGGGTGCCCCAGCGCCTTCCCTGGCCAATCTCTAATGCTTCAGAGCAGTGGTTCTCAACCTATTTATCATTGTGGGCCACACATGCAGCACTCTCTGTTATGTGAGCCACATCCACAAAACATATATATTACCTGTACAGCCCTGAGGAAGACACATGCCACAACTGTGCACTGACTGGGCTGTGGGCCGAGAACCACTGCTTCAGAAGAATACATCTAATCAATGTTACACGGGTGACAGGGATGGAAATCCGCCCTGGTCCCTGCAGATGGCTGGCTGAATCCCTGAAGCATGGGATCTGATTACACTCAGCTAATAAAAAAAATTGTGCTTAATTCGTTACATATTTATGTCCAAGTTCATTTGTTACATCACAGCTACGGACATCACACCCAAGAAACAGCACTGTTTATCCACTCTTAAAAAAACCCCTCAATTCCAGCACCATATTAAAGTCATATTGGAAACTCGGGAGTGCAACCCTTTTCTGCTGAACACAGAAATGGAGATTAATGCTCTCTGAACATTAACGGCAATGATCTAATCCTACATAGTCTTCTAAAATTCACCCAATTAAGTGAGGCATTCTGAGATGTTGGACTACTGTCAACCAGCAACTGAGCTCAGATCAGTGCAACTGAATGTGTTCCAATGACTGAACACACTTCATTTAGTCCTGCAGTCCAAGATGAAGTTCAATAGCAAAAAGCTGATGCTTAATCTTGTGTATCTTTGTGCATTACAATAGTTATGCATGTTTTCATAAATATCCCTCTGACATCTCGGGCAGCAGTAGTACTTTGTTGATTCTCAGACAAATTGCCAAAAATCACCACAGATTGAAATTTGGGGTAGGCCTGCACTTGTAAGGGACTAAATCCACTGACTGATACAGACACCTCAAAAAACAAAGAACTAAGGTTGACCCCATCCTGTCTGCTTTTCGCGTTTATTGTACACAAAATGGGGTGAAAGTATATGAGAGAAAACAACTTAATAGCTAGCTTTTAAAACATACTGAGCCACTTCCCCAAGTAAAGCCACTGATCCTAGCCCAACCACACATGCAAGAGTTTGTGGATATACCCCAGCTCTCTGTAAAACACCTTAGCAGGGACCCTCTTTTGTTGCTTTATTTCACGTATTCCTCCCCCATCTACAAGCCTGTGGGTGTGTGACTCTCTCACATACAGCGTGAGAAACGTATCCGATGGATGCAACAGCATCTGGCCCTGCCTAAGAGTGGGCAGGCTGTGGCCAATGTGTTTGTTTCCAAGCCAGTCAGAGCCTAGCAGTGCTATCACCCGCGCCTCTCTTCAGCTCCACGCCCAGCAGCATAACAGGACAATTGACCCCTCTGGCTCCACGGGCACAACAGGGGGGGGGCAGCCTCTGAGCAAAGCCCCCTCCGGGGCTCTTCCCCACACTTACAACCAAGCAGCACGGAGCGGTCTCCCGCCCGCCACCAGCTGCCGCGCTCCTCGCCAGCCAGGTACTGCGCCCACCCCGCGCCAAGCCACCGTGCGCCTGCACCCTTCCCGGGGAGCGCGCGCTGGCCGGGCGCTGCACCAGGGACTCGCAAGCCAGACACAGCCTCTCCCCTTCGTCCGGAGAGCCGGGCCCCGCCAGCCCGAGCTGCCCTGCGGGTCTGTTCGCGAGGCAGGCTGCGGCGGGAGGGCGAGGCTGCAGAACAGCCCTGGGTAGCGGTGTGGCGGGCTGCTCGGCCCCGCGGGGTACAATGCCGGGCAGCCAAGGGAGCCTCTCGAGCCCGCGCGGCCCCCGGGGCTGCGGCGCGTGAAACCTCGAGCAGGCCCCTGCGGTTTCCTGCCTCGCCCAGCAGCAGGCAGCACGCGGCGAGCCCCCCGCGGGCAGGAAAAGGGCAGCCTCGGGCTGCGCCCTCCCCCGCACCGCCGGGCCGCGCCGCTTCACACCTCGGCCTCCCGGGGCGGCGTTTCACCCCCGACCCGCCGCCGCGGCGGGAGCCGGGAGCCAGCCGCCGGGGGGTGCCTGGGCGGGCGGGCTCAGCCCGGCCCGCTGCTGCCAGGGGGAACTGCAAACGCGTCACCCCGCGGGCAGTGCCCGGCCGGCCGCGCCCCCGGGCCGCCTCTGCTCCCGGCCCCGGGGCTGCGGCGCCACGCGCCCGCCTTCCAGCCCGGCCAGCGGGCGGCGCCCGAGAGCCCCCAGCCCAAGGCGAGTCTCCGACAGCAGCCTGCCCCGCTCGCCCGGCACGACGGGGACACGCCGGCCCGCCCCGCACTCACCCATGGGTGTCGAGCCGGGCTCTGCCCGCCAGCGCAGACAGGCGGGAAGCTGGAGGCGCCCAGAGCAGCCGCGCGGACGGGAGCGGGGGGAGGCTCCGGCTGGCGCCCTCTCAGCGCCCGGGCTGCTCCCCGCGAGCGGCTCCACTGCTCTCGGCGGCGCCGGCAACTGCAGGAGCGGGACGGCGAGGAGCGGCCGGGGGGGGGCAGACGCAGCTTCCGCAGATCAGCTGGGTCCCCCCTTCCCGCCGCTGGGGGCAGCCGGAGCCGGGCTCGGGCTGGAGGCTCGCGCGGCGGCTGCTGGGCGGCGCCTTCCCCCCTCCTGGGGCCGGCGCCCGCGGCGGGTGCAGGCAGCGGCGCGCCGGGAGCCGAGGCGCTGCCCAGGCGCCGCCGCCGTCGGTCGGTCGGCGGCTCCGCCCGGCTCCGCTCCGCGGCGGGAAGTGTCGCGAGAACGCGCCACGCACCGCCCGGCTGCGCCCGCGGCCCCGCAGCGAGGGGACGGGGGCCTTAGGGAGGCAGGCGAGAGGCGCAAGCAGGCCGGGGTGCGGGCTGGGGCGCCGCTCGCAGCTGGGGTCCGCCCAGGGCAGGACGCTCCGCCTTCCGGCAGGGACATGTGGGGCGGGCGGCAGGTCTCAGCCCGCTGGGACACGCGGGGGGAGGCAGCGGAGCTTCATCTAGCCCGTTGCTAAAAAAGGCAGGGCTCGCGCTAGCACCCACCAGCCACCCCTCGCATTGCAGCCATTGACTGGGGGGTGACTTCCGGAGCGAAGAGCCAGGGTGGGCCCTCAGCAACGCTCAGCCCCTGGGGAGAGGAGGGCCCCCGCCCCCAGCCGAATTTGAGGCGTGTGAAATTCAAACCCCTCCCCAAATGCCAGGTCGACCGAAATCTCCCCTCCACCGGTACGGGGCGGAGCAACGAGGGCGGCTGGAGCAGCCCAGCTCCTTCAGCCCCAGCGCACGTTTTGATGACGCCTGCGCTGAGTTCTGCTTGTAACGAAACCCACTTACCCGTTCCACATCGCAGGGCAAATCCAGCCGGACCCATGGGTCGCTGGGGTGGGTCCCGCGCTCTCATTACGAGATTGCTGCGCTGAGTGGGCACGTTCGAAGTCTTCTTTGAGAGGTTCTGTTATCTTGGAACCCTGTAAGGAGCGGGGGTTGTTTAAACAGAAAGGGTCTGTGCACTCTCTAGTCTCAGTAACCAAGTAGAAGCAGTTCTAGAGAGCTGAATGAGAGAGGCTGTACAAACCAGCTCAAGAAAGCTATTCCACGTGGAGTGAGGTAGCATGAGAAAAAGACCTGAACTACGCGGAGCTCAAAAGCTTGTCTCTTTCAGCAACAGAAATTGGTTCAATAAAAGATATGCCCTTACCCATCTTGTTGCTATGGAAAAAAGAGAGAGACGGAAGAGAGACGATAAGGCATCAAACCTGCTCTAACTGACAAAGTAGAGGCAGCGAGGTGATAGGGAGAGTGCTGATAAAGAAATTTAAATTTTTTTAAAATGTATTTCATGTAATTGATTGTTCCTACTTTTCAACCATTGTATAAGTATTTGAAGTCTGCATTTGGAGACAATGAACACTTGTGACACTGACAATGAAATGGAGTATCAAAATTATTCATTATGGTATTTCAAGATCAGTAATGTGTTTGGACAGAAAGATGCCATCTGGCCGGTCTCAGCTGCCTTACCTATTTGATAACTAGTGTTTTCCTGAGGTTGGGGTGTATGCAGAAGGTTTAAGGGACTTTGGAAGAGCTATTACAAATCAACTGAAGCAGACTCCAGGAGGAAAAATATTAAGAACTACACAATCAACTTAAAGATAAAGGTGTGGGGAATACAATCTAAAGAAATATTTGTACAACTGCCAAGGCTGTCAGACTATTTCTTTAACTCTCCCTAACATTAATTTAGCTGTGAAGATGGAAAAATGCTAGCTGCCAAAGTGATAGGGATTTAACATGGGGTGCATATCACTTCCTGTTTGACAAAACTGTCAGGTACAGCAAAAGCAGAAATTGTAAAAACTCCTCCTTCAGGTTTGAATTGGTTGTTAGAGTAGGAAAAAATGCTTTGATGCAATTGGTTATTTGGCCATCAGAATCTGTTATTTTGAAAGCAGGACTTGAATGAAGTGTCTTTAGAAAATGAGCTCTCAATTTAAACTATAAGGCAAGCAAGGGATATGATTTTGGCTATAGGTGTCATGCATACTTAGTGTGCTTTAATAAATACCCAGTTTTATTTTTTTAGTTATACTATGAGAACTTGCTTTTGTTCAACTATAAAGCAATAGTTGTAGCAGAGTGACTCCATATGTTCAAGCAGTTTAAACTGAAGCAGCTTAGATTTAACTGTGTTCCTTTTATAGTTTAAAGTATTGCAATTTTACTTTTTGGGGAAAAAATGAAATTTGTGTGTCAAAGAAAGAAAACATTGTACAGAATGTCTTATGTTCAATCGTTTTGCTTTTATTAACCATATCTGTAAGGAAAATAGTAAAATAAATCCAACTCAATAGGGGCAGAATAAAAATGTAAGGTAAGATGAGTCTCTCGTTTAGTCAGCTTTCACTGAAAAGAAGAATCAAGCCAACCTGTTCATTAACATACTTCCATCAAAAGCAGAGTAGACACGCAAACTGAAACGTATGCTATTGTTTAACTTTTTCCACCAGGCAATGGCACTAGAAAAAACATTTGTAGCCATTCTTCCGCAACCAGGGAGTGGAGGGTTCTCCAACACATCACAGCCTGGCTACTTACTTACAACTGCAACTGTACAAAGTCAGCACAAGATCCAATTTACTTCTGATGTCTCATGTACTAAGCTCATCACATCTCTGCATTATGAATTAAAATAACCAAAGCATCCCTTTTATAATGGCTTTCCTATATCTTTTTAAATCTGTGGGATTACCAGAAAGCATAGAAGTAACTTCCCAGCATGACAATTTCAGCAATTGTCTATTCTGCTACAACCCATCAGCCTCAGTTTGAGAAGAGTCAAAGATCATAAGTATATGGACCAACCTACATTTAGAATTGATGGAAATAGTTTTGATAATGAGGATGATTCCATTGTAGGAGGAGTTTGGCTTTCCAGTGCTCTGATTGTGGTTCTAAGAAATTTAAGGCAAAGTGGAATAAGTGGTATACCTGATTTATAAGAAAGTGGAGCACTTCTTTAGCAGTTTCTACAGGGATGGATCAGGGCTGGCAGGGAGTGATGCAATAGTGTCTTCCAGCTTTCATTAACAGGCTTACTCCTATGTACAATTCCCAACCAGGCGCTCAGAAGCAGAAAACCTCTTGCCTTCTGCCACAGCACACTCTAGGAACTTCTGTCTGTCTCTAAAGAAATCATCACTCCAAAATAATTAATATATTTGGATTGGCCAGTTTCCCAAGGATTAAAGCAGGGAGGCAATAATGCTCCCATTCTGGAGAGTGAAAAAATTCATTTTTCTGTAAGTTTGGTGGCCGGGAACATCATTGGTTGTATGTTCATGCAGTACCTACAACAGGGACTTGATCTGGTTAAGGCCTCAACATGATACCGTAATATCCTAAAATAGCTTTCTACGTTCTTTACTTTGCCAGAAGAATGAATACAAGCTTAATAAAAATATATTATTCTGATCTCTAATTTATTATTGAACACATTTAGAAAAAGTGTTTGAGAAAGAAAATGGATCTTCACTACTAAAGCATTTGCTTAGAAAATGTAAGGATTTGTTAAAATGTACACAACTTCTCTGATGTACAGGATGTGGTTACATATTTTAGATGAAAAGGATCCGACTGATATGTCTCTCAGGAAACAAAAACAAATATATGTGGGATGCAATTTTCAAAAGCACACAATTGTTCTTAGTGATTCTTAGGGGGACTTGTGCTCCTAAATCACTTAGGCATTTTTGAAAATTCCAGACACATCTTTTAGCTCTAAAATTGGCTCTGAGGAATGGAAGCAAACTATGTCTCTATTACACTAAACACATCACTAAAAAGAGTCTACTCCAGATCCGAAGCTTTGCTTTACTGTTCCATCCCTTCAAGAATGATAAGTAAGAGTCAAATGGGGATCATGAATAGAGAATTATGATTCACAAATATTAATTTGGATCCTTGTAATTTTAGGGAAAGAATGAACTTTGTAGGCAACTAGTTAGAAAAAAGGCAAACAATTTTTGACCAATGAGTTTCAAAAGAGAAAATAGCCATGCCTTGTAAGGGCCTTTCAGGGCCTAAAATCTAGACAGTGTTGCTTTTTTATATTTTAATATCATGTAAAAGGACTGTCACAAAAAACAATCATCATCAGACTACTGGAGTGCAGACCACTCACTTTTCTCACGGTGATCACTTAAATTTTAGAAAATAGAACACTGCAAATCTGAATTTAGATGTGATCAGAAATATTAGATCTGACTCTGTTAAAAACTTAAGATACTACAGAAATAGAAGACAAGTAAAAAAGATAGTGGCTTTCTGACTGCAATTGAAAATATTCTATCCTATGGCCTCATTCCTTGATTCTAAGGTCAATTATTACACTACTTTTCACTTTGTTAAAAATCATGGTTTTAAAAACTGTAAAGTGATGGGTAAACTAGCATACACATAGCAAATGTGTGCCCTCCCCATATGTGGTGTATTCATAACCAGGATTTACAACAAAAAAATACAGCTACATCTTTTGAATGAAATAAGTGATTACTTAGAACCTGTCCTAGAGTTTTCTATTTTATCCATCATCACGGTATCCAAACATTGTCATTTTAAGAAGTAAACAATATTTTGGGGCACGATAAAGACAAGCAATATGAAAGGGATAGTGGTAATATTGCTTCTTAGCCAGAAAGGAAATGTATCCCAAATTAGAACTGGATTAAAGCTTTACATTCACAAAGGAGCAATGGATGAAGCCTTGAGAGAAAAAAGCAACATAGTACACAAATATTTTTATGGACTACCTTTTTACAGAAAGAATCTATCAGAATTTTTTCTAAAGAAAACTGAAAACTACTTCAATAACTACACAAGATATCAATTCCTGCTGCTAAAACAAATAAGAGTTTGCAACTCTAAAAATTAAATTTAAGACATCTATTTATAGTTTGTAGAAACAATTTCTGTATTATATAGTACCTGTACATAGTCAAACAAGCATACTTGAATGTCAACATATGTTAATGATCAGGAAACTATTAACGTATGGTAACATCTTCAAAAGTCCCTAAGTGAAACAGGAGACTAAGTCTCACTTTAGAAAGTTTTACTTCTAAGAGTGAAGATTTAAAACAAAAACAAACACATGTATGTCCCATCCATACCAGCAGAAACAAACAGGTTAAACTTTAAAAAAAACACCATATTTTAAAAGGCTTCTTAATGGAGAGGAACTGCAGTATAGAAGGGATCTACTTTAAATGTATTGTTTAACAATGGACAGCTATCCACATCCCTGCTAAGATGGAAAAGTGTTGATAATGTCTAGGAAAGAAGCTTTTGTTGTTCCAAGGACTGTTTACTTAAACAGCAAGTCATTGGGAGGGCCCTTCCCCAATACCATTAAATAGAATAAAAACAGTCATGTGAAAAAGAAACCAGTTACAAAATAATATTAGCAACTAAATTATTTACAGAATATTACATCAACATTTCAAGACAATGTGAGAGATTAAACGATAGACAAAATTCAGAGTGGCAAGTATAGTGTAGGGAGGAAAAAGCAAATGAATAAAATAGGGAGGCACAAGGCTGTGCTAAATCACATGCCTAAGTATTTACTCAAGAAACAGGCTAAGACCTTTGTTATGAGAGTGGGTTATGTCAGTTCCTTATCATTGAAAATTTCTCTTAGCCAAATCTGAAATAGAACAGTGATCAACATTTGACTGACTCCTAGAAGTCTAATGCGGAATTAGAGAATTGTAGGTAAACCATCACAGTTCTTGCAGTTGCTATTATAGTTGCTAATTATATTTATGATACTTTTATCTTCGCAGAGAGGCTTAAGCACAAAGTATTTCCATATCCGGCAGCAGTGGAATAAAGTTATGTCCTAGGCAAGAGATCTATGCACATATCTAGGCACTAAGTTTTTGTTGTAGGGAGGGGTGTAAAAATTCAAGATTTTTCCTTTTACCAAGAAACGTAGAAAACTTAGCAAGGGTGGCACTTAGTAGCAGTTTACACAGAGGCAAGCTGTGTACCCTATTTCTAAGGACCTTGGAAAAGCAAATTCTTCCATCAAGTAAAGTTTAGTAAGGAGTGTGTGCTGTGTCTGTCCTCTGAGAGGAATCCTGAAAAGTCAAGTGTATTTTTCAAGTCCTCCTCATCACTCAGCAGCAGTATCTTAATCATCTCACCAAAGCTTCTCTCATTCTGTCCACTGTGTCTGAGTCGAGATGGAGATACATTTTTCCATGGACTGAAAAGCCAGTTTTGAAAAGCCTTCCTTTTCTATCCAGTTTCACAAAGACCTTCAACGTTTTGATTATCTGTGCAACTCTAAGCTTCAGACACAGGAAGATGAATGTCTGTTTCATCCAAAGGCCATGGAAGAGAGTATATAGGTATCCTATATAGGTATAGCCAATTAGTGTCCAGACTGGACCTTCAGCTGAGTCCCCGAAGAAATCAGTCATTTGGATTGAGGTAGTCTTCTTGTCTCTAAACCTGGATACAGCTATAACCAAGTCCTTTACATAAGGTAAACTGTTGAATTTTGAAAAAGTTGTTAAACATTAAGCAAATAGAAGAGGTAAGGCAGAGCTCTACTAGTGTGTTAGCTCTCTAGTTTTCCAGTAACTCCCACTATTTTCTTAACTTCGGGAGTCTGACCATCAAAGCAAAAAAGTCCCAAAAAATTAAATTAGGGTTCTAGCCGTGCAATGTCAGATTATTTAAATGCTCAGAAAGGTATATGCCAAAGCATTTACACACTTAAAAATGAAACTTTGATCATATTAAACCGTTGCATTTTGGACAGTGGTGAAGAATAATTTAAACACTTCATATTATAAAATCTCCTATTGGCAGTATGACAAGCATCATTCTAGTATAGTCATTTTGAGATGATTAAAAACAATTTAACAACAAAGAGCTATACAAATTTAAATAAGAAAACTAAAAAGAATGGCTGTCAGACATAATTACATATTCAACAGCTAGCACTTCACAGTAGTAGTGTCAATTGGCCTTGCCAATAAAAGGACATACCTATGCCTCCTTTTAGTTAAGCTACAATATGGAGGCTGAGAATTACTTGCATAGTAAAATGAAGTGGCTATTATAAACCCCCAACTGTCTCCTGTCCACATTTTCATCAAATTGACTTTGAGAATTGCATTTTGTTTTTGTAGAGGAGAGGCTATTTTCCTTAATGCAGTACATTACAAAAAGGCACAAAATCATTTTATGATCTCACTTGTTATAACTCTCACTAACTTCCACCTTCCTCTATTTCTGGTATTTCTATCTATTATTCTCAGCAAGTACATCACTGTATAGTATCCCTCTGACACAGAAATCAGTTAAGTTTGTAGTGCTAAGTGAGCCAATTGTGGGTGTGTACTTTTGTGTACAGAGATATGCTATCACAATATGTAATGAAGTCTTTCCACAATGTAAAGGGAGTCATTTCTGCAAACTCCCCCAGTTAGCAGGACAGCAGATGCTCTTCAATGTAGATACCATACTGGTCAACAGCATGTAGTAGTAAGTCAGGCTGTTTTTAAAAGATTTAAATTTAAAAAATTCAAGTAAATTCCTGTAAGCTAAAATAACTATAAACCAAATTTATTAAATTAATGCAGTAGAGAAATCTTGAATTAGCATTGGAAAGTTATTTGTAAACAATAGTTTGCGCAAGTGGCGGGCTCTTAAGAAAAGCATGCCAAAACAAATCAAAATACAGTGACTGAAGGAACAGTGTTTGACACCCATTGCCTAGAAAAGTTTATAAAGTTACAATGACTACCGCCCAACTGTGCACAGAACAAGGTGTGACTGAAGTAAAACTGAAGTACAAAAATTAAAGCTACCCAGTATCATAGGTAGAATCAGCAAAACATACTAGTCAGTTGGGGAAGTCATTTATACTTCTAATGCTGGAATTTTTGCATGAATTGTAACTTCGATGTCTAACTACACCAGTACTGCATACTCCCACACAACAGTATAAGATTCCCATATCAGATATGGAGTTGACTCAAGTAATCATTTTTTCCTACTTGTTCAAAACGTAATTCTTCTGCAGGATTTCTGTGAAAACATTAATGAAAATGTTTCAGAAACAGTACAATACTATTGCCCCATAAAGCAATGCAGCTTCAACAGTTTACATTCTATTATGTGTATGTTTGTTTAAAGGTATGTTTCCTCATTCAGAAGCAGCATGCTTGTAGGACAGTTTGAGCTCAAACTGGGCCTAAATTTGGACAGATTCACTTTATGCAGCCTAATGTTTAACATACTTGCAGTTACTTGTAAAAAGTTAGTTGTATTGATTTGAAAAGGAAAGGCTTCCTTCTAACTCTACTTTCTGTTTGGCTTATGCACACTAAGTTCCTGAAAAATTAGTTTAATTTTTGAACAACGGAGAAGTGTATGTACATTATTACCTAATGTACACTTAGCTTTTGAAAACATTCACAGAAAATGACGTGTGTCTGTCTGTTGTTGAATCACAGTTATACTAATGAATACTGCACATTATCCTACCTGAGGATTAAACTGTGTACCAAAGTGTATGTCAAAGTTTTTAGCAGATTTCAGTGTATTAACATTTTATAGTCCCTTGGACCCATGGTTTAGGAGTTTCAATAAGTCAAATACTCCTATTATTGAAGGTACTCTGAAAAAATCACGCAGTATGTATAGTTTATAGCTTGATCTTCCCAAAAGTTGAGTGTTCTCCTTTGTATTTTCACACCCCTTTTCAATATGCCAGCTTTCTGAATACATTCCATAAATAAGATGCTAATGTACTTTTATGGCTATCATCATGGAGATTACTGAAATGCATAATATTGGGTGACAATAACTTTCTTCTTAAAATGAATTAGAAAGTTTTCCTGGAAAAGTTACTTGTTTATATACCTTTAGTGTACTTGTAATAAGAAATCTGAAGCAAGTGTTTAAAACAACTCTATCATATCCATATTAAGGCTCAAACTATAAATGGAAATGAACACAATATTGCATTAGGCCTGAGCATTCTATTATATGTATCAGCCTGCTTGATTTTTGCATATAGCATAACAATATAGAGGTAAACTATGGAGAATGAGTGGGATTTTAATAAAAAATTACAAGCTGTTTGCCTTAAACAGTTAGTTATAGATAGCTTTGTTAGAAAATGTGGTTTTAAAAAAATCTTCTCACCTAATTTTTTACATAACTTTAAGCCCATTTTTAGCATCAAGGAAGTCACTAAGTAGCTTGTAGCAAAAGATAAGAATGTGTTGCTTAATCAAAAATGATACATATGGAAAAAAGTGATGAGCCAGGATATTTCTGCATACAGGTCAACCAGTCCTCTAACTCAGTGGTTCTCAGCCAAGGATACATGTACCCTGGGATATGCACAGGTCTTCCAGGGGGTACGTCAACTCATCATTCCCAACCTGGGGATGAAGGTCACAGGATGGGCTTAACAGGATCACAAGTGCAGGGCTGGCATCTGGGGGTGCAAGCAGGGCAATTGCCCAGGGCACCACGAACCTAAGTCACATTCCTGACTGCAGGCGGTGAGGCTCAGGTCTCAGCCCTGGGTGGCAGGGCTTAGGCTTCTGACTCCTGAAAGGGTATAACAGTCTGGAAATATTGAGAACCATTGCTCTAACTAACCCACGCGTCTCAGTGCAGTTATAAACTACTACTATGTAATACGTTACACACCTACCCATCATTACACATTTTTAGCAAATGCTGGAAATTGTTACAACTTTTCTAACAATTTATTTACAATTTTTATATATATGTAAGTCAAAAACCCAACTAAATATAAAGCAAAAATGAAATACCAATGATTGTTCTAGGAAAGAACTGACTGAAAAGAGCTGTAAATTCTATTGCACAACCAAAGAAGTCATTGTTTGGAGAGTCCTGAGCTAATATGCTCCACTGAACAATTCAGGCACTTTTTTCCTTCTTTTTTATTATGTAAGCAATAAACTTTTCAACATATAAATCTCTGTATAACAACTCAAGTTCTATTAATAAAATCATGCTTTGAGAAAAAGTATTCAATAAATAAGACTCCCTTCAATGATTTTTTTGAGACTTGTTTGCAAAAGGAACTAAAGGTACCATACTACAACTTTTCAATTGAATATTGTAATTCAAAAGCAATTATTAAAACTGTAAAAAAGTTCTGCAGCATTCCACTACTGAAAAATAGTTATTTGATCGAGACAGTTACAGTGTTAGTTCATTTCTCCCATTTTAATTCCTGACAAAGTTGTCAAAAACAAACCGATGCTCCCTTGCTGTGTTATTTTGTATGTCTCAACTTCAGGATCACAGTTCAGGTTTCTGTGGCAATGCCTGACTGTCCCTATTAAGAGAAAAAGTTGTTACTTTTAGGTCACAACAATGGAAAAAACCTCTAGTGGCTCATATTTTTATTATTTTAGTTTTCACTACACGGTATTTAACAACAGACAAGGCTTCTTACTAAAGCAGCCACACTGCTGATCAACTAAAGAATAAGTAATCTGCTTTGCAAAATTTTACTTGCCAAGGACAAAATGTTTTAAACAGCTAATACTGTAGGTTTTTTTTAGTCCTTTAACATCATAGCAAAGAGTGGGTGAGTAAGAATTGTGCCTGAACTGGTAAATTTTTGCAAGGCTAAAGTAAATCAGATGATATGTACGAACATTTCTAGCTTAAGTCAGCAGAAGCTCATCATCTCTGAAAAATGGCATTTACTTAAGTGTCTTAGCTTTAAGCGCTTATCCAAGTTTGAAAATTGTAGCCAAAATATATATATCTGCTCTCTCTCTCTCTCCCCCCCCCTTCCCCTTCCCTCCCTCCAGACTTGGGACCAGCAAATATACTAGTACATTAGAGTACAAACACTTAATTCTGTTCTTTTATTCACTCAGAGCTAGGTTGTGAACCCCTCCGTCATACTGAGGAGAAGTCACTCACTGAAGCAGCCCCATTAATATCAGTTGGACTACTCATGTGAATAACTGCACACCAGTACAGGCAGGGAGTTTGTAGCTTGCCCCTTAGATTTTTTAGAAGGAGCGTAGGTCATGCACGAGCAGTTTTAATACACTAATTGGAAAGAAGCACTCTTTAAATCGGAAAAGTGCCTATTCTAGCAAATCAGAGTTTGTTAAACTACGTACTGAAAATATTTTCACTGACATGGTGAATAAACAGTTATTTTATTGTTTTGAATGTGAAGATTTATATTTAAGATGAGTTTTGGCTGACACGGAATTTGGTTATCCTTCATATTAATAGCACATTATAGTTTATAAAGGGTTCATATATGATTAAAAGCTAAGCATATTAGAATTGTTATAAGTAACTTCTTGACTTGCTAGATTTGAAAACAAACTGTTTATTAAAACTACTGATTAATCAACCCATAATAAAATGTGACTGGGAATTTTGTTTCAGGTAGAAGTTTTTGGAAAAATGATTTAGATCAAAAACATTTAAATTGTGTACTTCGAACATCAAAGTATAATTTATGTGGTGACATTCAATTCTTTTTTTAAAAAAATCAGCTTTCAACAAGATACATGTTAGATTAGCACTTCCCAAAGAATCCATATAAATCATACCAATTGTGACCCTATTTAATAAGTTTACTATGTAGGTAGAAATACATGAATTACTGAAATGAAAAACACAGTCATAAAGAGCTTCTCTAAACTGCTAGTGGCACACAGAGAAAAAGGCCACATCATGAATTTTAAACAGGGTTTATTTTACTTGAACTGAGAAGTAGTAGATTTCTTTATTAGTTATAAAATTAGTATTAAAAGAAAGCCTAATTATACTGATTAACAATTCATGCTGTAATCTTTGGCAACCATATTTTATTAAGATTATTTATTTAGACAAGAATTTCTAACATCCAATTATAAAATAGCATTAGGAAATTTGGCAAACAGATATCACCGCCATGTTATTATAGTGAAGCAAATGTACATTTTTATTATAATACAAGTTTGTAATTTTTAGAATACAGGATAATTTGAATTTATCTTTCAGTCATTTTCCTTTTCCTCTAGCAAGCCAAGATCTTAGAAAGGAAAGGTCAGGATTGTCATTGTTTGGTGATGTGAGAAGCACCCCATTCCCTCAGAGAAGTAGTGTACTGCGTTTGCAGCACTCTCAAACCTTATCTACATCACAGGTCTAACCAGGCTGAACACATTTGTCTGGCACATTTAACAATATTTAGTGTGGATGAGACACCGTGGTTATAAAACAGGAAATGGGATACACTTTAGATTATGCTGAGACAGTTCAAAAAGGGGCTTTAGGATGCTATAATAATACTGAAGTACCCTATTTGTTACTGATCCTTACAATATTTATGACTCCTGACATGGTTCTATATCAGCTGTAACATTATACTCCATCATGGTGCTACAACAGTGTTGTTCTGTGCACCCTACAAACAAAGTTATTAAAACATGGATACTCCTGTGTCAGACTGTGCCCTATCAAAGTTACACTAATACTGATGGGAGACCCCACCAGATCAGGGGCTGATACCCAAACAATTCTCCATTAATTACTACTGCTGTTGCACATGACTTTGCAGAGTGCCTACCACTCGAGTATTTTAAAAATAGAAGTTGCACAATTAAGCAAGTTTATAAGCAAGCAGGAAAATATTTTAGACTCTCCGTTTAAGAATAAAAGAATGGCCATATTGGGTCAGACCAATGGGCCCACTAGCTCGTCTTCAAACAGTGGCTGGTGCCACATGATTTGGAGGAAACGAGCAGACCAGAGCAATTCTTTGAGTGCTTCACCAATCATCCAGTCCCACCTTCTAGCATGGGTAAAGACTGGGGGAGAGGGTCAATTCTCCTTCGCTTTTATGCACAAGGATTGCCTGCAATATATCTCAATGCATCAAAGGATGTATCCATAAACGTGCATTGGTTTGTACACTGCTTGTCAAAATAGCACTCCAACACATATGAATCAGATGGTTTTTAATTTGAATAGTTGGCTTGGATCCTTAAATAATGTCCTGAAAAAAGGCAAATATTCATACAGTAGAATTTAACTAACCAATTGTTTGAAGAGACACACAAAATAGACTTCAGTTAATTGGGGGCTGTAATCAGATACTGAAGACCAGCTTCCCCATTTATAGATGGAAAATCAGCTCAGCTGAGCTGCAGAAGGGCTCCAAACTGAGATTTCAGAAGAGAGGCAATATAAGAAGCCATAACTGACCTACAGCTAACCAAAAGTATCAGTTACCAAGTTTCCTGGGATGGGACGGTGGGGAGAAGACTGTCAATTCAGTACTCCAAAGAATTCCACACAAGCTAAACAAACAACTCCAAGTGGATCAGATAAGAGTGGATCATTTTGATACTCACATTTCATTAAAAAAAGTTTAGGGGAAATTAATTTTAATCCAACTCACCTTTTCTTTCCTCAAAAATCCTTCTTTGAATTTGTAAGTGGTAAATCCCCTTACACCAGCAGAACGTAACCGCTGGTACTTAGCCTGAATATATAAACCCTTCTGTACTAAGTCTGATTTATAATTGTGTTGCAATCGACCATCTGTAAAGTTGCTCTGTAGAGGGGAAAAAATGGACAAAATGATCAAATTTCAGAACTGGTTAAAAAAGCCTTTTGTATTTTATTGTATTCAGCTATTTTAAAGTTACAATTACACAATTTTACAAACACAAAAACTTACAGTACTGAACCACTGAAGTAATATTAATTTATAAATGCATATTCCTCTTCCTTGCTTCCTATTTAATATGTCTCACACCCTCATTCACTGTTCATATCACAGAACTGAAGCTTTGTACATATTGGGAAACAGTCCAAAGTAGCGCAAGTTATCTTCTTCACAGCACAGGTTTTGATACAAAAATTATGAGCGCTAAAGAGGTTGTATAATGTGGGCAATAAATGGGGTGGAAGGAGAAATACAAGCTTCATTTTGAGGGGATATGAGTGTGTACACACACACATACACACACACACACACACACACACACCCCTGTAATGATAACAAAACTTTAAAAATTAAATGCTGATCTTAATAACTCAATGGCAAAACTCCCACTGACTTCAAAGGAGCCAGGACTGCATCCAAGAGCTGTCTCTGGTGCATATGTTGAGTGTAAGATATCAAACTAGATGGCATTACCTGGAATCACTTCAGTCTTTTAAACCATAGGAAGAACACCTAAACTCACTTGCGGTGGACTGAGCCTAAAGGCCACCAAGAAACAGCAACAGAAAGTCAGTGGCATTATAAATACTAGAGAGTGGACAGACAACCAAAGTAGCAAGAACAGCAGTGTCCTCTGCAATTAATTGTGTGTTAAGTTTTCCATATTCTCAGATGACACACTAACGTGTGGTATAAGAATATTAATATAAAAAATTCGAACTTCACTTATTGTAGTTTCTCCAATTTTTTGAACATTGTGTTTGAAATTTTCATACTTGGTCTTGCTAAAAAGTGATTTTTTTTTTTTTAGGGTGAGATGGGGGGGCAGGAGGAGGAGGAGGAATAAATCCTTCAAGCTGTTCCTGAATACAAGGAGAATACACAAGGAAAAGCAGAAACCTTCCCACATAATGGTTTGTAAACTTTTATAAACAGCTTTAACTGTTAGAAGAAGAAAGCTGAAATTTGTCATGGAAACAGCCCTCACTGAAAAGTGCTTTTGAGTGTTCTGGTAGCATTTGGTTTCAATCTGACAAAGTTGGAAAAAAAACATCACATGCTACAGATACGTAATATATTTTGTACAAGTTTTTCACTAAACTTGCAGAATGCAGCTAAAATAGGCTTGCACAAGAGAGGAGCTCCTTTATACAAACTCCTAGAAGTCTTTTGCTATTACAAAGACCCCATATCCATCCATGATATACTGAGAAAGCTGTGTGCACCAGGAAAGATGAATGCATTAGTGAGCAGGGTGAAGCTTACTGGAGTTGGAGGTCCAGGATTCTTGGCAGATAGCTGCCAAATGCTAAACTTTGTACAGGAGATCAGAAACCTGACTGTTCTGAGAACACTGTGCAATTACCACCCTTTATGAAAATACATTGCCACAAGAGGGGAAACAAATTTTTAAAAAATTCTAAATTAAGCCTGTGAATCTTGGCAAGGTAAAAACCAAGATTCCCTTAAACTATGTGCATGGGGCTGCCCGTTCGCCAATTGGCAGGCATCTCACACTGAGCAGTGCTTGCTGTGCAGGGGAGTCTGTCCACCACCAGGTATCTGCCTCCTACAAGAAGGGAGGCCCAAGGCTTTACAACAGCTGTCATTACTGTTTGCAACTTGAGAGAAAGGGACTGAGCTCCCCTCTCCTTCCACACTGTCTGCTCTTCATCCTAGCAGGAGCCTGTTAGGAAGCCGATTCCAAGTCTGTTCCCCTGCCTGTCTCTCTCTCTCTCTCTCTCTATGGGAATAAGCCAACGAAGGGAAAGAGTAAGGAGGAGGAGGGAACAGGAGTGGGACTGCTCATTGGTTTTATGTTTTAACTAAGGCAGGCATTACCCACAGACTAGTGGAGGAAAAAACCACAAAGACAATATTGATGAAAAGCAGAGTCAATTGTAGATAAATCTAACTAGAATCTTCATAGTATATCTGGCAACAAGACACTGCAATGGTAGACACATAAGAAATACCAAAGATAGATAGCAATGTGTTTAAGATCCTACCCACCACCATTTTCAGTGACAAATTCCACAACTCCAAAATGTAGCTTACTCGAAAATAATAGCACTCTTCAAAGATAACATACGCAGTTTAAACAGATTCTGCCTACAAAATTATTCCAGTGCTCCAAGTTATTTGGAAAATCTGAAGAGGTTTCAGTTTGAAACATGGAACAATTCTAAGGTTCTAAATTTCATTTAATAATCAAGTAAAACTATCTTACAAACATGGCTAATATTATTTTTCTGAAATCATCACTTCCTAGGTGAAGTAACATTGCTTTTCAAAATATTTTATTTTTAAAAACAAAGACTAGAAACCAAACATACACTTCTAAGCTACCTCATCATACAACCATGACTGTAGAACATTAATAGTTATTGAAGTCATCAGAATTCCAAGATAATGATTTTATTTAAATGATAAATATAACAAGTGGGTTTAACTAATTATTCTCATCCCTCAGATGCATTGTGAATCACTAAGTCAAAGGAACAGCTTTTTAAACCTAAAATCTTCGGGTATCCTTGTATAAAACTAGTCCTCTAGAACGTGCTACGCTTTTAAAAAAGAAGTTCACACACACCACAGCCAACCATTTTTAAAATCTTTGGAACAAAAGATTTCTGCTTAGTGACTCAACAGAACTTGTTTCAGACACCAGGGAAAAGAGATTTTGCCTAAGCCTTTTGGTTAATAAATATATATGAACATTAGAAAGCAGTCAAATCACTGTCTCAGGTACACTGAATGCAATCAAAAGTCAACAACGTTAGAAAGAATTATATGCAATACAAGAGAAAATTCAATGCAAAAAATAATTGATTACATTTTTAGCTTAGAAATGTTAAGTAAAAAGTCAATATTCCTTTTCCCATAGCAACCATAATCCATTTGCCTTTCATACATGCAAAAATACAGTGCCGCTGCATATGCTGTTTACCCATAGTGATACTGAAGCATAAGGGAAGAGATTATCGGCTGCAGCACAATGGTGCACAGCACAGGTTGCATGCATGAATGCAACACTGGTTTAAAGCTCACCTTTATGTTCCCTGTGCAGAATTCTAGGTTGACATGAATTAAGCCAGACTCTGGACTGCTTTAAATTACATCAAGTGCCAACAGCCCCAAAGGGTTGGTATGGCAGGCAGGGATCAGCAGCCTGATGTAAAAGAGCCACCTACTCACCATGTGCTGGTAACAGACAGGAGGTGCTGACATAAGTGCCATTACAGCAAGATGTACACCAAAGGATCCCAAAATAATATTCTATTTAATGTAATGTTAGTGTAAGATGACTTTTTTAACCTGTTAACTACAGTGATAATACCTAAAAAAGGCTAGTTTTATAACACTATGAACTTTATCTTGAGGAAAGGTTTTTGTTTTGTTTTTTATCTGGGGGACTGATTGGCTAAGTGCATTTAGTAATAGAATACAGAGGAAAACACCAGCAGCCAGAATGGGAGAGCCTGAAAGTCATTTCTATCTGATGGTTCCATTATTTTAAATATCAATAAGAATCAAGAAGTCTGAAATCTGAATTTAGGCTTTCATGCCAACTACCTTTATGTACATGGTCATAATATTTCTGCCTCAAATTCCCTATCTGTAAAATGAGAATAATGCCCACCTACCTTACACAAGATATTTTAATCCTCAGAGCAAACTTGTAAAATATCAAGCATTATTTGGTGGCTTATCTGAAATGTGTTTTGTGGAAGAGGTGGATTAACAGAGATTACATCTGCACCATTCATGTGGCTCATGGAGAAAAGGGATATTCTGGACCAAGGGTCAGTGACCCAATTGCCTTATATCAAGGCCACTTTTAAATGGGAAACTAGAAGAAGGTTGACCCAGATTTGATCAGCATTTTTCTTTCCCGTTATGAATGGAGCTAACTGGGGCCATGCACAGCCGGAAGGAAGAGACACAAGTGACTTCTGTTTTACATTTAATTGACTTTGACCCCTGGGTGCCTTTTACAGTTAAGATGCATTGGAAAGCCTCAGCAGTATCCCAGAATACGGTGATTTTACTGGCCCTCTTACATCTTAGAGTTCCTGTAAACAAAAGCCTAAAAGTAATACTTATCAGATAGAATGAGAAAATCTAAAACAGCAAACAGCAAAACAGCAAAAAAAGATTACTATTTGGAAGTCACTATATAGATGTAAGGCAATTTTACAGGACAAATACAAATGGAATGCACTGGAAGTCCAACTAAAAGGGGTGACATTTTCTCTTAAGCTTGGAATACTCTTCATTTTTCATATAGCATTATGACAGCACAACATTCCACCAGGTTTAGCTTAAAAAAAAAAAAACTTTCAATGGAACTGTGTCCAAACAAAATAATGAAATTAGAAGTGAACATATTCATGTAAGGTATTTCCTTATAGGCAGATTTGGCAGAATTTGATTTGACTTTTTTTTTAAATAAATTTTGACAGATATCAGTGTTTAATTAA
Organism: Mesoclemmys tuberculata; assembly: GCA_007922155.1. Lineage (NCBI taxonomy): Eukaryota > Metazoa > Chordata > Testudines > Chelidae > Mesoclemmys > Mesoclemmys tuberculata. The sequence goes on along the minus strand of ML675610.1, from coordinate 54,176,379 downwards.
GCTTTTTTCCTCCAATTGTTCTGTTTAATTTTTCACAGTTGTGGGAATTTATTAAAAAATTATTGCCTGACCCTCTCCATAACAGTAGGTGATGATTCAAAGTTAAAGCTTTTAACTGTTAAAACATAAATTGTCAACATCACGTCAAAAAATACAAAGTAAATATCCTTAAATCAAACTAAGTTCTGAGCCAGCGTTTTTCTTACTTTACCTATCTATAAATTTCTATTATGGATACAAATATTTTTTGTTTGGTTTGTGTGTGTGTATGGAGAAATCAATGTCTACCAACATTTACTGATTAAAAACCCTAAAATCTTTCGAAGCCTATTTACTGGCCAGATGTTTTGTTAATTTTCCATTTTCCCTGCAGTTTTGATTCTTTAATTTGCTCTTTAAGGTTATTTTCCCCCTCCTATTGTCCAACTCTAGCCCCTTGAGCTTGCCATTCCCTCCTTCCTTGCCCACTCTCCTTTCAACCAACTGCTTTGCCATTCTGCTTGCCTTCTCCCTTAATAATGTTATTTAAAATTAAATCCTGAAAAAGTCAGCTCTCTTAACAACCTGGGGGAGGCCAAATTCTAGTAACGTAATCTTCCAAAATATGATAGCACTCCAGCTTTTACAGGGGGAGGGATGGAGAAATGGAATTTTCAAATATTCATTTGTGGCATAACACCCTCTCCGTCTATTGAAGTCAGACTAACCCCCATTATTTCAATGGGAACAGAATTCAGCCAACGATGACTTTTGAAAATCTCAGCCTTAACATGTCTGTTTAGGACAACATGTCTCAGTCACAACACTACAACCTAAAATGAAACCTGAAGCAACACACACATTTGGCAAGAGTCAAACAATACCTTAAAGGGTCTTCTGAATGGTCTTGGATTTTCAAGATGTCCTCCATATGGTCTGTGATTAAATATGTCATTTGTTTTTGCAGCATAATAAGAATTCTAGAAACATGGCAGAGATATTACTTTAACAACGTTAAAAACAATCATTTCAATGAAACCTGGACAATTTTTAGATTATTGTACATATTTTGTAGTGTACATATTTTGGCCTAAGATTAGAATTGTGAGGTATTAAGTTAGTGAAATTGCAGCAGTATATTACCTATTGAACTGCAGTTCAAGTTGGAGAAACTGATTTCAGTTCCCACAGCTGAAAGGACATAGAGCACCATTCCAGAATATTGTCTCTATGGGCTGTAAAGCGACCAGATCTCTTCAATTGAGGATTACTCTAGTGGGAGGCAGAACCTCATCAGCTGGCACAGAGCCAGCATAGTAGACTACTACACCAACACTCTTCAGAGGAGGTAAGGAGCAGGAACAACTGAAGGGACACAACCAGATCTCTGCTGACCAATGGTCCCTTCTGGATCATTACAAATCAGCGTACTTTAAAAGAGCCATATGCATTTCTAGCATACTCATTACTGTAGTACCCATGTACTGTACACCAACTTAAGAATTGCATTAGATTTGTCCACAAGGTCAACTATCTCCATCCTTTCTTGACTTTGCTACCTAGCAATTTGAGAAGCTCATCCACCTTAGAGACATGCACCATTTCAGAAGCAAGTGAAACAATTAAGTGATGTTGCAACTGTTTGTAACTGCAACCTTTGAATGTGTCTACATTAAGCAGTCTTGTTCACATAAAACAGTTCAGTGCCTCCATCACATGAAATACTCCTGCCCACCACTGCTTTACCTGTGCATTTTCCTATAGTTTCCAGCACAGCTCTCTGGAGCTGGTACTTTTTTTTTAAACACATGACATATATTTTCATATATAAATCCATCTTCCAGATGGATGTCAAATATACAAATACAAATGTATTATAGAAATTATTGCTTCATGTAGACAGAGCTTAAATAATGCTAAGATCTTTTAGCAACGGAAAATTCAACAATTTTAATACTTCTTTAATGATACATCAATACTTTTACAAGTTTTGAATTCGTTGGAACTACTATTTTCTTCAAATGTAACTTAACAATTTTAAAGGTATTTTTTAAACTTTGAAATACTTATACACTATTCTAAAGAAAATTCATGAAAAAAAATATCTATACGACACTCCATGTGTTATAGTCTAATAATGATAGATTTGCAGTTAACCGCACTGTGTCTGGGATTTCGGCCATCTGCTTAATTAGAATGAAAGGGAATAGGACAAGATTAGTTGAAAAAGCTAGAGGAAGATAATTTTAAAAGACTAAGTGTTTAATAATTTAAAAGAGTCTTGATTATGTTAAGCAAAATCTTACATTAAGAACAGAAAAAATTTAAATCTGAATTTATTCTCTTTTCCTTCATTAAGGTTAGATTTTTATTTTTCACTCAAATAATAAAAACAAAAATTGACAGTTTATTTCTGATTCTCATGTACTAGCTACTTTTTAGGTTGCAAGTACCTCAGAAAAATGTTTTAAATTAAATGACAAGTTTATTTGAATGTAAAGATAATCAAGTGTTTTATTTAGTTTTATCAAAACGGAAATACAGGAGTGGCTAAGAGAATCATTTGAAAATTTAGTCTTTCAAAAGGCCTTTACAAGATCTCTTACAAGAGGCTACAGAAACAAGGTAGTTATGGAATGAAAGGCAAAGTATTGTCATAGGACAAAAACTGGCTAAGAGGCAGGAAACAAAGTATGAATAAGTGATCAGTCTTCATGATGGCAAACGGTTAGCAGCAGGGTGCCTGAAGGTACTATATTAAATCTGCTGGTGTTTAATATATTTATTAATGATTTAGAAAGAAGGGTGAGCAGAAAGGTGGCAAAATTTGCAGGTAGCAAAGTTATTTAGGTTGGTCAATTCTAGACAAGAATTCAGAGTGTGCGTTAACCCAAGACAAGTGAATGGGCAGATGAATTCAGTGATGATAAATGCAAAGAAATGCACACTCGAGGGGCAAATTTAAACTACTCCTACCCCTTACAGGTTTCTAAGTTAATTGTTTCAACTCAGGAAAAGACCTGGGCATCGTTGTGGACAGCTCAGTGAAGACCTCTGCAGGTGCATATTGATCAAACAAGAATACATAAGGAATGGGATAGGGTGTAATAGAGAAAATATTATAATGCTTTTATATATACGTCAGTGGTACAGCCTCATCAGCAATACTGTGTTCACTCAAAAGGATATAATGACAGAATTAGAGGTGGCTCAGAAGAGACAACAAAAAAGATTGAGGGCATGGAAAAACTCTTATGAAGAGAGAAGGAAGAAACGGGGGCTGTTTACCTTAGAAAAAAGATTAATAAAAGGCAACATGATAAAAGTATACAACATGATGAATGGTATAAAGAAGGAACATCAGGAGCTTCTGTTCTTCCTGTCTCATAATACAAGAATACAGGGGCATTCAATTAAATCAAAAGGTGACAGCTTTTTTTTTTTTTATGTAGCTTGTAATGAGAGTGGAACTCATTGAAGCCAAGTCTTAAAGATTCAAAGAGAGATTGGACATTTACATGGATAACAAGAATATTTAGAGTTATAATAGTTAATGCTAATAAAAAGAGTATTGGAAGGTAGATGAAATGTTTCATGGCTTGAACCAACCTGTAACTATTAGGTAGCATCATGAAACCTTCATGAGGGAAAGGTTACCTTGCATCTGCCTATTATCAGGTTTCTTGCATCTTCTTCTGAAACTACAGTGTGGGGCTGTCCGGAGATATGATACTGGACTAAATGGACTACATATCTGATCTAACTATGTTAAATTTTGGACCCAAACTACCTGACATTGATTGTTCTTAGACAAACTATGACAACAAAATGGAGTTTACATTTCTTTCTAGTAGTATTTCAGTTGTAGCAATGATAGTCATTTTATTATTTTTATATATAAATATAACATACTCATGTTTCACTTCAAACAGCCTCTTAATATCCAGTACGACCCACCACTCAGATTTCAATCTTTCAAATACCAGTTGCTGCTTTAATGCCTCTATACTACGCACCCTTGCCAACCATTTATCAAAGAGCCAGATAAGCATGATTTAACCATAAAGTATTTTAAATTCTGAATATATAAAAATAAGTGGGAATATCCATGCAAGACCAGAGAAGTTGGATGTCCAGTCTAATTTAAAATATTTTAAATAACTTCAGGGACTTATTTCTGCCCTTATTTAAATATTCTTTTAAATATACTATTCTTAGAGCCTTGCCTCCCTGTCACGCTTGCCCTTGGAAATCTGCGCCTCTGGTACAAATTTTCTCGCTTGTTAACAAAAACGAATACACTTAAAAGGGGAATGGTTAAGGCTGTGTTTTGTCATTTTAAAAAGCGTATATCCCATGATTATATGCTGAACACCTCAAACAGAAAGGCTAGCCAGTTGTTCACTGCATAATTGATTCTCCACTTGTTTCTCTAAACTTTATGATTTTGCTGATATTATGTTAAAATACAGTTCTTCTGCAGAACTCAGGATGAATTCCTTAATCAGAACCAAAATTGAGCCAGCCTAAAGGGATTCATGTGGATGTAATTTATCTGTTGCACTTTCTGATTTATTTATTTATTTAAAAGGTTTTGTTTCTTTTTACATGGGACACTTCACACAATTTTAGGATTAATTTGTTTTCACAAATATTTAGCGCCTTTTATAATTCTAGATTAAATTCAGGCTATAAATGATTTTATGACAGTGAGCAGAGCTGGAGTAAAATACAGCCACTGCCCCCCTCCCAATACTCTTCCGTTCTGACTTCGGATAACTTATTATTCCATAACATGATCTCAAGTTATACAGCTCAAAGACACTGCCCTATTTTGCTGACATATTGCAATCAATATGTTCTCATGTTTAATTTACTTTTCACAATCCTCCCTCCCTCTTCCCCCCATCTTAAAATATGTCTCTGGATCTACCTTAACACACACTGCAAAATTACTCTTAAGATAAAGCTAGAGGTGGCTCCTTGAAAACAATCTTACCTCCCTGCTCCTGCAGCAGCCTGTAATTCTGTGATAGCTGCTCACTTGTAGAGAGGTCAAGGTTAAGCTACAGCCTATCAGGCAAAGGTTTTCCCATGACACTCAGCTCAGGTACAAGAATATGTGCCACCCAGTCACAATGATACATGCCAGGAATGGTTATCTTAGCAACATACGGTGAGTGGGGGAATAGGACGAGGGAGCAAAATGAAAAGAAACATTTTTTAAAAGACAAAAAAACAACATAGAAACAGAAAAGAAGATCGGAAGGAAGCACAAGTGTACCTGGGCAAGACAAGGGCAAAAAGGGGTGTTCATCTCCTGGTCTGTCACAACTGGGTGCTCTGACTAAATAAAGACTGGTAAAATACGGTCCAGTGCTGTTCCTATAAGCCCTTTTAATTCCCTTAAGACATTTGGCTAGCACTAACTCATTCTAATTTTTGCTGACATATTCTAGATTGCAAACTGAGTCAGGAATCGTGTCTTCAGACTGGCTAGCACATGGCTGGTTTTCTCTCCCTCAGAATGCCCTGCATTATTCAGCGGCTGTTCTTTTACAGCTGCTGTTGCTTCTTACTCAGCAACTCATCATTGCTGGAACTTGTGTGTGTCAAGACAAAGGCATTTTCTGCTGTCTAAGAAATCCCTGGTTTGCAGTTTACTGTTAAATATCAAGACTACAGCAGGTGTCAGCAACCTTTGGGAAGGGACGAGCCAAGTCTGCCCCCTGCCCCGCTTCCACGTGCCAGCACCTGGGGGCTATTATTTATATTTGCGTGTCCCCCACAGGTCAGCAGCCGGGGGGGGGGGTCTTGTCTGCAGGCCCATTTCCTGCTCTCCCTCTTTACCCCCCCCCACTGCAGGGGTGGAGGGCACACCAGCCTGGCCCTCCTCTGAGGAGCTGCCCCCTTTTGACATCCCCGGTAGCCCTCTGGTGGGAAGCAGGAATGAGAGGAGCGGAAGGCTCTGGCTGTGGGGGGTGGGGGGAGCCTAGATGTGCCCAGCACAGGGGCGGAGGAGGGGCCAGGAGTACAGGAGGCTGAGGGACTGGGTCAGTGCACCACTGGCCTTGGCCAGGAGTTACTCCCCCCCCTCCGCTGGGCCCACACAAGAGACAGGCAAGGGCAGAAGAGGGAGTGGCCACTGTGCGGCGCTGTGCTGCTTGGGGCCGGGAGCGGCACAGCTCCGACTGGGGTGCCCCTGCTGAGCCCATGTGGTAGAAGGGCAGGGCCAGAAGGGGGGAATAATGTATGGAAAAAGCTCATATGAATTTTAAGTATGTCCCATTATTTCTATTCTCTGAATTTATTTTCCTATGCATTTCCTAGAATCTTTTTTGTAGCTAAAAGAGAATTTATCTGCAGAGGAAGGCACTTAATGTAAGCAATATGTGGACTTTGTCCTTTGGTCTGCCACTGGTGTGTGGTCTGGCTCTCTGTCACTGTGTTCTTCATCCAAAACTATTATATTTGACTTCAGATGACTCACCCTTTGATCTGTGCTACGGATGGGAGTATTTTATGAAGTACAGAAAAATGCAGTGCATCACCAATTTTCTTGAATGCAGGCTGCAATCAATCCGAGTTTTAATTTAGTAATTCCCCGTGATCTATTGAAAATGGAAAATCATTCAGCACCCAGAATTACAACGATCTGTTCTGATTATCCTGTGTTAGTGACTGGTTTCCCCCATTTCCGGACTCTCTTGAAAATTTTCTGACACTGTAAAGAATTCTATGTCTAAATCAAACTGTGTTCCTGATTCCCAATAACTATCTCCATGCCAGGAAAATAAAAAGCCAGTAAAGTTGTTTATGAGTGGTACATAGGTATCAAGAAGCAGAAAAAGCAAAGATTTTAAAATCAGAATAAGGTCATGATTCATGCAAGCACTACCCTTTTGTACACTATGTAACAGTTGTAACATTTGAAAAAGTTCAGATGCAGTACTTTACCTATGACCTGTAAACTTTGGTACTATTCAGATGTAATTTAACACAAGTAAATCTTAAGATGTAGCAAATGATCTTTTGAAACTTAACATGACAACGAATCAATCAATTCATATCCACCTAGCCGACACAGCAAAATTCTGAATGTGAATATTTGGGAAATAGAAGAGAAAGACAAGGAAAGGGACCTATTTCACTTCCACTTACCATGTGAGGTTTTCCAATAAATTTCCTGAAAGGTGATTTTATAAATCTTATAGGTTTTTGGAATCCATCAATTTGAGAGTTCCGTAATTTTAAGAAGCTGCAGTTCTGCTCATTCCTGATTGGATACAGAAAATAAAAAGGAAATGAAAACTAAACTAAGAATATTTCAAAACTATGCTATTTTAAAAGTTTAAATTATGTACAAGTATTAAAAAGATGTTAAACTGGCACATTAATTGACAAATTACTAGTGGCTTTCACTGTTGAAAGCAAAATTACATGAAATTATTAGTGCATAATGGGACACAGATTAAACAGACAAGTAGTATTTCTCTGTACAAATGATGTATGTGCTTGGTTACCCCTGCCCTCTGCTGGCTAGAATATGTTAGACCTACAGTAGAACCTCAAAAATACGAACACTAGAGTTATGGACTGATGGTCAACTGAACGCATGTAAAACTGGAAGAAAACAATCGCGTAGCAGCACCGGGGCAGGGGGGAGGAGGAGGAGGGGAGAAGGAAGGGAAGCAAATACTGTACTGTGCCTGTATTGGAACTTAAAGGTAGGCACACCTGGGCTTCCTGTCCCCACCACCACTCACCAGGTAAGGGGCAGCCACCTATAGGTACGAGGTGAAAACGCGGCTGTGAACCCCGGCTGCCAGCCCAAGGCAGCCTCAGGAGGCAGAGCAGAAGCAGCCTGGTGTTTGCGCTGTTTTCCTGTAAGCCAAAGACACTGTTCCCCCCCCACTCCACCCCACCAGGAGGGGTACGCTGTTTTCATACACCCCACCACCATGAGAAGGAAACACTTGCAAGCTCAGACCCAGCCTGGGAAAGAAGCCGCCATCACCTCAGCTGCTGATGCTGCAAAGCTGCTGCTATTGCAGACAGAGCCTGGCCTGGAGCAGGAGTCTGAGGGGCCACTTGCACACTGCACTCTGTAGGAGTTTTAAAGAGCCACAGCCTGCACCGCACATGCACCAATGCAGCCCAAGCTTTGCCCACGACTGTGCTCCTGGGTCCTGGGAGTGTGAGGGGCAGAGGAGAGAGGAGTGCTGGGAGTGGGCTGGTGGCCACTCCCTGCCACATGCTGCCTCTGGAGCATAGTGGGCAGTGCACAGAGCAGGGCAAGCCCTGGGGAGAGGCAACCGAGAGCTGGAAGTTGTAGAGCCAAGGATGTGGGACAGGCCCACCCAACTCAACCCAAAGACAAGAAACAGGAAGTGGGCAAGCTGCTTGCAAACCAGGCAGTGCTGCCAGGTTCCTTGGCACCAGGTACCAGTTTTGCAGAGATATCCCCCAGCCTCAGCTGGAAAACACTGACTGTAGGGCATATAAGAATAAAGGGGAAGTACAATAATAAAAAATAAAGGGAAAGTTTAAAATAAAAGATTTGACAAGATAAGAAGACAGTTTCTGTGCTTGTGCAATTTACATTTAGATGATTAAAAGCAGCTTTCTTCTTCTTCATCGTAAAGTGTCAAAGCTGTATTAAATAATTGTTCAGTTTTAAATTTTTGAAAGAACAACCATAATGTTTTGTTCAGAGTTACAAACATCTTCCAATCCCAAGGTATATATTTGAGGTTCTACTGTATTTCATTATTTTGCAGCTTGAATTTGTCTCAGGCCTAGTCTACACTGGCGATGAATTCTCCTAAAGCCTGCGTCTACACTGGCATGGTAGTTCCGTCAAATGAAAGCACGGCAAAAGTCGACGTAATAAAACCACATGACATAGCACGTAATTCAAATGTCATGGGTCGATTTTGCATCAGTGTAGAGAAAGCATAACGTAATTCAACATTAATGGTCTTCGGGATGTATCCCATAGTGCCCCGTTGTGACCGTTCTGGACATTTGTGCTTTGCTGTTACATGGCCATGCAAACAGGAAATGGCCCCTCCCCTCATATCCTGGGAAAATTTGAATTTTCATTTCCTGTGCAGCCAGCGTGAAGAGATTTCTGGCATGGCTACCACAGGGCCCAAACTTGCTCCAGCATGGAATCGACCAGAGATCTTAGATCTCCTCGGTCTCTGGGGCAAGGCGTTTCATATAGGTAATCTGTTATCCTTTGCACAAGGTTTCAGGGGAGGCCAGCCTTGTTTCTTCCTCCACGGTAGGATATTTTGCTGTGCCACACTGCAATCAAGTAAGCCGGAATCATGGCAGAGCAAAGCATAGCAGCATAAGGGCCATGCCAGTACCCCGCTGCATGCAGCAAATCTTCCCTTTCCTCATGCGTTACCCTCAGGAGACTGATATCGCTCATGGTCACCTAGGGAAAACGGCACGTTTAAAGTACCCAAGCTACATAGCCAATACCCTATACCTCTCAATTCCCCTTTTTATTGGGCTACTGAGTCACTTAAATAATTTTGCCACAGTATCTGACAAAACTATTAACACCCCATCCTCAGCTACACTGTGGCCACCTCGTCCCAAAACAATCATCTTAATTAAATCGTGGCACCCAGTCAGCCCTCTCAGAGCTTTTTAGAGATAATTAATCCTCTCTATATCAGAGTAAAGGCTTACCATCTCTGTAACGGCACAGTGAGCCAACCCTTCTGAGATGCCCTTAATGGAATGTGGGTCTGGCTTAGCCTTGTACACTCTAAGGGGAGTATTTTATATATTATTGTATATGCTTCAGTTTTCTGTATCTGCTAACAATGGCAACATTGTGCATTTCTTTTTGTTCAGTAGACACCTCGGCCTTGGCACGCCCCTCTAGAACTGCTGTGGAAAGACTATCGCAGATCAGAAAGAGGAAAAAAACAAAAACTTGAGGGATGACACGCTTGGCGAGCTCATGAATGCATCCATGGCCGCTGAGGCAGAGCTCCAAGCATGGTGGCTGACCTTGATCCAGGACATGGACATGGACAGAAAGAATCATAGAGCAATGCAGGAGCATGAGCGCAGCACCATGCAGGAGATTCTGCGAATCATGCACAATCAGGCAGACATACTTAGGCAGCTTGTGGAGCTTCAGGAGGAGCGGCGGCTGGACAAAAATCCCACTGTAGCCCCTCCAGAATGCTCCTCTTCCTAAGGCTTTACTACCCTCTGCCACCCCCAAGGGGTCTTGGAGGAGAAAGGCCAGGCTGCACTACGTGGTGCACTCCACCCCATTGGAGGCAAGCAGAAAGCAGCGGCAGCCACACTGACAGCTGTCCTGAAAGCAACCACGCTACCCCTTGAGACTGTGAATGAACACTCGCCTCCCCCACCCACACCGACTTGAATGTTCAGAAATAAAAGTTTGTATCACTTCAATACGTCTCTATTAATTCATAGCTTGTTTGGGAAGGACTTTGGAGGGTATTGGTATCGATGGTAGGGGGGATGGTAGGCAAAGGCCCAAAACATACAGAAACAGAAGTCATTATTGCATCTCTTTGCAAAACCTGGTTTTCAATGTTTCCCGAAGGCAAAGCACTCCGCGGTTGGCTCTGAGCGTATTGCTGCCATCTGGCTGCTCAAAATTGGCAGCCAGTCTTTATGCCTCCACAGCCCAACCCTGGGGGAACTTTCCCCCTTCGCTTCACACACGTTATGAAGAAAACAGCACACAGATATAACTGATGGGATGTTCTTTTCACTCATGTCCAGCCTAGTAAGGAGACTTCTTTCTCCATCTGGCCTTTATATGCCCATATGCACATTCCACCACCATTCTGCAACTGCTTAGCCGGTTATTAAAACGCTCCTTGTCACTGTCAAGGTGCCTGGAGTATGGCTTCATTAGCCAAGGGAGCAAGGGGTAAGTAGGATCCCCCAGAATCACTATGGGCATTTCCACACACCCCATGTGAATTTTTTGGTCAGGGAAGTAAGTGCCCATCTGCATCTTAGAGAACAGCCCTGAATTCTGAAATACACGCACATCATGCACCTTCCCAGACCACCACACATAGATGTCGGTGAAACAATCCCTGTGATTCACAAGGGCCTGTAGAACCATGGAAAAGTACACCTTGCAGTTTATGTACTCTGTTGCTAGGTGTACAGGCACTAAGATAGGGATGTGCATGCCATCAATGGCCCCCCTCCCACAGTTTGGGAACCCCATTGCGGCAAACCCATCCACTATGTGCTGCATGTTTCCCAAAGTCACTACCCTTCGTAGCAGAAGTCTATTGATGGCCCTGCACACTTGAATCATTGCAACTCCCACTGTAGATTTACTGACTCCGAACTGATTCCCAACCAAGCAGTAACAGTCGTGGGTTGCCAGCTTCCACAGAGCGATGGCCACTTGCTTCTCCACTGTCAGAGCTTGTCTCAAGCGAGTATTCACAGGCTTCAGAGAGAAGTACAGCTCTGCACAAAGTCCAAGGAAAGTGGCCTTTCGCATACAAAAGTTCTGCAGCCACTGGTCATCATCCCACAGCTGCATAACGATGCAATTCACCAGTCTGTGCTTGTTTCGCAGGTCCAGAACCAGCACTCCACGGACTGCAGATGATGCATTACAGCCTACAGCAATCAGGAATTGTTCCGCTTGATGTCTTGTAACAGGTCAGCCTCGGCAACATCGCTGTTCTCTGGGCTTCATGTTCTCGCTCTCCTTTGAAAATACTCAAGGATAAGCTGCAATGTATTTGTGATGCTCACAATAATAGTGTAGAGTTGAGCTGGCTTCATGTCTCCACAGCAATGGTGAGCACACAGCATAAACAAATGGTGCGAGAACTGGTCTCCTGTTTCTTTGGGGCAAGAAGGGAGGGGGAAGGAGTGTTGTATCATGAGACAATTAAACTTGTCCCAACAGCCCCTGCAGCTAGTTGCACTGTGGGATAGCAACCTACAGTGCACTACTTAGAATGTCGACACAAGCATGGCGAGCGTGGACACACGAGCCTGGCGCAAGAAGCAAGGTGTGGACACGCTCTAGCGACTTCTAAAAATCGGCAGGTGGAAGTTGATTTTAAGTAAGTCGACTTCACTCTGCAGCATAGACATAGCCTCAGATTAGTGTGGCTGTCCAACATAGCTGTGTCTTAGTGCTCTTATAAAATGCAGTTTTATTAGTTCTAATGGAAGAAGTCTGCATTTTTGGAGCTGAAGATCACGAGTTCTATTCCTCATACAAACAGATGCTGGATGTCACACTGTATACATTTATGTACCATAGATAGGATTTTCAAAAGCATGTAAGAGCTTGTCTACATGTACAGCGATGCAGCTGTGCCACTGCAGTGCATCTGGTGAAGATGCTCTATGCTGATAGAAGAGAGCTCTCCCATAGACATGATAAAACCACTTCTGCGAGGGGCAGAAGCTATGTCGGCAGCAGATATAGTGCTTATATTGGTCTAATTGGTCTATTCATAAGTTCTGCTAACATATGCTGTAGTGTAGACATGGCCTAAATGATTTAGGAGTGCAAGTCCCACTGAAAGTCATATACTCAAATATTGAATACAATATACTCTTAGCACACGGGTTAAGAAGAGACAAGAGCAGATTCTGAAGATGGAACTGTGAAAATCTGGTTCTGAGTTATGTTATGCACGTTAGACTAGATAATCAAATGATCTCCTGAGCTAAAAAACTATTAACCTCTGAAATTTCAGGATCTGAAGAAACACTGAATGAATGATGAAGAATTCTTGGAGTTACATGTCACCAAAACCAGCAAAGATGCAGAGGGGGAAAAAGGAAAACTATATTTCTTCTGCACAAAATTATATTTTTTTCCCTACAGACATTTGCAGATTTTGCAATTGTACAATGGTGACTTGTATACGGTTTCAGTATAAAGCTGAAGAAATAACTGTGTGAAACATAAGACTGGGATTTATGGTTAACTGTTTCAAATGCACAAAACCTGGCATGCTGTTTTAAAAATGCCTTTTATATATACTCCTGATAGAAAGAGACCAGTTCACTAGTGTAAGCACCCCTAACCAGTCTTCTAAATACAACCATACAACATTTGTACTTTTTAAAGTTCTAAATTAAAACAGACATCATGCAATACATAAAAGAATGTTTACTGATATTATACCCTTCGGTCTCCTTCCTGAACAGGCCATACCATTCTCTCCCTCTTTAGTACACCACAAACCTGGTAATATCAACATCTACCTAAGAAAAGATTCACCATGAATTCAAGCACCCACTACAAGTCAAGATTTAGCTCTGGGACTATACAACTGACCATTTACCTTTAGCTATTCAAGTTGCTGAGTATCTACTTTTAAATAAGAATTTATAGTATGGCTAAAAGCATTTTAATACACTTCTCTATTATTTGAAAATACATAGTTATAAAATGAATTCCAGGCAAATCCATTGAGATATACTGGATGATATTTGAACAGTAGAGAGTCAAGATAGTCAGTGACATAACACATTCTCTATAAGCTACCATGAACATTCTCTTCACGTTTCTTCCCTCCCCCTCCCCTTTTTTTTTTTAAAGGATGATGTTACAAATTGACAAACTAAAGAACATTAGCTCCTTTTCCATACCTTCCTTATTCCCTTCTTAAGTCTGCACTCAGTCCAAGGCACAAATTAGTTTTCTAATCAACAGGTACTGCAACCTTACTATATAATAGACTTTGTATTTAAAATAAATATGCACTGGCATGTAATGAGGTATCATCAAATCTCCCCCTATTTCATTACAATTTGTCAATTTCTCACACAATTCTTCTTTTCTGTACAAAGAAGTCATCTCTTTATATTCAGATTATTTTTTTAAGATTATTAACAAGTGAAGTAGTGAAACTGAGTTAAGCAAATGTTTCTGTGCTGAATGTCCCCACTAATCAAGCAGTAGGAAGCATGCAGTGCAGTAATAAGCTGTAACTAAATGTTCTGAAAAAGATTTCTAAAATACTCTTAGAACTTCCTGCTCATTGAAAATATCCCAGATCAGGACATCAAAAATAGCAGTGGTTGCACAGAACAATTCATTCCAGAACACTGTCAAGTGAACCAGAGAACTCCAAGAGAATTTTATAACTCAAAGAGGAATTTTTAAATGGTTAAAAAAAAATCTATTTGAGTTGAATTCCTTCCTCCTACTCACAGCCTGGCCAATGGGAACATTTGGCACTTAAAGCGTAATTTTGATTTTTGTACTGCAGTTCACCTATATTAAAAGTTAAGCTGTTCTCTCTTTCAAAGCTGTTATTTGCTACTACAGAAGAAGAAGAAGAAGGTGGTCTAGGTGTATTTGTAGTGCATTTCAATGGAATTTGAGACTCAAAATTTAAGGACCAATCTTACCACATCTGAACTAAATTGTGGGTAAACCTTAAAAACAGATTCAAAAAATTTCTGATGACCCTACAAACGCAGGCATACAGAAGTATTCACTAAAGGTAGATTACCTTTGAATTACACTGTCTATGTGAAACACTCTCTCATCTTCATTCTGCAGCCTCTCTTTTCTCCTCCTCTCTATATCATGCCGTAGATCATTTGGATCTTCTAGAACTCTCACAACAGTCTAAGTAATAGGAAGGGAAATTTTATTGAAATTATATTGGATATATAAAATCAACTTAAAGGCAAGTTACTTGATCCACATAGTAGGTGCTGTGGGTTGGCTTATGCTTGCAAAACCATTTTAAAGAGGTGTAACCACCTGAGGGGTGAGTAGGAGACAGGCATGCACATTGACCCATGGATACAAAGTTCCAACCATGGTTATAAAGAGCTCAGCTCTGCAACTATCTGCTCATCCTCTCGGCTCCATTCTACTAATTACAAGATCCCAAAGTAACAGAGAAGGAAGGGTCAGTATAGAGCTGAAGAGGCAAAATATTTACAGAACTCCAGTCACTGGTATTTAGGCTGCAATTCTTCTTCATGAAATTACCTCTGTAAATCTGCACTAGAGCAGATTAGCAAGCAGCAAGAGGGCAGAATACTTAACTAAAAGACCTCAGGCCTTCTTTTCTCAAATGAGGATCCTATTTGGCTATGGAGTTGATAAAATAGTGCTGAATAAAGCTATGAGTGAAATGCCTAGTGACATCCTAACCAAAAAAGGTACATTAATGAGACTAATTGGGAAAGTGGCTCCTCTGGCAGAATGAGCTTCAGGTCCCTCTTGGTGCTAGAACTCTTTCAGGCCTGGTGTAATCAAGTAGGAAATATCTGCGTTGATGAATATGGCATATGACTCCCTGCATTTACAATGCTCATGATAAAGAGCATCCTACCAAATATTCAAACACAATAGCCAGGTTTATAGCCAAGAAGTGAAGGCTCCTCAGCCTCAACTCTGGTGAGATGTTTTATCAAGGCTGAGAACAGAGAAAAGGAAGGAGTATAAGTGAGTTAAAAGGGTCTGCCCAGGAGTCAGCTGATAGGTTAGCAAGGAGACAAAGAGAGAAATGCAGAAACTGTAGTGGGGGCAGTCAGTTTCTCATAACCCAGAGGTGGACATAAATGGGCTGGCTGAAACATATGAAAGACTGCAATTAATGGTTAGGTAAAGAGAAATATGCGTGTAGACTTTTATTGTGTTTATCCTTGCTTTGTATGCTTTGTACCATTAGTGAATGAATAAACAAGGGGGGCTTTTTTTTTTTTTTTAAGAACTGTTTAGGAGTCACTTTAACTACTTCATTGGTCACAGGACCCAAGTGAAAGGACCAACAGGAAACAAACTCAGTTGGGCCTGTCACATTAACACAGAGTGGTTGAAGTGCATGGTTCCACACAGCGAGATGCAAGAAGCCAGGGCTGCCACCTAGGGGGTGCTGAAGAAAGACTAAAGGGACTCAAGCACAGTTCATCCAGTAACTGACACTCAGATACATTACTTAAAACATATAGATGATTTCTAGATGGAGATCTCTTCTCTTTTGGTCTTGTTACCAAAAGCATCAACTGAGATTACTTCTAAAAAGGTTTAGTTTTCAAAGGTTTGTTTTTACATCTAATTCATTCATCTTGCCTCCCTCAGCATGTTATGAAGTTTTGAGCAGATGATATAGATATGTTTTATTTTAGAGGATGCTCAGATACTACACTTTAGGCAGAAGTATTACCTAAGGATGCTGCATTGCTTTCTCTTTGGAAAATACTAAACAAGGAGGGTACATCATTAAAGACTGGACTTTATTCAGCTACCAGGAAGACAACTTTTACAAAAATAAAAGGTAAAGAACAGCTCCCCAATATTCAAAAGGAGAAGCCATAAGTCTACTAAGAACCAAGCTCAAAATACAGAAGTAAATAGGCTGGAGAACTGGAGGATTAGACCTTTAAAGTCAATGCTTCCCCATACAACACTGAACTTGGCACCAAGAGCTTACTTCTTGAATGTTCTTTGAAACAGCTACATCAAAATTGTCTTGATATCTCAGCATGTTGTTTCTTAACCAAGGACTAGCCTAGGGGGTCTCTAAACTAGCTACTATAACCAAAATTTGTCTTTCCTCTTTGGAGAAAGATCCAAGTCCTTCTGAACAGATGATCCAAAGCCTCAGACAGGGGGCCACATGGAAAAGCTTACTCCCAATAGGAGGCAATCTTGTTCTGAAATCAGAGTACACCAGCCAAATACTCTCTGATGGGTGCCCTTTTCCCAAACACTTCAAGCACCTAATGCAAAATGCAGTGCAGTGCTTGAAGCCTGGATGCTTTTCTGGATCCACAATAACTAGAGCCTAACATTTTTTTAAACAATATATAACTACAACTATAATCATTAAAGTACATTGACAATACCATGTCAGTCTGATGTAAATAGTGCTGGGACTGCTTGTGCCTAGAAAGAAAGCACCACTCAGGACAGCTATTTAGTTTAGGGGTGGGAAGGGGAAGGAGGTCAGAGTCTTTTATAACCCCAGGTGGAACACTGGATCCATAGGTTAAATGGCATCAGTTCAATAATTAAACTGCTTTCAAATGGCTCTGGATTCACAAAGTATAGTATTCAAAAGTTTTAGTTCAGAACGCATTTGTTTGCTTATTGAGTGGGCAGGGAAACATATTACACTTGAACTGTGAAGATTCAATTTCTAAATCTACATGCAAAAATGTAATTTTTTTAAAATTGGCTTAAAATTGCTTGGTGATTCAATATTTGTATAATAACGGGAATGTTATGGATGAATTATGAGTTTATAAAAAAAGGATAACACAAGTGCTAACACATTATTGGTTATAGATATGTCATTGTAACTTATTCTCCCCCACTCCAAAACCAAAAATTAACATACTTGTCCAGATTCACATGGCACAGCTCGTTTATTCTGAAGTTCTGCCAAAGATATATCAATTCTCCTGAAGTAATAAGCCAAAATGATATAAGAATGAGTATGCCATATTTAAAACATGAAAAAGAATTATCACTTTAAACTAAAAGCCATTATCATTATGGTCATTATTCTTAAAAACTATACTACATAATTGCCTGCTATGCAATTTACAGTCCACTAAAAGATGTTGAAAGAAACATTCCATTTATTTCATATTCCACGTTAAGCTACATGTATAATATACTGGAAACCATTAACTACCTTAATCAATATAAATAATAGCACAAAGTTTATGCTTTACCTGTGAATTTCTGGATCTGAGTATGTTTTAACTTCATTTAAATTTGCAACTGATTTATCCTGAATTTTTGAGAAGCGTTCATTTAAAGTTAGGTCAGAAGATGTAAAATAATTTGCTGCAGAGAGATATCAAATGCAAAAATATTACTTTATCATTTATATTGCAATTGCAACCATATTACTATAAAATATTAATTGCACAAAACTCTGACATAAAATCAAAGTAATTTCCACTTGAAATCCAACTCTAACTCACACTGCTAAAAGATTAGTACTTCAAACTGTGCACATAGTATAGCAACCATGCTAGTACTTTAATATTAAATGTATTGGCAACAATGTATTTAACCATTTCATTTTTCAATTAAATTAATCTCAATTGAAAGAAATGTAAGGGTTTACCAGCTCTATCAATATACTATTTTAAACACTGGTACCCATAGGTTGTCACAATCAGCATTGCATAGAAGTACCACTACAACGGAATTAATAAGGCTAATCTGAAAAGTGAAAGGAGCAGCAAATATAAATTGCTTATATTTAATTTTGAATAAAACACAGTACGTCTTATTTCACTCCTTTCCTCCGAAGGAAAGTTATATGAGAGGCATCATTCTTTCTCCACTGCAACACATAAGCTCTGATACTGCAGGATGGATGCATATGGGTGTCCCATGGAAGTCAACAGCACTCTTCACTGGTGCAATAGTCTGTGCATATAGATTATTGCACAGAATTGGGACCCTTGTTTTGTATTTGTTCTGGCTGTAAATGAAATGCAAATCAAGGCCATTTTACATAATATAAAAACTATGTAACCAAGTGAGGCCACCCATTAAGAGACTATTTTTGTCCCAGAAGTCGATTTCCAATCCCACCATTAACTGTCAAAAGCCCCAATATTCTACCACCTTCTCTAGGCTGTCAAGCCCTCTTTATGTCTCTTACCCACATTCACTCAGAACAGAATCCCAATTCTTCCTTGACAAGCAGCTCAGTTGATTGCTCCTCTAACAAAACCCTTCCTTGATCCTTAGTGACACACCGCCAGACTTTCTCTACCATAGAGTCTAAACTACCAAAACTTTCACATCAGCATTCCTTGTCAAACATGCTCAAGTCCATGGAAGTCCACAGCTCAGAAGTCTGAATGAGGCTTTACTTGTCTTATTCTATTTGTATTCAAATAGATTGTATTCTGGTAAATACCAAAACATTTTAATTAACCACATCCCTAGTTTATATGTTCAAGCATAAAATATTATAATCACCTTTAACTTGATGGATAATTGTGATGATTTCCTGAGTAAATTCTTTTGATGGGTTGTTCTCAACATTTTGTGTTACGGATTCCATGTGTTCAAACACTGGATGGAAATTTTCATTTTTCCTGCCAACTGCAACCAGATCATGTGACATCTGCCGCTCCATAGTATGGCTAGAAGCAGTCCTAGAAAAAATTTGCATACATTCATTTAGAATGTAACTTTCAGAGAGACAGAAATATTAACAAAAAATTAAAATAAAGATTGGATCAGGAGACAAGTTCATAATAGGGAAAGGTGGAAAAAAGTAAAGCCCTTTTCACATTTTAAAATCAATCTCTATTGTGGCAAACGGCCGGCTTCTCCCTTGTGGGTCTCGCACTTTTGCCTCTCACAGTGGGCCAGGGTGTTGCTGGTAACCCCGTCTTCCCAGGGAGGGGGGTAGGGACCCGGGCCCGCCCGCTCCTCCGGGTCCCAGCCCAGGGGCCCTCTGAGTAGCAGCTATGGGCTGCTGGCACCTTGCTCGCAGCTGCAGGCTTTTCCCTTGGGCTACTTTACCCCCCCTGTCTTCCTGGCTTCTTGAGCCCAGTACCTGCTTCAGGGCTCCACCTCTCCCCCACACATCGCTGTACTCTGTTCTTCTTTACAAACTCCTCTGCTCACCACACACCAACTCCTACTACTCCACACTGTCTCTCAGGAGTAGAGGGTTTTTATAGGCACCTGGGTGGGGCCTTAATTGGTGTCAGCTGACACTAATTACCTTATATGGACTGACTAGTCTATAGGGTATAAAGCCCAGATCATTCCAGCACTTATATAGCGCCCTTCTAGAACTTTCCTACTGCCTTCTGTCTTTGCTATACCACACAATGCAAGGAACACTGGTCATGAAGATGACTGAATGACGGATGAAGGAGAGGATAGCACGCAGACTATGCATAAGCTACGAATGGATTTTTAATGAGTAATGCTATATATATATATTTATAGATTTCAAATTATGTAATGCACCCAGATTATTACATAAAAATAAAGGGAAAAAATGTATTCAGAAACTGCCATTACTACAAACCTATGTTCCAGCAGAATATTTGGAGTGATTTTGGAACATGGCAGGATGCATCTCTGTATTCAAAAAGAGGCACTACATTGTTTCCAACAATAGTCCATGCTATCCCCTCCCACTCCCCTCCTCTCAGACAATTATTCAATTTTCAAAGTCTTGTGGCTGACTGTTACAAATAACCAGTTTGATTGGTTTATACATCAAAGGAAAAGCAAATATCGGGTACATTTTCAACAGTAAGTGTTAATATTTCTAAATTAAGTTGGTCTCCAAAATCATTGCATTCTCTCAAACTATTTTGAAAACGGCAATACTTTCAATAAACTTGTTGTTACCCTCCTTACAACGAATGTTTAGTCATTATGTAGGAAAACACAAAATGCAGAATGCCTTTAAGAGTTCCATGTTACCATCTTTTCTCTAAAAGAGAGAAAAATTTTGTATTTTTTTTTTAATTGTGCTTCTAGAAGGCACCTCCCTATTTTCTTCCAACAAGAACAGAAGCGACATTTAAATGATGATGAGCTACATCAGACATAGCTGTTCCTGGAAAGTCTTGAAAATTCCATTTGCCACTGAAGAATAGGAAGCTTTCCAATGAAAATTAATGGACCTAAGCAACCAACTTCTGCAGAATTTAAGTTTTCATTAAAAAATGGATGCAAAATTAGCCTTCCAAATGTGAAATGAATAGTAATTAATGTAGAATTGTGTTGCTCAGTCTGCAAATAAATTTCCATCTCTACTGTGAATGGCTTTCCTAAACAGAAGCAGAGTGAAATTAGCAAGACATGGCCAGGTTTTTCTGTACCATTTTTCAGACTCTTGAGGGAAGCAGTGAAACAGAAAAGAATCATGTCAGCTTCATTATATTGCCACTCAAGAAATCAGGAACAGCAGCATAAGCACAGATGCCACTATACATCAACCTCACTGATGGTATAGGCCTCTATATTCTTTCATATTGGCCTCTCTTCAGTTAGCACAGTGTTCTTCCTAGTTTCCATAAGTCCACTTTTTTTAAATTGATGTCTATTATTGATTTCAGGCAGAAAAATATACAAAAACTTTGATGGGGAGGGAAAAAGACTGTGGGACTAGTTCCCTTGATATATAAGGAGTTTCTAATTTACTATTTATTATTTTGGTATTTCTTAGACTGATGCAGTTTATCAATGTAATGAAATACCACTCAGATATCTAGAATATCTGTTAATTGTTCAGCTTTCAGAAAATCCATCACAAACATAAGAATTGCTGTACCAGATAAGAACAGTGGCTCATCCAGTCCAGTCTCCACAGGGAAGTTTCTTCCTAACTTTGTCAGAAGTTGGCTTCTGCCATGAGGTATGAATGTTTGCCTCCCTTATAAAAATGTTTCTCCTACCTTATGTAGATGTGGATGAGCTTTTCCAGATCAGTATCTAATTCTTTTTTTAATCTTACTAACTCTTTCTTGATGGAATCTGGTCATCCATAAGATTCTGCCACTGTACTGTTCACCCTTTTCTACAGTTCATTAATATATTAACAAACACTAGACCAAATATAGAATATTATGACTGCTAAACTTTTGCCACACTGAAAACTGATATTGTTTTCTGTCTTTCAGTCAATTTATAATTCATCACAGTATTTTACCTCTCAGGTCGTTATTTACCTAGTTACGAACTTTACCTAGTTTCTCTTACTCTACCGCCCTCAAAAATAGCTTCTTGTAAAGGACTTCGTCAAGGTTTCTCAGCCTGGATTATATAAACCATATCTCCTTTATCACCATCATGTTAAAATGTTAGAATAACTCTAGCATACTGAAGCATGATTTCTTCTCAAGAAGGCATACTGGCTTGTCCCTCCATGTAATTTTCATCTAGGTTTTTATATTGCAATTTCTACTAGTTTACTTGGTACTGAAGTAGGTCTGATTGGCTTGCCATTTCTATGATCAGCTCTAACACCTTTTTAAGATATTGCAACATTTTCCATTTTCCAGTCCTTTGGCATAGTGGTTGATTATGATAATTCCATATTTTTGTTAGCTGCTAGTAACTTCACTTTCAATCTCATTCAGAAGTGCTGAAGAAATACCTTTTGGCCTGAGTAATATGTTGCTATTTAATTTAATTTGTTCCAGCAAGAGCTCTTTCAACACATTTTGAATTATACAGACCATGAATATAACATTTTGATCTATAGTTTTATTGGATTTGATATCTCAAATGTTTGAAATTATATACATTTTAAGGCTGGAATTTTCAAAGCAGCCTAATGGAGTTAGGTACCCAATTCCCAGTGAAAGTCAATGAAAATCCCATCTTAAATGGTCATTCCAGAAGAAAGGACAAAACCAAATTTTTACCTGGTAAAAAAAATTCCTAGGTAGATCAGCAGGAGAAAAAAAATCAAGCCTTATAATTAGGTACTATTTTCTTTTCAGAGAACAGACAGTAACTTAGCAGAGTTAGCAAGTTAACATTTTTGTACTAAAGAACAATCACTTTATTTTGCCCTAGCCACAACCTTAAGAACCTTTGGTTTCTCTAATATTCACAAACTAAACAAGAAAGGAAACATGAACAGGTAAGAAAAAAAATACCTGTACTTGTTCATCATTTTCTTCATATCCACTTTGATTGTGAGCAGCTCCTTCCTAGGGGTCCCATCTGACATTTTCACATCTGAAACTGTATGACTTGTGTCATGATGGCTATTGGAAGAATCTTTTTTTTTCCTGAAATCCCCTTCATTCCTTACTCTTTCCTTCTTTGTGTTATTAAAGGGCCTCAGATCAACATCGTTTTTGTAAGAGTTAGCACATGCATTGCAGCCCTTCTCTGAACTATATTTAATGGGTACTTCATGATGCCTCTCTTCAGTCTGTCTTACTCTTCCACCACTACAATAATCTAGCTCTTTGCTATTCCGAACACTCTTAGGAGAATTATATTTTTGATCTTCCTGCTTTACATACTTCTGAGCTCTATCATCTGAAAAAGATTTTGCCCCATCTGGGTGTTTATGATGTTTGCGACTATAATCATATGCCATCTTCATAACAGAACTCTTCGTGTACTCCCTTTCAGCAGATCGATGAGCTTGGGGACCAAGGTTTCTTTGCTCCTCCTTTTTTTGGTAGGGTGGAAAAGAACGATCTTGCTTCCATTTGGGATTTCTTGCTATTTCTCCACCATCAAACCTCTCAATTTCTTTAGCCCTTTTAGATGTATGCCCATATTCTCTGTAATCACGATCTTCAGGATACCTGTGTTGACATAAAGCAATTTACACTTGCACTAGAGAAGAAAGTGAGAATTTATGTGCAGAATGTTGGATAGAACGGCCTTATATGCAGAATTCGTGGCAAGTTAACCCAAATCCCTCAAGCCAGAGTACAGAAGTGCTGGGGCACTTAAGAGGAAAGTATTACCCTTTTGTACTCTAGCCATCTACATGACTTAATTAAAAGATAAATACTTCACTACCACCAGTTGCCCACAATTAAACTACAAATTGGCAAATGCCTTTCAATGTAGAAATCTTCAACTATAATGAAAATAGACTTTCACTTGAGGCTTTACACCACATTACCCAGGTTTAATTATTTTATTCCTATACCTCTTCTGTAAAGAGCTCCTTGCCGTAAATTCTTCAGAAGCTCTCCGGAGCGACTGACCATACTTGTCTTCTTGTAACCTCGGCCGTCTCATATCATCTTCATGCCATTTTCTTTCAAACTTACATGAAGCCCCTAATGGTCTATGAAATGGTTTCATTTCTCTCTCATCTCCAGTGAGTCTAAAGTCCTCATGTATATATCTTTCTTGCATTTTGTGTGGGTAAAAAGGTCGATCATGTTCTTTGTAGGATATTTCTGAGTATTTGGGTGGAAACTGATATCTCCTGTTGCCTTCACCTCTTTCTGATGAATGTGTTCGATAGGGTTTATGACTATATGTATCCTCTAAAGGAATTCTCTTTAAGTTTGGTGAAGGTGACCTATGTTCATAAATTCTGTGGTGGATATTTCCATGTGGCACAAATCTAGAATTGCTTTGTCCATATTTCCCATCTTCCACTCTCCAAGATATAGGTTTCTTTAGGTCCTTCCTAAATCCCTTATATTCAGAGTCATCATTAATATGAGCATGCCTTTGTTTATGGTGTTCTGGGCTCCTAAATGCAGGTGATAAGGACCTACATAAGACAAAAAAAAATGATTCCATTTTAAGTGGTACAAAAAAACACTGATAAAAATTCATTGCTAAAACAAGAATACATTCAGTGCAAAAACAACTTTGCAGTATTACTCGTAATTTAAAACAAGTCAAAATATTCATAATTATAAAGCCCAAAGCAACTGTATCTCAACTAGAGCAGATATAAAAACCTGATTTTTTCCCTAATGAGAAGTTTTATGGGAAAATGCCAATTTTTAAAAAAATGAAAAATTTCAGATTTAACACAAGAATTTTAATTTCAAACCAATTTTTTTTTTTCATTTCTACTGCCTGGAAAATGTTGGGAAATAGTAAGAAAATGTAAAAAGCACATTCACATTTGTTTACCGTTTCCCAAATTTTTCCAGTGGAAACTAAAAGGGTGCAGAGTTAAAAAGGTAGAGAAGGGGGAACCTGAAAAGTTCAAAAAACCAAAAAAAATTAAGACAAAATGTTATCGTTTCCAACAAAACGATACAAACAAAAAACAAAAACAACAAAAAACAAACAAACAAAAAAACAAAAAAAATTGTTCAGAAATATCATTTTGAAACATTATGTTTAATTTCAAGATTTCCTTTTGAAAAAACAAAAAACGTCATTGAAATTCGCATTTTCCTGAAGAAAATTTTGATTTTCACAAAACCATATTTGCCACTAGGAAAAGTTTTCAGTCAAAAAATTTAAACCAGCTCTACTCTCCGCCTTCTTGCACGTAAATATTAATGTTTTTGCTAGTAAGTATATACCTGAACATGTAAAATAGTGCTTCCGCATGCTCATTTTAAAAATAAACAAAAACATGATTGATTGCACTTTCATATGCAAATATGGAGTTCATATAACTAATTATTCAAATACACAGTGTCTTGGCACAAATTCAAGTGACACTTCCACATTAAAATAAATACTCTATGTATACTTCAAAGTGTGATGTAAGCATGTCGAATAAAGTATGCTCAGGGTAAGCCAACTGACTTTCAAAAATGCTGAGGCCAAGCTATGCATTTTAACCTACAGTTCAAAAAAAAAAAAAAAAAAAGTCTGCCAGACACCTGCTAGTCAGAGGCCATTCCAAAAGAATGAGATAGTAGGAACTACGAGTGAGAATCAGGAGGCAATCACAGACCAAAGCATCTTGTATTTAAACTAATCTAATTACTGAATATTTACAGCAAACTCTACAATCAATCCACAGATTGAAAGAACCCTTGAAAAAAGCTTGAATAAATTCCAGTAAATAAATTCAAGGAAATCACTATCTTCTTGTGGATTTCTCCTAAGCAAATGCACAATTAATTGCAAATTACTAGTTCAGTTCTAGAAAGCTGTGTTCAGCAAAAAAGCTGACTGCAGACTCAGGACATCAAGTCACCTTTGAAAGGTGCATTCATATCTATTGGGGCCAGCTAGAAATTTAGTTGTTTCTTTGTTCTGACAAAATAAATAGCATGCTCCCCTCTTCCTTGCATTTACCAGGCTTCATCCAGCCTACTCAACAACCCCAACAGTCCAACTCACTACCACTTAATTGTTAACCATCTGTTTTACTTTTTTTAAAATGGAAGTGGAATTTAAAAACTCTCAGATTGAACTAGTACCATTCATGCATGAATTCCTTCTTGCAGGCTTAGTGATGCTCAAAACCTATTACCACTTTATCTCTAGCTCAAATTTAATGCAAATAAGAACTCATGGAAACAATTTACTTTTGAAAATATGCTTTTACAGATTACACAACAAAATTAATATTTTATAAAATAAATATGTTCTCTTTGAAATACATTTTTATCCTTTTCTTCTGCTATTTTAGAAGATATGGGCTGTTTTGTACCCTCCTACATAAAACTATGTTCAGAAAACATATATAAACCATATGAAAATTTAAACATTTACCTATGTTTCCACCTTGGTGATCTTGATCTAGATCTAGCCATCTTTAGATGTGTGTGTAAAATTAGTTTCTTGAAGCTATAAGAAAAATATCAATTATTAGTCTGATTACAGAGCTGTAATACAACTGGTACTCCAGACAGTTTTTAAGCAAGACCATTATCAACAGGAAGCTTAGAAACTTTTAATTTATTTTTTTACATGTTTTATATTTAAAGCTAGTTCAGTTGGGATTTTTTTTTGTTTTTGTTTTGTGTGTGTTTGTTTTAAGGTAAAAAGTGATTTTTTTCAGACTGCTAGCCTGAGAAAAAACAGACATTTTCTTTGAAATTAATTTAAATATTGGGCAATTGCTCCCTTTCCTCTCTAAATTCATGGATATTTGGGTTTAGGAATATTTGAATAAAAGTAAAGTCACAAGTGACCTGCAAGAACAGAAAGAGGTGACGTGATTATAAGGTTATGTGCTGAATGACACACATGCAGATATCGGAGAAGCGCTCGTAACATGACTGAAGTTAAAAATGTTTTATTTTTTGTAAATTAAATTATCAGCACCTACTGCACTTCTCTTAGTGCATTCAGCACAAAACACCAGTAAAATTATGTTTTAAGTAGTTACACATCATCTTTACATAATTACACTTTGTTTGTCTTAAGTAGTTACATAATGCACAGAAAAAGAGATGAAGTTCCCTCATATTTTTCACTTTTTAATACATTGGTAACAGCACCCTTACCAACGGTGACTTGCTATTTCTATATTTAGGGTTTTATAACCTGATTTTTAGACATATATTTGAAAACATACAGATGACAAATTACAAAGAAACATTTTCCTTTTCTTAAACAAGTCTAATATAGGGCTTACACTTTTTTCCTTACCAACCTCACAAAATTCAATTATGTTTCATAACATAATATATGTTATTTGCTTGCTTCCACCATGGGGTTTTTTGCATAATACAACTTGAAAAAAATACCAAAATACAATTTCAACTGCAGGAATGGCTATTAGATTTTAACAAATCAATGTATTCATTGCCACTGAGAAGTAGGAGATACTGAATAGTCCCAACAAAGGCCACCCCCCCCCAAGCATTTAGATATTATGATAGTGGGCAACATTATAAAAATTCAATGTAACAAGATGTGCTAAGTCAGGACCTAACTCAGCGCTGTCACTTTAATACCCACCAGTATATATTAATTGGGACCTACCTGAAAGACAGGCAGTTGACAGAGGGTGTCAATTAACTGAGTAGAGCTACATATGAAAGGATAATTGAAGCAGAAGCAATCCCAGCAAGTGGGATTATGTAAATTGACAGAAAAAGTGCACGGGGCAGAACTAAATACCATTAGTATTGTTCCTTCCCTAGAAGCAAGAGGATTCAAATAGGAGCAAGAGGGGAAACTGGCTAGGGACTGTAAATATACGTAAACAATACTACGGGCTGTGGCCTGCTGGAAGAATAACAAAATATGGTGGTGATGGTAAAAGATCTGAAGTAGTTGTAGTGAGCTGCTGCAGCTAAAGAGGACCTCTTGGGAATCACTCCAACACCTGGATACAGTTCTCTGTGTTTATCAACACCAATGTTTTCTCAGCGAGATGGGCTATAACTTACCCATATACCAATCTGCAATAAATTCAAGTTTCTCACTAGAACTATACTTTACTGCTACTTTATATTATATATGATTTTTCTGTAAAAATCAAATATCTGAGTATTAACCTTTGATGAATCCTTTCATGTGGCATAAAGTCAAAAAGTGCTGCCAGGGAGATAAAGAAGCTGGCAAAAACCTTGTAATGGAACAAAGATGATGATATACACTGAATGGCATTTGTACAGATAGCCTCAGAAGAGCTCCAAATTTCAAGTAATGTTTCTGATCATTGATGCTGAAATCATGTACATGAGAACCACACTATTAAAACTGCAGATACTTATTACAGGCAAATGGTTTAATTCAAACTTTATTTAAAATTAAAGGCCAGATTGCAACATTTTTACTCACACTGAGTAGCACCTTTTTAAAAAATTATTCCGAATGATATCAATGGTATTACAATAAAGCCATAAGTTATTTCCCACTTAGTCCAATGCAATGAAAAATTTTTAAATGTTGGTAAGTGAACATGTAGGAAATTATGCATCCTTAACTGATCCATACTTTCAACGAAGAGCTAGTTCAATTATTTGCGTGAGGATTCAATTATTTTCCTTTCCAATCACCGGCTCTGCTCATGCAGAAAAAGCTCAATGGTTTATGTACTTCACCAAAAACTTGTTCCCTTCATAGCCTTAAGGTTCTGTATTTTATTTTTAATTTTAAAAAGTGCATCATCTAAAGAAGCAGTATCTCTAGTTACTACTAGTACTACTAATGCTGAAGAGGCAATAATGCTCATCCCTAGCCATCAGAAAGCCTGGCAGAACTTCATGATATTATAATACAATCAAACTAAAAATGGAATGTACATGGTTACGCCAAACTTAAGAAAAAGCCTTTACATCCTTATCAGCAATGCAGTCATGCTGGATGTTTGGGAAAGACTGATAGCATGTACTTGATTTTGCCATGGGATAAATGGTACTATTATAATTTCCAGCTCAGATACTCCTTTTGCCTCATGAAATGAAATGGTTTATTAATTTTAACACAGAACATTTAAAAAATTTACCCAAATCAAGTAATCTGAATTCCTGACAGTGAGATTCAGAAGATTACGGTTAAAAATGATTTATTAAAGAAATTGCTGACAGTTTTTTTTTGCAAGGGTACATAGACAATGATCCAGAGTGTTAGTTACATAAAACCATGGAAATATAAGATGAAAGAATTACTAGGTCATCTAGCCACCTCCATGCTAAAAAAGCATTCAAATTAAATTAAAATATGGAAAGCAAGAATAGCAATATTTATTTGTGCTTACTCAACAAATGTCCTTTTTTTGGGTACTAAGGTGTGTGCTGCTGGCCATAGCCAAGCAGGCCAAGCATGAAAAGAGGCGGAGATAAACAAATACTTAGTCTCTGGTCAGGAAACTGATTATTTTTGGGCGGAAGCTAGACAGCAATTCTGCCTGTCATGATTGCTGGAGCCAAGCAGGTGGGTTCTGCAAAGGCCTTTAGAGTTGCTGAATCTACATCATAGATCTTTCCTAGAGATTAATTCACTTGCCTGTCTAACTGGCAACATCATCTGGGATCAAAGCTTGTGGATTTGTAACTAGTGATGCAGTTAAGTCCTTTGCACCACAAAGCCTTGATACTGCAGGGCCCTCCCATTCTGCCATAATCAAGACACCATTTAAGGGGATATAAGAACCTAATTTTGAAGCTGAGGGGAAAATATCTCCTGGGCATTCTGCGGCCCTGTTTTTGGGGGTTTGGTGGTGGCTTTTTGTTTACAAATAGAAAAGATTCACCATAAGCCAGGGTTCGACAAATTTGTTCTGGAGTTAGGAGCCAGCCCAAAAATTAAGGAGCCAGACAACATGGGCTCAGTGGCAGGACACCCTGCTCAGAGCACAGCAGCCACTGCACTCTGCTGCCCCTTCCCACATCGGCCCAGCGGTGGGGCGCCCTGGTCTGAGCGCAGCAGCCACTGTGCTCCCTCTGGCCCCATCCCCTCCCACAATGTGGGCCCAGCAGCAGGGCATCCTGGCCCAAGCGCAGCAGTCACTGCACTCCCTCCCGGCCCCACCCCTTCCCACAACATAGGCCCAGCAGTGGAGCAGCCTGGTTGGAGTATGGCAGCCACTGCACTCGCGCATGGCCCCACCCCTTCCCACAAGTGGGCCCAGTGGCAGCCCTGCCCCTAATCCCCGCCGCTCTCTTACAACATGAGCCCAGCAGCACCCCGGCCCAAGTGCAGCAGCCGCTCTCCCCTCCCAGGCCTGCCCCTCTCCCACAACGTGGGCTCAGCGGCAGGGTGACCTGGCCGGAGCACAGCAGCCACTGTGCTCCCCCGGCCCCGCCCCACCCCTTCTCACAACATGGGCCCAGCGGCAGGGAACCCTGGCCCGAGCACAGCAGCTGCTCTCCCCTCCTGGCCCCGCCCCTCTCCCACAACATGGGCCCAGCGGCAGGGCACCCTGGCTGACGCATGACAGCCACTCCCCCTGAAAAAAAATCTAAGCACCAGAACTAAATTTCTAGGCGTCATGGCAACCTGGCACCCAGGGTTTGTCGAGCCCTGCCATAAGTAAGTCTTATGTAGAAATAAACCATCTTAGAATAGTCCTGAAGTATTCCTGATGAAACCCATCCTGTATTTCCTTTTTCTTGTACCTCCAGTTTCAATACAAGAACTGACCTTCCTCTCTGGAGGAAGAGTCTGAACCCTCATGACAGCATTTCTTGAGAATAGTGTTTGGGGTAGGTGCAAAGGTCTGTCTCTAACACCCTTAGCAAGAATCTGAAAGAGAAATCTATGACTGAACTTAACTGCCAAGGTTGTTTTGTGTTCCCTCCTTCCCAAGGAGCAGGCTTTGGAACTTTTATTCTGTCTGAACCAGACAGAGATACTACCATAGAACACAGGGCTAAGAAAATTCCTGCACAACTAGTGGGGTAGGTGTCTGGATTACAGTATAACCTCAGAGTTACAAACACCTTGGGAATGGAGGTTGATCATAACTCTGAAATGTTTGTAACTCTGAACATTATGATTGCTCTTTCAAAAGTTTACATTGGCTTAATACAGCTTTGAAACATTACTATGCAGAAGAAAAATGCTGCCTTCCTTTTATTTTTTTAGTAGTTTATGTTTAACACAGTACTGTACTGTATTTGCTTTTTTCTTTTTCTTTCTCTCTCTCTTTTTGGGGTCTGCTGCTGCTTGATTGCATACATCTGGTTCCAAATGAGGTGTGTGGTTGACTGGTCAGTTCATAACTCTGGTGTTCATAACTCTGAGGTTCTACTATATTTTAGCGCGACAAAGTGAGTGAGGTCCTATCTTTTACTGGACCAGCTTCTGTTGGTGGATTATTTTAATCTTTGTGTCTGCTCCACAGGGCTGCTGCTACTTTGATTCCCCTTGTCAAACACTTATGATTTTTGGAGGAGGGTATAATAGATTCCTGACCCCTTCATGCGGATTTTTGTCCAGCATGGCTAGGCACAGGAATCACCAACAGGAACTGTGGTCAGCTGGCTGATGGGAGAGGGAACTGGAGCTGCCCCAGGAAAAGCAACCTCCACCCTTATACATTCTGAATGGAAAAAACACATGGAGAAGTCTAAACTGGGAAAACAGCAGCTAGTTAAGCCCTCTGTAAACAGGCCATGAAATATGTGGACTGTTGTGCATTCTGTGGAGCTGGCCCAAAGGTCCCTTATACCATTCTGGTAGTCCACTGCCATCCTGATAGTCCTTTATCTGGCTTTTTGTCCTACCTCTTCAGCCTTAAATCTGAAGCTGGATAACACCCATTGCTGAAGCTGCATTCAGCTTACTTTTGCCTTTGAGGAATTGCCCTTAGAGTGCTCCTTCTCCTGCTCCCTGAAGTGGAGGGAAAGGATGACATTGTTTCTTGCATCCTTGCCAGAGCCCCTTTCTCTTCCACCTTGCTTTTGTATAGCCTAGTTGAGAAGGTGGCCTGGATATTCACTTGTGGGCAGGGCTGTGCAGGAGATGGGGAGAGACAGAGGAAGGGCACTTCCCCAGTCATAAAACCAATAGAGCTCTCTATCCATGCTCTACCTAGAAAGAGGTTTAGGAACTGAAGGTCTCTCATTTGACCACTTACCAAGCAAGTGTCAAGCAGAGAGGGGCATAACAGAGCATGTACCACTGCAGTGCCCCAGCAAGAAAGAGAAGCCAAGAATCCAGAGGCTCAACCCCAGAGCCAGCTTGACACAGATCCGGACACATTAAAGCTCAACTGCCCCCAAATTTAATTTTTAGTAAACAAGTTTTAGATCCTAAGATCTGCAGCAGAAAAGTCTGTCTACCCCACTTATAAATGAGATGGCAGAAAACCAGCAGCCTTTTCAACAGCTGAGGTATATTAATGAGCCAAAGATTAACAAGCTGTCACAGACTTGGTGTCCCTTTGTGGAGGCTCACCAGGCTGTTGTGATTGGACTTGTATGCTTTTAAGCTCCGCTGTGTCTGAGGGAGCTCCAGGCACTCTCTTTTTCTTTGGCCTTTAGGCTCACTCCCTGGGAACAGACTTTTTTCTGGCACCCCTTCTTGGAAGACAGGTCTCCGTGGTCCAGCTGCCATAACCCCAAGACTAGTGCTGAACACACATGCCTGCCCTGGACTCGCCAGTAACTAAGTGCATGCTTTCCAGAGCTCTGCCCTCACGGGTAGTCTGATTTATAGTTTAACTCTTCAGTGATATGATAGTTGAAGCAAGTAAACAAGAATTTGCAGAGGGATTTCTAAACCAATCAGTCTTTACTGCAGAATGATTTACATCACTGATTTTAATCAACTTTTCCATTAGTACTTCAGTTATTTTCTAAAGAAATGGCATTCTCCTCCGCTGATATAAGTATTACAATGTGTTGATTTACAACTTAGCAAAGCCTTTACACTAGATTTGGTACATATTTTTGCTATCTGGAAAGGCAAACTATAACATACATTTATTTAAGCAATAATATAGTTTAATATTTTCAGATTCTTATTTATTCTATATTTTTAATTTGAGAGAAAATGATGAATGATATACTGCTTATTTACTAGATAATTACATTTTTGCTCATGATTTGTGGCAAGCTGCATTAGGATGATAATTGGAATTTAATTACACATACAAAATAGCATATAAAGTTTGATTTTACTAAACAAAACATCCTTAAATTGTTTTGGATACACAAACTTCTCTTAACAAAATACGTTTCACATTTACAACTAAATAATTTATTAAACAGAGGGGTTAACTATAGTCAGTGAATTAAACTGATTTCAAGTCAGCCTGGGAAAACTTTCAAATATACCAAACGAAAGTGACTGGAACTTAAAATGTCTAGTCTTATCTAAGTCTCTGGAAAATGAAACAAGTCTCTTAAATTACTTAGGTTGACCTATTATTGTTCCATATTCATAAAGCTTGACCTCAAAAATTCGGTATTTTTTCTTTATAGAGAAGAGCAGCCTTTAACTCAGTTTTCCATATTGGCTCATGCATTCGGCACATTTATTTAAATGTTTTAAGAAATAATAATAAAGTCAGTTTTAGTTGACAAAACACTGCTGATGTACACACTACAATCGCTCCCTGGTCAACGCAACTGCCTTGTTTCTTCGACAAAATAAAAACACCCTGATGAGAGGCATAAAACTTTTATCAACAAACGTTTATCAAGACAGTGTCTGTGTAGACACCATATTTGGTTTATGTGGTGGGAAATGGCCTTCAAGAAGTGTCCCACAATGTCTATCCTGACTACTCCGGCCATCAGTTTGAACTCCACTACCCTTCACTCACCCACCGCTTCCCTTTTAAAGTCCTGGGAATTTTTTTAATTACACCTCCTGCTTGGTCAGCATGGAGAGCTCACATCACATCTTCCATGCTGACTATGGCAGCTCCACGCACCAAATGCTCTCCCACTTGGAGAGCACCAAAGCTGCTGGACCTGATTGGCATTCGGGGAAAGTCAGCTGTGCAGTCCCAGCTCTGCTCCAGCCGAAGGAACTATGATACCTATGACCAGATTTCTCGAGCCATGGTGGTGAAGGGCTATGAGTGGGATAAGCTGTAATGCTAAGCAAAAATCAAGGAGCTGCAGCAGAGCCACCAGGCCACAGAGGCAAATGGCACTTTGGTGCAGAGCCAAAGAGTTTCCGCTTCTATAAAAAGTTGGATGCCATCCTTGGAGGCAAGCCCACCTCTACGGTCAAGGCATCTGTGGATACCTCTGTGGTCCCAGGACCAGCAGACATCAGAATCAACCCCAACAAATAAGTCTTTGGTGAGGAGATATTGTTGGAGGACAACCCACATCCATGAACCAGTTTGTTTGGAGAAGTGAGGCTTCAAAGAAGCTCTTCTTGGCTCCACAAGGTTGCAGCCAGCCCCATCCCTTCAGCTCTGGCATGCCAGATGCAGGAGAGGGGTGCTCAGGTAAATGTTTTTTTTAATTGGATGCTGCTTGTGCACGTGAGGTAAAATTGTCCGTTGTTTTTCGGTGTTATAAAGATGGTTGAAGGGATAGAAATGCACAATGGTTTGCATGTGCTTCCCATCCCCTTCCTCAAGTAGGCAGTGCAGCAGAAAAATGTGTTAACGCACACCAAGATTTTGCAGGAATCTTCCAGAGAGATCTCAAGAAAACTTTCCTGGAAGTACTCCCAAATCCACTGCTGAAGGTTCCTTGGCATAGCAGCTTTGTTCCTTCTGCTGTTGAAGGAATTTCTGCCGCACCAATCGGCAATCACTTGTGCAGGGACCAAAGTGGCACACAAGCGAGCAGCACAGGGACCCAGTTTGAAGCTGCTTGAATCAAGGAGATACACCTTGGCGCTCCTACTTATTCTGAGGAGTGAGACATCTGCTTTCTACGGCCTGTTATTGAAACACTCCATGAGGCTATCCAGGTTGCCCATGTAAGGCTTCATGAGCCATGGCATTAAGGAGGCTGGGTCTCCCTAGGATCACTATCAACATCCCCTACTGGAATCTTTTGATCTGGAAAGAAAGTCCCTGCTTGCAGCTTTCTGTACAGGCCAGTGTTCCTGAAGATGCGTTGATGTCAGTGAAATGCCCACGGTGATCCACAAGCACCTGGAGCACCACAGAGGTACCACAGAGGTACTCCATTCCAAGATGGTCTGGGGCCAACATTGGGATATGAGCACCATCTATCGCCCTGTCACAATTAGGGAATCCCATCACTGTAAAATTATCCACTATTTCACAAACACTGCCCAGAGTTACAGTCATTCATAGAAGGCTGCGATTAATAGTCCTGCACACTTGTGCAAACATAACAGTGGAGTTCCCAACTCCAAACCGATTAGCAACCAACTGCACTATGGAGTTGCCAGCTTCCACACGGTGATCGCCACACACTTTTCCACTGAGAGGGCAGCTGCTATTCGGGTGTCCTTGCGCCGCAGAGCATAAGTGAGTTCCATGTAGAGCTCCATGAAGGTGACTTTGTGCATTCGAAAGTTCTGCAGCCACTGCTCTTCATTCCAGACCTGCATAACGATATGATCCCACCACTCAGTGCTTGTTTCACATGCCCAAAAGCGGTGGTTCACCATATGCAGATACTCCATGAATGCAAAAAGTAATGCGGTGGTGTTTGTTTGCATGGCACACAACAGGTCAAGCTCCTCAGATTCCAGTTCTAATTGGGCAGTCATGATATACTGCACAACCAACCACAATATGTTCAGAACACTTACAGCAACAGTGGAAAGCACTGCAGGATCCATCCTTTCAGACAGAGATGGTGGGTGCTTAGGAAACAGAGGCCTTGAAAAATGCCACAAAAAGCATTTGGAACCCAAATAATGATGAGACAGAAATCAATGCATTATGCAATATAGAGCCCGTGCCCATGATGCACTGCAGCCCAAGCGCCTTTCCACAACTCCTAGTGGCACACAGTGGCGAGCTGCATAATCGGATAGCTGCCCAGAGTGCACTGCTCTAATGTTGATGCTAAAGCATTGAGTGTGGACCACCTGCTTCAGCAATACAGTGTACAGGCACAAACACTATAATTACAGCACTTTTTGCTAACTGCTATAACTTGCGTCAACAAAACTTTCTAGTGTAGACAAGTCCTAACACTAACCCCTAGTCCTTTATTCCTTCTGTTTTTTTCCATTCTCCACTCTTCTGTGAACAAGCTAAAGAGAACTGGTTTTGTCAAGGTGGCAGCCACCCCATGGTTCTGCTAGGGCAATGCCTAGTCTGTTGATGATCCTGAATGATCAGCCTACTCAGAAGCCAACACCCAGATACCAGTCCCCTCTCTCCTTGCCACAAGCAGAATGATGCAAACAGTAAAGATCACCACCCAGATATAAACATAGAGAGTTCATAATATCATAGAGAAATCATAAATTGCACGCAGACCATCCCACATGCTTGAGTTCCACCCCAAAGCTGGAAGCAGGATGAAGACCTACTGTAAGATTTATAAACTTTACCATGGTAAAGAAAAATAGTGCAGCAAAATTTTAAAAAATAGTGCAACAAATTTAAAAGAATTTTCTACAATGTTTTAATTTGTGTGAACAACTTTAGTAAATATAAGCAGCAGAAGTGTCACATCTGAGTAAGTTTACTGGGCATTTGCTACAATTTTAGCAGACTTCCATGAAAACTCACCCACTCAGTGACATCACTTAATCCAGTGTAGCATCATGTTTGCAGCAAAAAAGTACATAATGGCAACTTACAGGAACCAATAGGTTAAAAATAAAGTGCATAATGATTATATATTTCAAACCCAAGATAAATGCAGTTTTTTGTGGAGGAAGCACTAAGGCCGTAGGTTATACAGTACAGATCTAAAAGGTCTTTTCCAATTCTACCTTTTACAATACCACCACAAATATTAGCTAGACATTTCTGTGATGAGCACCAGAGAAATCCTAGTAAGTATACTTCAAAGATCTCAGAATTCTAGGCAGTCCATAGCCTCAGCAGGACAATCATGTATCATCAACTCATATTCAGGAGGCTTACTTCACACATGATTTTTTAAAAAAGTTAGTCATTATGATAGTGAGGTTTGTACAATCCTAACACAAGTCAGGTAAAAGTTAATGGGCTACTGGAGATCCAATCAACCCCACTTCAGGACATGTGAAGCAGATATCAGGCCTTGAGGGAGGACCTAAAAGGGGAGAGATGCCAACTAATTTGTTCCCTGGGCATGAGGGAGAGCACACCTTGAGCTTTCCCTGTGGGAGAGAAGGCTGGCTGGGACCAGGAACTGGGGAAGACTGCTGCTACTAAGCCCTCCTTGAGGAAAGGGATGAAGTTACATTTCTTCAAGTTGATTTTGGACTCTGGGAACCCCAAAAGGGGGGGGGGGACTTTTGTGAGCCCTGCTGGAGGGCTAAAATCAATTCAACCTAGAAGGTGTCGGAGGCTGGTTGGAGCAGTGAAAGACCAGAAGGGAAACAGAGGCAGACACACTGCTGCACTGCATCATGCCATAATACACCATGTAATCATATAATGAAAGTTTGAACTCCACAGGAATTAAGAGGCATTTCCAAGCCACATTAACATCTTTCAGTGACTTGCAATTTCCTGATTTCAATAGTTCTCCAGTCTCCTAGAGTATCTTCCAGGGGAGATAAAACATGAATTTCTAACAAACAGGGAAAGACACTATCCCTTCATCTCATAGAAGACTTTCAGGCCTTTTAGCTTTCATGATTAAACAAACCTGAGCTAAAGCGCCTCTTCTCCCATCTTCCACTTTTTCAGTTAGTATCTTGGGCAAGAAAAAGGTCAGGTAGAAGCTCCACACAATGTTCTCCAGAGTTCAACAGCTGAATGCTGTACAACACAACATTATGTAAATCCCAACAGAGATAACTGTTTTTAATAATCACAAAATGACAGGAAACTAAATTTCCCCATCATTCAGAACATTTTCAAAAATCACTAAAAAAGACTTCCAGCAATGGTGTATGTGAATGCTACCAGTGAACTGCGTCAGGAGATCTTTAGTGACCTGAAAATCTAAAGGAATCCTACGAAGTATGGAAACATGGACAAATTGTTAAGGAGGAGTATTAAAAATGGCAATACCACAAAGGGACAAAGAAATCAAAAAGGGGCACAAGTGTTAAGGCACAAAATGAGTTACACCTACAAAGGGATATAAAAGGCAATAAGAAAAGATTCTATAAGTATATGAGGAGCAAAAAAAAGATGAAGGAAAGTATAGGTCCACTACCTATCAGAGAAGAATAGCTAATAACAGAAAATTAAGAAGGCTGAGCTGTTTAACAGCTATTTTGCTTCAGTCTTCATTAAAAAGACTAATTGTGACCAGCTGCATAACACATTTAAAACTAACAACAATGGGGAAGAAACTCAAGCCAGAATAGAGAACAGGTTAAAGAATATTTAGGTAACTTAAATGTATCAAGCCATCAGGGCCTGATGGAGTTTACTCAAGCAACTAGCTAAAGCAATCTCTGAACCATTAACAATTATCTTCAAGAAGTGATGGAGGAAAAGTGAGGTTCCAAAGTACTGGCAAAGGGCAAACATAGTACCTATCTTTAAAAAGGCAGAATAGAACCCCAGGAGTTCTAGACCAGTCAGCCTAACTCTGATACCTGGAAAGATACTGGAACAAATTATTAAACAATCAATTTGTAAGCACCTATGGGGTAAGTGGTAAGTAATAGACAGCACAGATTTGCCAAAGACAAATCATGCCAAACCAATCTAATTTCCTTCTTTAAGAGGGTTATCAGCCTACTGGATAGAGGGAAAGTAGTAGATGGGATATCTTGATTTTAGTAAGACTTTGACACAGTCTCACATGACATTCTCCTAAGCAAACTAGGGAAGCGTGGTCTAGAGGAAATTACTATGAGGTAGATGCAAAACTAGTTGAAAGACTACTCTCAGAGTAATCATAAATGGTTCACTGGGAAACCATAAACTGGGAAAGCATAAATAGTGGGGTCCTGCAAGGGTCTGTCCTGGGTCCAGTACTAATCAGTATTTTCATTAATGACCCAGATAATGGAATGGAGTATATGCTTATAAAATTTGCAGATGGCACTAGTTTGGTGGGGTTTCTATCACTTTGGATAATAGGATTAGAACTGAAAACAAATCTTGACAAATAGGAGAACTTGTTTGAATTCAACAAGACGAAATTCAATAAAGAAACGTGAAAGTACTACACATAGCAAGGAAAAATCAAAATCACAACTACAAAATGGGGATTAACTGGCTAGGCAGCAATACTGCCAAAAGGATGTGGGGGGTTACAGTGAATCACAAAATTAATGACTCAACAATATCATGGAGTTGCAAAAAAGGCAAATATTCCAGGATGTATTAACAGAAGTGTCATATGTCAAAGTGGTTCTCAACCAGAGATCCCGGGCCCCCTTGGGTGCCATGAGCAGGTTTCAGGGCATCCACCAAAATAAACCAGACAGCAGGGCTGGCGTTAGTCTTGCTGTGGTCCAGGGCAGAAAGCCAAAGCCTGAGCCCTATACCACCCAGGGCTGAAGCTGAAGCCAGAGCAACTTACCTTTGTGGGCCCCTTGAGGTGTGGGACCCTTGGCAATTGCTCTGCTTGCCACCCCCTAATGCCAGCCCTGACTTTTAATCTACTTTTAATCTACTGGAAATGCAGAAAAACAGTTGTTGTGACACAGGTCGGCCATGGGATTTTTATAGCATGGGGGGGGCTCAGAAAGAAAAAGGTTGTGAAATGATATATGTAAGACATATGATGTATAAATTGGAACAGTTATCGCTTAAAGAAGAAATATCAAACCCATTGTTTGAGACCCATTGAGACCTCAGCTGGGGGACTGTATCCATTTTTGGGCACCACACTTTAAGAAAGAGGTGAACGGATTAGAGAGTGTCCAGAGGACAACAAAAATGATAAAAGTGTTGGAAAACTAAGGTTAAACAGGAAAGGTTAAAATGATTGTACATTTAATTTTGTGAAAAGACAACTGGAGAGGAGGAGGAACCTTATATCAATATTCAAATATGTTAAGGGCTATTATAAAGAGGAAAGTGACCAATTGTTATCCAGGTCCACCGAAGGTAGGACAAGTAGTAATTGGCTTAATCTGAAGCAAAGTTCTACTTTAGATTTGCATTAAATACTTGGAAAAGCTTTCTAACTATAAAGATTATTAAGCACTGGAATAGGCTTCCAAGGCAGGTTGTGAAATCCCAGTCCATGGAGATTTTTAAAAACAGGACAGACAAACACTTGTCAGGGATGGTCTAGGTTTATTTGGTCTTGTCTCATCCCAAAAGGCTAGACTAGATTATCTTGAGGTCCGTTCCAGCCATATATTTCTATGATTTTAACTATGTTGCCCACCTACACTATAAAATCAGTCACCAGGAGAATTTATTTACTATACTTATCCCTTCCACTGTAGTTAAAATATGGTTTTATCTGTAATATAAATATATATAATATAAAATAAATATATCACCACCTTAATTTAGAATAATCCAAGAAAAAAGATTTCTTTTATGCCGCAAGATAGCGCTACCGGGGGGGGGAGGAGACGACACGACGGATGACAACAGGCGCGGCGGCGGCAGCGCGTGCTGTGGTGTAGTATCCCAGCTACAAAATGCATGCCCGTTGACATAGTTGGTTTTTCTAGCCAAGACTGGGCCAAAATGAATCCTGCCTCAGTTTATCACAAGCATGAAGAAAGTTGCCTTGATCATACATAATAAAGTAGTAGCAATAATACCCATGATTTTGCTGGAGGCAGATGTGGAGAAGCACAGTATGGCACAGACACTACTTAGGAAAGACGATTGTACACCAGGGCTACAAGGGTGTGTCTCAGAAAATGAATTACTTTTGGCTGATCTTTTCCCACACAAGCACTTTCAGAAGAAAATATTTTAAAACTATTCAATAAAATTCAATTAGAACTTCCAAGACTTCAAAA
This sequence comes from Mesoclemmys tuberculata, assembly GCA_007922155.1. Classification (NCBI taxonomy): domain Eukaryota; kingdom Metazoa; phylum Chordata; order Testudines; family Chelidae; genus Mesoclemmys; species Mesoclemmys tuberculata. Next base: position 54,135,605 of record ML675610.1, on the reverse strand, counting down.
ATGTGTTGTTCAGCAACAACTGAATATCAAATTTAAACTTCTCGGTCTTGCCTTCCAAGACCACCACAACTTTGCCCCAGCCTCTCTGATCTCCTCACCTCTCTAGTAATTCCCGTCGATCTGCCAATGGTGCTTAGATTCTCCCTTTGCATGGTACTCCCATTGGCATTTTTGTGCCTTCTTCCATGCTGTCTCTTACGCATGGAACAGCCTTCCATTTCCAGTGCAGTACGCAAACCCCCTCCAACAAGACTCAAGAAAGAATAGAAACCCACAAAGGTAAGAGATAAATAAAATAACTAGTTATGATAGGGACTCCCTCCTCTATTTCCTTCCACCACTTCTTGTCTCACTTTGACTTTTTAGACCTTGGATAAAATTTTCAAGAGCTCATGTGACTAAGGAGTGCATTCCCCATTTTCAAGTTGCTTAGGTCTCAGTGATTTTCAGGAGCATAAGGCCTGGTCTATGCTACAGGGTTAGGCTGACATAAATTGCCTTGCACCTACCTCGCTGTGGAAGTGTCTCCACTTTTGGCTCCTGCTGACATAAGTGCCTCTCTACACCGATTTAAGCCTTGTCCACACTTAAACAATAATTACAACGGTGGCTGATGTCCACATTGCCCTCCTGAGTCAGTGGAGTGCATCCTCACCAGGAGCACTTCCACCAACCTAATGGCAGCATGGGGAGATGAGAGCCCCAGTCCCAACTGGAAGCCTGGAGAAACAGCTGGGGATTTCTCCCCTCCCCTCTCCCTGGAGGGGCAGAAGGGGGCATTGGAAGTTTCTTAGGCTTCTCCATTCCCCGCTCTTCACTGGAACTTGGAGGAGGGAGGACCAGGTGGAGTAGCACACAGGCTCGCATCACTAACCACCCAAACTTGCAACAGCCCAGGCTTCTCACTTCGCTCCCAGCCAAGAGCCAGAACCAGCCACACAGGACCACAGCATCCCCGAGTAGGGCTTTCTTATCAATTTCACTGCTCCAGACAGTGAAGACAGAAAAGAATGACAGCCCCACCACTAATGTAAGGGGATGCAGTGTCTACATTGACACTGCATCACTCTAACTAAGCTGACAAAAGTCCCACACCTCTTGTCAAGGTGGTTTTATTTTGTAGAAAAAACAAGGCATTTTCATTAGTGGGGGGGAGGGGGTGATTGCAGTGTGTCCACCACTTTTGTTTTGTCCACCAAAGCTGACTTTGTTGGACAAAACTCTCTAGTGTAGACCAGGCATTCCTACCACCACCTCCCTGAGCGGCACTAAGTCATAAGTGATGTAATTAAGTCAACGCAATGTCAGTGTAGACACTGTGTTGCTTACATCAACTGTTACTGGCTTTCAGTGGGGCATTGTGGGATGGCTCCTCTGACAATACAAATGATATAAGCACGCCTGGTGAGGACACGCACAACCAACACAAGGAGCCAAGTGTGGACATACACAAGCAATTTAGTAGCCATGGTGGCTGTATGCTGATGTAAATCAGGTCAACATAATTCTGTAGTGTGGACATGACAGTTACTTTTGAAAATGGCACCTAACCTCCTAACTCATGTTTGTGCTTTTGAAAGTGTTACCCCTTATCTATGCTAGGCAAAAAGGTGTTTCTATAAAATGATGTTAGCTTTACCTAGACAAGACCTCAGGTGTAAGGGCTTATCTATGCAAAAGCTTCTACAACTTCAGCTAAAGGTATATTTACTTTCAGTTAAACTGGTGCAAGTTTATGCAGATGTCTTTATTTTGATTTAGCTTAATCCTATAAGATTACACTAAACTGAAATAAAATTCTCAAAACAAAATAACTGTACGTAGGCACACAACTTGCACCTGTTTAATGAAATCAATACAAACACACACGTTTAGTTAAGCTGTGCAAGTCTGTGTGTTTGAAAAATCCTAAATTTCTTGGGGCAGTGAATATTTTGAAACATCTTGTTCATTTCAGAGCAAAACAACAGCAATAAACTGGGTTTACTGCTGTCACCTGAACAGAGTCCACAGGGAAAAAAATGAATTTACTGAACGATCAAGAAATATGAGTAACCTCATATTAGTGCATTTCTTGTCCTACGCTTATCTTGACCCTAACAAACCTGGACAAATCATATTGTATGCATCTCCAACATAACTGCAAGAGATCATCTATTGTATGGGTTTTGTACCTATCACCATAGTGTGAGCTTCTCCAGATTAACACAGCCAAGTCCCTCCTGACCTTTTGCAGAGTCCACAACTCCTCTCCCCACCAGCTTTACAGGGCACTCCGTTTAAGGCAGGGTTCCCGGATAATGAAGGGGCGAGGCCTGCTTTGGGTGTTTTTAATCTGGTGCAGTGTGCCATGCCCATACCTATTTTATTTGGCTGTACTACAAGACGAGCGTTATGCTCACGGACACCAAGCGGGAAGGTCCGTCCGTAGCCCTGGCCCGTGACCTGAGGCCAGGCTGGCACCGTGGCGGGGAAGAGGCGACGGAACCGGGAGGGAACCGGGGGGAGATTGGCCCCTTCCCGTCGCTGTTCATCAGCCGCCTGCGTTTGCTCGCTGAGCGTTGGAGGCGGCGGGGAGGCGCAGGCGGGCCGGGGGCGGCTTCCCACCCAGCGCGGCGCCGAGGACGGCCCAGGTGAGGCGCCGCTCAGGGGGCCGCGGGCGGGCCCGGTCGCCGCCCCCGAGCCGGGCCAGGTCCGCGGGGCCCCCCTCAGCGAGCCGCGGGTCCGGCCGGCGCAGGTGTCCCCAGCCTCGCCAGGAGCAGCGGGGCCCGGCCGGGAGGGACACACCCACCTCCCGCCCCGCCAGCGGGGGGCCCCGGCCCCGGCCCCGGCCCGGCCTCCTCCCGCCGGCGCGGCCCCAGCGCCCCCACTCACCCTGCGCCGCCGCCTCCAGACCCGCCGCCGCCGCGCGCGGAGACGGAGCTGGGCCCCGGGCCGCCGTAACGTGACAAACCGCTGCCGCCCCTCCGTCGGAACGGGCCACTCCGGCGGCAGCGCGCATGCGCCGCGCCTCGGACCTTACCGAGCAGGCTCAGTGCCGCCCGCGGAAGCCTCTGCCCGGACTCTGCCCGCACTTCGGCGGCGCAGTCCGCTCGGCCGGGGCGAGGGGGCGGAGACTATGCGCGGGGGACGGGACGGCGGGATGACGTCACAGGAGGGGCAAGCCCGCGGCAGGGCGGGGCGGGCACGTGGGTCGGAATTCTCGGGGCCGGGGCCGAAAACGGGGCTCCGCGACCTCGCGCGCTGCCCAGCCTCGAGGCGGCGCGGCCGCGGCTGCACACGCGGTGCTGGCGGCAGGGCTCTTCCCCCGGCCCGGCCCGCCCCTAGCCGCTAAAGCGGCCCGGGGCCAGGGAGCGTTTCACCAGCCCCCGGCGAACCGCCGCGGCCAGGGAAAGCCCCGCCCCGCTGCCCCGCGCTCTCCGGGCTGCTGCTGCTGCTCTCCTGCCTGTTCCCCCGACCGGCCGGCCGGCCGACCGACAGACCGCCCCCCCCCCCCGGTGAGCTCGGGCCGTCGCTGCGAGCGGGTGTCGCTGCCACTCCCCCGTTAGTCACGGAGCGGAACCGGCCCTGGGCGGGCGCTCAGCGGGTCCCTGCCTGCGCGGGGGCCCTGCGCCCGTGAAGTGACACTTGGCTAGCGGAGCAGCGTCGCTCAGAGCTTCGGCCGGCCCCGCGTTCCCCGCCCCTCGGGGCGCTGCCGCGCGCGGCCTTTACCCTGCGGCGTGGGGTGGTTTTAAATACACAAGTTTCTTACGTTAAGGCTGCTGATCGCCCGGGGAGGTGGCAAAACTTCTTCAGGTTTCTTTGAGCCATGAATGGGGATGGCCTTTGGCAAGTGTTTTTGGTTCTTCTGTTCTTTGGGGTTTTTTTTGCCACTCTACCCCCGCACCCTAGTTTTTTCACATCACCCCCCGGTGGAGAATGTGGTTTCCATGTACAACCAAGCCTGACCACCACAGGCATTGAAAAATCATGACTTTTACACCTGAAGACAATGAAATACATACATTTGGGGTTCTTTTAATTTGCCTTTTTGTTTTCAAGCCTTTAGGGTGCCCTAGCATCCTATTGGTGCTTTACCTCTCCCACAGAATCTATATACCTAAAAGGGTTGTACATTACAGCCAATGCTTGTACATTACATTACCAATGATAACATTCAATATCATTTTGGAGATCCAGTAATGCAATTCCCCTCCTTTCATTGTCAATAAAAAATTATTTAAAATGAAGGGGTTATTTACCCTGTGCAGGAACTGTAGTTAAAGATGTGTCCCCCTCTGGGTGCGCATACACCCCACGGGCCCTTATTTTGAGATTTTCATTAGCAGTGTCTGTTGGACGTGCACAAGCACCACTGGCATTCTGTGACTTGCATCAAGGCTGTATCAGGAGAAACTCCGAAGAAGAGAGGAAGGAGGGTAGGTAGTGGAGCATAAGGATGCATATCTCAAAGAACTACAGTTACTGCACAGGGTGAGTAACCATTTCTTCTTTGAGTAGTGTCCTTATGGCTGCTCCGTTCTAGATGACTCCCAAGCAATATCCCCAGTAGGAGGAGAGGGTTTCAGAATGGAGTCCAGCACAGAAGAAAGAACTGCATTATCAACTGCAACATCGGTTGATGCCTTCAGACCTGAGGCATAGGATCTGGAGAAAGTATGTACTGAAAACCACATAGCGGCCCTGCAGATTTCTGAAGTGAGAACAGGAGAGACATAGATGTCATCAGGTCAAGTGTGCTGATGAGGGTGGAATGTTGACAGCATGGTAGCAAGCAGTGATACAATAAGAGATCCATTTGGAGAATCTCGGGGTAGAGGAGGCAGAACTCTCAGATCTGTCTGCCATCGAAAAAAATAGTCTATTGAATTTGTAAAACAGCTTAGTTCTGTTCAGGTGGAAAGCTAACGCTGTCCTGACAGCATGGGGAGAATGGTCTCCTGGTTGACAGTGTGCTGTCTCAGGCAGAAAGCTTGCAGATATGTGGCCTCGTTGAGTTGAAATTTTGAAGTTACTTTCAGGAGAAACCTGGGAGGAGGCTATAGGTTACACCTTATCTTTGTGAAAGATTGTGAATTAATGCCATTAATGCCCCAATTGCTCGAACTCTGCAGGCCTAGGTAATTGCTACCAGGAAGGCTGTTTTCCTCAGTAAGTTCAATGGGAAGCAGGTGGTCATTGGTTCGTCGAGGACCAAATTCATGTCCCAGGCAGGGGTAGGAACTTTCACCTGTGGGAAGAGATTTCATGATCCTTTAATAAATCTCATGAGCGTGGGGTGAGCAAAGAGAGAAACTTTCAAAAGAAGTATCAAATGCTGTCAGGAGTGCCAGGTAAGCTTTGATAGAATTGAGGGACAGTCCCAATTTCTGAAGTTGTAGGAGATACTCCAGAATGAGAGGAAGTGGGGCAGAGGCAGGAGAAGCATAGCGGAGCTCGCACCAGAGGCCAAATTTTGTCCACGTCTGGAGGTAAGTAGTCCTGGTGGAAACGTTTCTACTATTTAACAGTACATGGATGTTCGCAGAGCAGGATAACTCTAACCCCTGAACCATCGAGAAACCACATCTTGAGTTGAAGAATACTCAAGTTGGGGTGTGTTAGGCATCTGGCATCCAGAGAGGGAGCTGAGGGACAGTTGGGAGATCGATCAGAGAATAGAGTGTGAGGTGAAACAGGTAAGGGAACCATGGCTGCCTTGACCATGCAAGGCTATTAGAATTACTCGGCCTTATTGTGCTTGATCTTGTTCACTACAGTGTGGAGAAGAAGTGTCAGAGGGAAGGTACAAAACAGTCCATCCATCCCAGGAAGGAAGAAAACATCCCTCAGTGAAGTGCAGCGTAAGCCCCCTGTTGAGCAAAACAGGTGACACTTTTTATGTGCAACTGTGGCAAAGAAGTCCACAGCTCCAATAGGTTGATATGGAAGGCGGCCTCATGAAGTGACCCTCTGCCTTGAATTGTCAGGGAGCTTAGATGCACCCTCCAACACAACAGAGATGCATCTATAGTCATAGTCACTGTCAGCATTGGTTGAAGGATGCCTCTACCTTGCAATTAATCTTTTACTTGTCTAGGGCAGGGTTTCTCAACCTTTTCCTTTCAGAGGCACCCCCCAACATGCCATAAAAACTCCCTGGTCCAGCTCAGATGCTCAGGCTTTGGCTTCTGCGCTGCAGGGCTTCTGCACTGTGGGGTGCCAGGCTTGGGGTGTAGGCTTAATCTTTCTGGGTTAAATAATTACTGAAAAGTAAAAATAAAAACAAAAGGTTTTCTTAAAAACACCACCTGAAGTATAATTTATCCCCATTTGCCTTTTGAGTGGAACGAAATTGTAAAGGCAGCATCTACCCTTACAGTTGTTATTGGGTACTGCCCCTTAACCAATAGCAAAAAATTTAATTTATGGTTCCCAACTACATGTATTGAAACTTACACAAAAATTTTGTTTTTATTAAAAAATAGCCCAGTGTTAAAGAAAAACAAACCCCTAAATTCTTCAAAACCTAACTTAGCACCATAAAAGCTTTAATACATCCACTGTTGATGGAAATAAAAGTCAACATAGACCAAACCCGGCTGAATGTATCCAGAACAGAACCTAGATGTTCACCCTGTTCACTTCCTATTCTGTTAGCTTAAATAAAAACTCATCAGTTCCCCAACATCAGAGCAAACCATGATGTCACTGGCATAGTACTAGAAAAATTGGGTTTTGGTACTGGACATATGAACACCATAAACTTAAAAGTAATAAAAATAAGTTCCTTATCACAACTGCAAAATAACCTAATACAAAAACAAATACACACCAATATAGATCTGGTTCAAATAGGTTTGGAAAACTTAAAAGCCAAATAAAATATGTGGCAATGGTTAAACATCACCATTTGGCTGTTACATAAAAAATAAATAAAATTGGGGAACAAACTACAGCCACCATGGGATGCACTGAAATGCAAATCCCTGGTCTAGCTATACTTAAGTATAAAATGTATTGGGTCATATCTGGGAACATGAAAACCCATTTGTTAAAACAGCAAAAAAATCTTTCTTTAATACATATAAAGATAAATAAATGCAATATGTTTCTAGCGTGGTAAAACCTGATTTGCTTAAAAAAAAAATTGTAAAAAATCCTGTAAAGATTGCTCACCAACAATCCGTACAGGCAAAGTTATGAAAAGTAAGTCCACTCCCAATATTAACCATGGAATCTTTCTGGTTACCCCGGGTTCTGAGCCAGTTGGCTGGGAGAGAGGGAAAACTATCAACCACTTAAGGTTGTACTAAATGAAGCCCTCAAAATGGGTATGCTTACCTCAAAACCATGCAGCAAAAATGTATAATTAAAAACATGTATATAAAATAAATTTTAAAAAGTAATACGTTTTGTATAACAGTGTGTATGTGTTAATTCCTAAAAATTGTATTAAAAAAATAAGCCAGTTGCCAGTGAATAAATGTAAATGCAATGTAAGTGTTCTTTACACCAGCAATCATATGTATTATTTACCAAAAACAAAAAATATGCAAACAGTTCTAATTTCCCATTTGACAAACTTTTCTGTAAATCTTGGCCTTAATTAGTCTGACCTGACTGATCACCTACTTAAAAAGACCACTGTGACTAAGTTTTTGCAGCAAACCCCAAAAAATATTGAAAAATGCATCATCTGGATCTCCCACGCTAATAAAAATGTTAAAAATTGCCATGGCTAAAAAAGATATCACAGCATATCATTAATATGATATTTTCACAGGTTGGTTTCCTACAACCAAAAGCATATTGTCTATTGCCTTCCATCCATTGTTAATTATCCTAGTTCTCAGTTGTCTGTTTAACTGGCATGTGCATTATATGCTGTTAAATTTTTAAAAATGTACACTAAATTAAAACCACAAGCTAAAATCAACTCACAGTACATAGCTTTAAGACAACTAAAAATGACCCATTCCACTTAGTAAATTGAAGGATCAGAAGGGGGAGAATGTTATATTTATTCTATGTGAAGTACCCTTATTCTTTTGTAGCTATTGTTGCAGTACACGTTTTAAAATCACTGCTTAAAGAAGCATCAGCAAATGTTCTGAAACAGAAAGATTCAATGTTAAATTAGGATGTTTTGTAAAAGTAGTGAATGCTTTGAATAAAAATAAATGTTATTGTTTCTGAAGGGCACTTATGTCTTCTAGTTACAAGTTTTAAGCAAATATTAAGAGATTAGGATATAAATAAATGAATGAGTGATGTGTGTATGTGAAACCAGGGAGTGATAGGAAAAGGCACCAGCCTTGGATGTTCAAGGGAGTGAAGATAACAACTTTTACCCAGATGGCCGAAGACTGCCCAGCCTGATGACCCTGGGATCCACCTCGAAAAACAAAAACAAAATGAACTATAAAAAACAACAACGGTCATGCTTGCAAAACATGGGTGATTAATAATCACACCAAAATGCAAATGCAGCATAACAAAGCAAAACCCATAGAATGGCATAAAAGCTTACCCCATTTAAAAAAAAAAAAACAGAAAAATAAAAAACTTTGGGTTAGATTCTACAATCATCTTCCAGGAGCATCAGTGCACAACAACAGACCCTGCTCCCTCCCTCGTGCTTAGCCACCTGGCCAATGGACTAACGTGAGCAACTGAGGCTAGTAATTATACTCCATCTTTGTAGAACCTTGTGTGTGTGTGTGTGTGTGTGTGTGTGTGTGTGTGTGTGTGTGTGTGTGTGTGTGTTTAAGTGTGCAGGCAATTGGTTTTTAAAATTTTTGTAGTCACAATAAACAGGGGGTATTGTCTTATCCCCTAAATAAAATCCTGCTGTTTATTTTATAAGCAAAACAGGGGCTCTTGCACTGTGGCATATCACAGCTTGGGGCTCCTGTACCAGGGCTTCAGTGCCATGGGAACGGGGGGCTCCAGGCCCCAGCCAGTTTAACACCAGCGAACCTCCTGAAACCAGCTTGCAGACCTAAGGAGGCTGTGGCCGTCTGGTTGAGAACTACTGGTCTAACCAATCTACGTTTGGTCGGTAGACAGAGAGGAGCCAGAGTTGCAGGCAATGCATGTGGTGTCACTGAGATACATGCCGTCAAGTGGCTCAGAAGGAAGAGACAATGGCAGACGGGTGGTTTGGGCTTGTGGGGGCAGGGCTGTGTGGGTGGCAAAGCAATAAATTGGAAGGAAGGCTTGTGTGGTGACAGAGTCCAGCCGTGCTCCAATGAAGGCAATGGTCTGGGTAGGGCCGAGGACTGATTTCTCCTTGTTAATACAAATGTCAAGAGAGACGAGGAGAGGGCAGAGAGCATGGAGGGTGTAGCCTGATTTTGGGTATTTTAGTAATTTGAATGGGGCTATAAGATCACCAATTTCTCTGATCAGAAGACAATGAGGTTCTTGTCCCAGAACCAGGTTCCAGAAGAGCTTCACAGGGACCCTGGGGTGCACAACAGGAAGGTTCTTAGAGATAGCCAAACTTGTATAATTGTATAAGCTTTTAGGAAGGTAACATAAAATAATAGACAAATGACTGATATGGAGAAAATGAACAATCAAATGGATAATGGATAATACAATCTTAATTTTAGAGACTCATATATATTTCTATGATATCCTTTGGATTAATATACTCACACCCTTCCCTGATGACCTGGTTGAGAGAGATGTCTGGTTCCTCAACTCTTGAGTAGAGGGGCAGAGTAGGCAATGGTTGAGGGCTAAGAACTATAAGGCTAAGACTAACACTAGAAATAATACTAAGTATAAATGAAGAACAAAAACTTAACACTAACTAAAAGAAGCTTCAAGCAGTAGTAACTGATGATTGGTTGCCCCAAGTAACATGATTTGCCCCTTCTTAGACCCTGAGAATATGGGTCCTCCTAAATCCAAACTTGGATTTGTCACTCCCAAATTATTGGGGTACACATTCTATAGTCTGTCAGGTTCATGCGTATTAATGACATCGCCACATCCTTTCCAAATGGTTACAGATAGTTCATTTATCTCACCTTTGTTATTTCTGGCCCTTTGTGGATTCTGTGGTGTACTTGTGAAGTTTACTTGGGGCATAACCCCCCCGTTTTGATGCCTCCTGACTTATCTAGGGTAAAGATATAACCATATATGTCTTATCCTTTTACTCATCATTACTGATCTGGGCCAAAGGTCCCAAACACATGTATACTAACTGCTTAGCTTTCATACAGGATGTGGCCTGTAGGGCACCTTGTATTACAGTTAAAATACTTCAATATAAATCTATGACTTTATTATAATCAAACAACCATACTTAAAGCTATAAGGAAAGATATACATATATATGCAAGCAAGCAGGCTAATCCTATAGGCTACAAGGGCAAAAAGGAGGGTTTCTCAGGAACGCTCGATGAGGAGCCAGTCGTCCAGGCAAGTGAAGATGGAGTACCCAAGACAGCATATGTGTGCGGCTACGATGGTGAAGACTTTGATGAAGACTTGTGGAGCTGTCGCTATGCCAAAAGGCAGGACCCTGAACTGGTAGTAGCCAAGTCCAAATCAGAATCAGGGAAATTTTCGATGGGCTGGGTGGATATCAGTGTGGCAATAAGCATCTTTCATGTCAAGAGCTGCGAATCAGGCTCTGCAGGGAAGGGATGGGATAATCGATGAAAGTGTCACCACACAGAATTTGGACTTCTGAATAAAGATGTTGAGCACTCTGAGATCAAGAATGGGAGGGTGGTTTCTGCCTCGTTTCTAGGATGAGGAAGTAAAGGGAATAGACCCCCTCATCACTTGTAGGGAGGTGGGACCAATTCCGTGGCACCCTTGAGAAGAAGAGCATTGGCTTCTTGCTGGAGGGTGCTCATATGGGAGAGGTCTCTAGGGGATATTGGGGGCAGGAGTCGGTGGTGTGGAAACGCCAGGAACTCTATGGAGCATTCATGGTGGATGACCTCCAATACCCAGCTGTCCGTGGTGATCTTGCCCCAACCATAGGTGAATAGGGCAGGGCAGCCCCCAAAGACGACATGGCCTGCCACAAGAGGGTAGGAGGTTGTGGTTCTTGACAGGAATATCAAAACTAGTGTTTGACTGGCTGTCGAGTGGGGGCTGAAGAGGTCGTTGTGGTGGAAGCTGGGTATCGTGGTCTCTGGGATCACTGTCAGCAACATGGTGCTTCCTGCTGATGGCAATAAGACAGCAGCCCGGAGGTCTGCATGCAAGGGCAGTACAGTTGCTGGCTGCATCTGGGAGCTGGGGTATAGCTGCCCAGGGACCGGAGTATAGCAAGGGAGTCCTTGAGGGAGTGCAAGGACTTGCCCGTCTTTTCACTTGGGCATCAAAGGGCAGGTCCTCTATGGTTGTCTGGACCTCTTTGGGGAGCCCAGAGGATTGCAGCCAGGAGTCCTTCTGCAACACCACCCCAGTAGCAGCTGAGCAGGAGGCTGTCAGCCACATCCACGGCAACCTGAAGACTCACCTGAGCCACCAGGTGGTCCTCATGGAGGAGCACCTGAAACTGCTGCTGTCAGTCCTGTGGGAGGAAGATCTTTAAACTCTGCAGGGTTAGTATAACTTCTGAAATCGTATTTTGCTAGGAGAGCCTGGTAATTGGCAATCCTGAGCTGGAAGCCTGCAGAGGAATAGGTCTTGTGGCCAAGCAGGTCCATCGTTTTAGCTGCTTTGTCCGTGTGTGTGTGTGGATTTTTTAGGGTACTGTCAGGCTCGTTCCACTATGGCGTGGACCATAAGGGAATTAGGGGAGGGTGGCTAAAGAGAAACTCTGTGTGTGCCCTTGGCAGGGACAAAAGTATTGTCTCTCAGCCCATTTAGGGGTAGGGGCACAGGAGGCAGGAGTGTGCCACACCATTTGAGCTGGCTGCAAGATGGCCTCACTGACAGGGAGGGCAGTTTGTGAGGGTCCGTGGGGTTGGAGAATGTCCAGCAATTGGTGGTGGTGTCCTGGCTCTCCTCCAACGGGAGTGCAAGGTCCGTTGCCACATGCTGTAGAAGGAGGAGGAGGAAGAGGCCACAATGGGAACCAGCGGTACCAGTGGTTCTGGTTCTACCTCCCCTTCCTCCTCCTCATATACCTAGAGCACTGGAGGGTGATAGGAAGCCCTGGATGGAATGGGATGGGTAGGGTAGGGGTCCCCGCTGGGGCCAATAGAGCCCGTAGCATGGGCTCTGGACAGCCGTGTGAACAGTGTTACCACGGATCTGGGGCAGGCTCATAAGCCGGGGTTCTGAGATTGGTGTCATGAGTCTGGCCCGTGGTGCGGCACTGGGAAGAATGAAGGCTCCAGTTCTGAGAAGCCCTCAGACTGAGAACAATGCTGATAAGGGCAGAACCGTCGGTACCATCAGAGGCTCTGGTAGAAGCAGTAAGGATTATTCTGCCAGAAAAGGTAGGACAGAGGTAGCTAGTGGTTCCAAAAGCAGGGGGAAGCCCAGGGAAGGGAGAAGCAGCTTCTTGGTGGACAACAGCAGGTTCATGTGGCGCGAGGGACCATCCCAAGGGTCCTGGCACTGTAGACACACTGGCAGAGCAGACGCGCTGATATAGGGATCGGAGCTGGCACTTGCACCGGCAGTTCCCATTTGAACTTTTCCTTATGCGCCAACTGGGGCACCTTGGGAGCTGGAGCAGCAGGGTCTATGCATGACTTCTCTCCTGACCTGCCACGGCTCAGGGAGGCAACATTGTGTTAGTGGGCAGCCTGGGGCAGGGACCTGTCCTTATGCCCATGGCTATGTCTCTTAGTCTCATGGTTGGTCTTGTGCGACTCCTTCAGTACCATCAGATCTGGTGCCCAAGAAGTGGACAGGGGAGAGGGACGCTTGCTGCTTGTGATGGCCATTGCACCAATGGTGCCAGTGGTGCCAGACGCCGCACCACCAGTTCTGCCGATCCTGGATCTGACTGCGTGCGGGGGCACATGGCTGGCTCCATTAAGAACTTTGGGAGGTGACGTTCTCCAGCATTCAAGGTGGGAACGGTTGGCAGATGGAACAGCGGGCAACAACATTGGTGCCTGGTGCTCGCACAGAAGGAGCACAGGCACAATGCACAGTTCCACAGTCCTTAAAGCCAGATTGCAGTGGCACAATCACCAGGATGGGAGGTCTCCCCAATGGCTCTTTGATGTGGAATTAGGCACCTGCCTAGGTCGTTCTCTCAAGAAACAGCTTAGACCCCATAAGCTGCCTGATTCCAGAAGAGCGGTTCCCATTTGTGAATATCCAGGCAGAGCTACCTGGAGCAGAGACCTAGGCATTGAACTCTGTGAGAGGGTGGGGCTTAGTACACACCCCCTGCTCTGCCCTGTCCATTGGTTATCTTCAGCAGCTTCCCCACACCTAGAATGCTGGCTTTTGTGGATCTCACTCTGAGGCACCTCTTTCTCCCCATTCATTGTATAGAGAGCTTATGCACCTCACTCAGACTTTGTGAACCAGACTGATGTGCCTGTAACTTCCTTGGTGTCCAAAAGCTAGCTATTGTGATACGAAGGCCTGCTCTACACTAGGAAATTAGGCTCGTGTAACTGTCACTCCAGGCTGTGAAAAATCCATACTTCTGAGCAATGCAGTTAATTTAAATTGACCTAACCCTTGGTGTAAACAGTACTAGGGGGAGAATTCTGTACGTATTTAGACACATAGTTAATGTGTCCACAAAAGAAATGCATCTCCCATCAACCTAATTACCACTTCTCAGGGAAGTGGATGACCAACTTCAATGGGAGAACCCCTTCTAGTGGTGTAGGTAGCGTCTTCATTTCACTGCATTGTTTTAAGCATAGACAAGCCCTGAGCATTGAAATGCCTAAGCCCCTTTGTGAATCTACGCTGTAGGCCTTTTCCTCACAGCTAAAAAGGTGATTTTTGTTTTGTGTAACTTGGGATATCTAAGATGTGTGGGTTACTGTGAGGTAAAACACCATCGAAGACAAGGCTCAAGGCTTTGATTTTAGCAGTGAGGAAAAGGCCTGAGGAGAGTACTAAGAGCAGATAGCAATATGCTCATATGCTTGTGCAAACGTAGAGAGGTGCAATTCTGGTTTGAAAACTTGATTAGTAAGTGTAACAGTGACAATGAAGCAGAGGGGTGAAGACTGTATAATGAACAATGGTAGATTTTTCTGCCTAATGGCTTGTGTTTAAAAGGTATAAGTATTTTAAATACCGTTCACAATGCTTTACGTTAGCATCAGTGTTTTGTGTACAATAGAAGTTACTACAGGCCGTACAGTTTGTGATCTACAATGGAAAGAAACTACTAAAGAAAGAACAACGCCTTTATGCAGGGTTTCACATATAATAGCCCTGCAGATTAACCCTGCAGAATGCTTTTCCAAATTACAAAAATACTTGACTTAGTTGTGTCTAAATTTAAAATATAGATTTCACAACAGTAGGAAATTGTAACGGGAGTGCCCCCAACATTACAACTTGCTACCCCCTGGATCAGGGGAAAGGTTGGAGGTAGCAAATGGTGACTGGCGTATGCCCCATCTGTCACCATTTGCTACCCCTGGACCAAAGAATGGTGAAAGGCAAAGGCAGCAAATCTTGCCAAGGCAGCAAAAAAGCATAGCCATAAAAGTCTGCTACTAATAGCAAATTGTGACTGTAGCTGTTTAAGATTACATTGGCCCCAGAGCAGCAGCTTGGCCAGGACGCGTCGCCAAGTCACCCAAACCCTGCTGACTATAACTGATCCCTGTGGGTAGGACAGGCTGGGCCCCAGTGCCTGGGAAGTGAAGGGAGGGGAATGAGCAACCAGGTACCCTCTGCCCCACCCATGAGAGAGAGGGAGACTCCCCTCTGGCTAGGCAACAACCCTTCTTCCCCACACATTTCTGGGTCAACAACCCCTGCCACCCCATCTGCTAGGGCATTAGCTCACCAACTCCACTTTCTCTGATGGGGCAATGATTTCCCCCCTTCACTGGGGCAATAACTCTCCCAAAACCCATCTTATTAATCTGTACCCCTTTACAAAGAAATGTGAACCAGTGGAAATCCCTACACAGCAAAGAGCTCAAAATGGCTATGCACATTTAAAATTTACTATTAGAACATGCAGAACAGTGACTGTCACTGCACCAAGAGGAATATCTTCATAATCAAGAAATAGAAAGTGGACCGGTTAGAGCAAGAAAACATCTTACTTTTTGTGTTATTCATTACTCCAGTTAGCATGAAGGTTCACATACTTACTGTCATGCGGACTGGATTGGGAGGGGGGGGCATTTGTGTTATTTGACATCAGTATGTCAACATCATAGTAATTCATGTGAGACATACCATGTCAGGTGCTGTTAGAAAGGTTATAATGTGATGAGTAAGAAGATAATATTTGTGTTCATGTGTGATATATGTGAAGAAAGTTATGGAGATTTTTGATATCCCTGTATTTCAAACTGTGCTGTAGAAGACACACCCCAGACAGAGAGGCCGCAGGACAATAGCCCGCTTAATGGCCCATCAAGACCTTTACAAAGGCCAGAGGCCCAGGAAGAAACTAAAGGCATACCTGATTGGCCCATGTGACTATGGACTCCATTTTGGTTCCTGTAAAATTCCACAAGCCAGATGGCCAGTAACAGAGGGTATATAAGATCAAACCACAGAAACCATTTTGTCTTTTGTCTGGTTCCTTGCTCCTGTCCAGCTGCGGACACACCTCTGGATCAACACACTTTGCAACTGAACTGAAGGACTTAGACCCATCCAGGTACTGGATGTATACCAGAGGAAATATACAACTCCACAATTGTTCTAGAAACCTGATGTATATGGACTTTTAAATCATTTGTATATATCTGATTGCTTTAAGCCTTTAACACTTCTCTTATTGTTTGTTTTTCTTTTATTAATAAACCTTTAGTTTTAGTTACTAAAGGATTGGCTGGCAGCGTGGTATTTCGGGCAAGATCCAAACTTATAGTGAACTGGTACTGTGGCTGGTCCTTTGGGATCAGAGGGAATCTTTTAGTAAAGAGCATTGAGTTTAAATGACTGGTCTCTTTACTGGACCTAGTGGCAGTTTGGGAGCTAGAGACTGAAATGCAGTAAAGGGGGCTGTGTGTATTTGCACAGTGGCTTCTTGATAACCAGTGTGCAGGAATCAGAAGCACTGTTTGTGGTTGGTTGGGAAGTCTGACTGCAGTGTCACCCACCAGTGCTGGGAGAATTCGCTCTCCTTTTACAGCCTGCCCTGACCCTGGCATTATCAGTGGGCTACCCTGGGCACGGACGGGTCACACTTACCATGACAAAACATGGGTCTTATAAAGCACACAGGGATATTCAGACCAATAGTGTGCTAACAACATTCTGAAACTTGAAAATGGGCAGACAGAGTATCCCACTTTAAGTTACAAATTGCTTAAGAATGACTCCAGAAAACGCACTTTGTATATATGTTTTTATTACATATTCTGAAATACTGTAGCAATATTAACTTCTTTACTTCTGAAATCTCCCCAAGCAATACAGATTACAATCCTCCAAACAAACAGTTATTTATGTGGTTAATATAAGAATCTGGATAAGTGTTTCCAGGATTGGGACCATAACGAGTTAACTACATATTTACGTAGTAAAATATTTAAAGTTCAAAACAGCTTTTATCAACAGTAGCACTGTTTCATTATCTCCATAGCTATGTATGGTTTCTCCATGGGCTTTATTGGACATGCCTCATTTGATAATTAGAGTTAAGACAATTATATTTTTATAGTTAAGACAATTTATTATTTTAAGTTATTTACTTTTTTTTCTAATCAAATGTAGTTAGAGTAGCTTTCATATTCCACTTGAATGAAAAATGTGTTTTGTGGCCACGTTAACTATGCGTCTATGTGGCTAAAAATTTATAGATTTCAAATGCAAGTAAACTGGAATTAAAAAATTAAACAATTAAATATAATGGGTATTTCTTTTCACACTCAGGCACTTAACTGTCCATATACATTGCTTTAACACAAAAATTTGTGCAAAAGGCCATGCCAAGCTGTAAAACAGTGGACAAAGGACTTCAATGGCAGCTACTCAGCATCTTTCAGGATCAGGTAGAGGCAGGCTAAGCAACACAGGCTTGCCCTGCATTAGTGAAAGTTAACTGGTTTGACAACACAGATCAAAACAACTGGTTTTGAATACTGCTATTCCACTGAGGTGGACCTGATTAGCCAAGTTCCAAGCCTATTGTAACAAGTGTGTTCGTTTTGTTATCAGACACAATTATTTTTACTAGTGTTGACTCAGCCCTAGTATGAGAGAGGTTTGAGAAGAGAAGGAATGCTGCCGCAAACCAGCTGCAGGATAGCCTCTGGAGAGAGAGTCTGCAAGGGAAGAGAAAGTCTAAGAAAAGAGCTGTCAAAGGAACAATAAAAAAAGTGGATGAAGCAACCCTATTACAATACTTCAAGAGAAACATTTAGCTGGTACTTTACCATTTTTTTATCCTAGTTTTAAATATGCTTTTATAGTAACAATTATTTTGGACTCTGCTTTCAGCAACAGCCTGAAATTCAATCTTTAGTTCTCCCTCACACACACCCTCTTAAGACATCCAGGTATTTTTCTCCCTTTTATATTGAAAATACTTTGACCAAATAAACAACAAGTTTTGTTTCCCTTTATCAAAGGAGAGCGTTGTATACATACTGTATAGAAAGTATCTGTAGATATTCCTATAGTAATGTTTAGTATTTATACAGTGCTGTGGAAACAAATCAGTTAAGCCTCTCAAACACCAATGTGATGTAGGTCAGCTACTTTCCCACAAGGTACAGAAACTTAGGCCTGAAGCTCAAAGCAGACCTTGGGGTAACTTGTTACATCCACATTGACTTCAGGTGAGTTACACTTTTCCCAGACCAGGGGACGACTCTGGCTTAGAAAAAGGTTAAGTAATTAGTTCAATGATCCATTCGCATAACTGTGATCCTCTTCTGATTCTGTGCTCCAAACAGGAGACAACATTTTCTCAGTTAACTGAGAGAATTAGGACCTTCCATACAAAAATCATTGGGTAGCTTTGATATTTGAGTGAAAGTCTAACTCATAAATATGGAAAAAGAAATGGGATTTCCCCATTCAATCTGAAAGCTAAGAGAGGACTGACTGCATTACTCAGCTCACTGAGTATCAGCAAATTATTCTTTATATGGAGTCTTACTCTGAAACTGAACTCCTCTGTTTCCCCCAGTTGGTCATAAAATAGGTTTCAAGCCTCATTTTTTATGACATGATGGTGCCTTGATATTTATAAGGTCATCATGACTTCCCTGTAGCAACAAAAAAACCAAATCCATTGCCTTTAGTTGTACTGACTGGTGTATAATTTGTATGACGTAGTTTAATTAAGTTAGCTGTGAACTAGTGGAGGTACTTAGTGTATGAATAGGTATGCAGCACAAACTTGATCACCAAAGAAGAATTTCAAAAAACAAAGAATTTTGAACAAGCAATCCATTTTGAATAAGCAATCAATGGGACACCAGTGAGTTTGTTAGAGGATGGAGTGATGTGTTTGCATTTCTCTGCAAATTTGGATACGCTACAGAGAAAGGAGTTGTAACAAAGTGGTGGCATGAGAAAATGAAGGCAAGGCTTTGGATTTCAAAAGACCTGGACAAGTAGATGGTTAGTAAGGATTACTGATATTTATTTATATATTTTGATTTTTAATATTAATGACTCAATATTAAGTGTGCAAAGTCTGTGAAGCCACCTTAGTGACACTGTTACCTTTATCCTCCCCCATTGTTTCCAATTGTTTGTTAAACCCATTTGTTGTATCTTGTTTTACATTAAATTATAAAAATCCTCAGGGTGGGATCTTGTGTGTTTGTATAGCAACAAGTGCAACAGAGGACCTGATTTTGATTGGAGCCACTGAGTATTACTATGATACAAATAATTAAGCTAAGGTGATGCAATGGTACATCTGCCAAGTATAAGAGGGCAGTGCTTTGTGACACCCTAGACGTTCTAGAATAACATGGATAGCAGCAGAGCTATAAAAAGAGGTATTTGTCTTCAATCTAAGGAGCAGATTAATATTTGTATTGTAGGCTGATTTGTAATGTGGATACTTCGCAGTTCAAGTACCTGAGACACGACTAATAAGAGAACAAAATAGCCTATAGAAGCAAATCACCACATCCATATGAAAAATAAAGGTAAAACCTTAAGTATTTTGAGAGGCTATCCCTTCGTGCAATGTTAAACCTTGCTGAGAACCAGTATTAAATGAACTATCCCTTAATTCAATATTAAACCTTGCTGAGAACACCACCACAAATCAAACTGATTTTTTTTTTGCAGTTGCTTTTTTGCCATGATTATTTGGAGGGGAAAATAAAGCTAGGAAACAAGTCAGACTCAAATGAAAATGTATTTCACTCTTATACATGCTATACATGCCATGCAAGTGAGGAAATCTACAGGTTATACAATGACACCATAATAAAATATAACATCTCAGGTGACATCTGCCAAACACAATATATCACAGCGAAACAAACATGACAGTTTGTTTTGTTTCTTTTTTTATTATTATTTAGGAAAGAACTGTAGGACAAACTGGAAGACACAGTACCATGCTACAGCTTACTGCACAGTCACCGGAAAGGTATTTTGCTGAAATACACCAACATAAAAATAACTATTATCGTGGGCGTGTTTTCTTTATATATTCAGACACAGGTTCATTGGCTACTTCAATTGTTAAACAGTTGCTGGCTTTAAAAGCAGAAGAACGTGACTACAATTAAGACCAAGCTAACGCTGTAAACTTCTCTACATATAAAAGTTTCCACTTTTTTGTTAGTCTCCAAACAGAATTGTAGTGACTTTTTTTTTTTTTTTTTTTTAAGATTTGGACAAAAATGTCCTCCAGGCTGCACAGAATATAGCATAAAAGTTACCATAGTTCACCAAAAGAAATAAAACTAACCAAAATACATTGTATGGCACATAATGTCTATACATTTTACATTCTTGATATGAATTTTCCCATATAGACGTTTGCTGAGCATTAAGGAGACTAATATTGTTATATAGGTGAAAATGCTGTATGAGATTGAGACCTCAGTGTTTCACAGACCAAGCATTTCAGTTACAATATTTGTATATTGTTTTATCACAGATTATATTTTTTGCTGAGTCTGTAGGAAAACACAAAAGTTATCCACATGAATGAAAGCCAGCTGGTATTAATAATTGACCTGTATCTCCAAAGTTAACTCAGCATTTATCTAAACCCCGTGACATACTTGCTTGGAACTACTGCAGTTATGTAATACATGTTAGGGGATTATTAGTGATATTATGCCTACATTGTCTACAGGTATTATATCAGGGGAGTTTCAAAGACTTCAGTGAGAGTCAAACCAATAATACTGTACTAGTATTAACAAACGGCTTTGTCACTAGTAACTTTTACAAAAAATGCAAAATAGTCATGTATGATGTATTGTAGCAGGGGGGATAAATCTAATCCTCCACAGCCAGTAGGCTCCTTTGATTCCAGGAGTTGTATAATTGTTTTCATGCTTCCTCAGTTATAGTTTTGCAATTATACACCTGCAAAGAAGAGTTGCCAAGAACTCTTCAGTATTTTTCCCCATTTAAAAAAAGATAGGCACAGAGCTAAAGTACAGTACATTATTTCATTCCAATGCACTGTGGGTAAACCTCATAGTATTTACAAGAAAATGACATCAAGTAGTTGTATGGTAAAACTTAAGGAAGAATGATTTTAAAATAAAATGCACATGGTAAAATCACAATGAAGTATTCAGGTGAAATTTAAATTAAAAAAGACATAAGAGCTTTATTAGCAGCTGAAGCCCAAATTCTAAAGCACAATGAATCTTCCCTAAAACCAGTCAAAGTTATTGATTCCTGGCATCTACCAAGAACAACCAGTTATTCAACATACCACATGGGAAGACAAAGTTATATTCAGCTCTGATTATATGAAATCCAGTGTTCAAAGACTGCAGAAGCTTTTTCAGATGACAAGCTCATAATTTACTGCCAGCAGCATCATAGGGATGTACAGCCTCCACAAATTACTTCCTCTGTCAATTAAAAAAAACCAGCTTAAATAAGTAAAATGGCTCCAACTTTTATAACTGATTCTCCTGTAATAAAGTAAAATACTACAATTAATTTTAAGACTATCATTATATCATACTGTATTTGCTCTGACTTAGCTTGCAAACTTTTCAGGAAAAGGACCGTTATTTAACTAATCTCTATGATGCTGCAAATGTTTACAGCACTGAAAAATAATAAAGGGCACTCACTGCCATGTTCCACTTTACTGCACACTTAACTAGTCCTGCTTTCCATTGTTCTCTCTCTGTTATTAAAAGTGAAATGAGATATAATTAAGGATTATCATTACCAATAGGGATGGAAAAGGAGTTCTTTAATGGAGAGAGAACCCATCCCTATGCTTTTCTTTATACCCTGAGATTATCACTGAAATGTTTAACTTGAACAGGCAATTTCACTTGCTTTGACATATGTGATGTGGGTACCAATGCAGATTAAAGAAAAATCTTAAACATTTTATTAAGTACTGACTACTGTCTGTATAATTCACAAATAAAGACACTGTTGTCTGCCAGACACAGAACTTACATCTATAGTCCCGAACTATGCAATGAGTTCTTGAACTGATAGCTCAACTGCCAGCATAGAACCAATCTGAATTCTACTTTCTTTCCACTCCTAGCTGGACATGTACTAACTCTCCACTCCTCCTAGCTGTGGTTAGAAACCAGGAACAGGATGAGATAGGGCATGGCATGGGTTCCCATCAGGATTGAAGTGGGGTCAGTAAAAACTTATTATAGGAAAGCATACTAGTGTGACTCATCTTTCCAACAGCCAAACAAGCTTACCCCATCCTCCACGATGCCCCCATTCCTATTTATTATCTGTACAGTGCCAAGAGTGTGTTAGGTGCTTTACAGACTAGTATAAAGGCAAAATCCCTGCCCCAGGAAAGTTGTAATCTAAGAAGTCAATGAAAGGAAATTGTAGGAAGATGAATGGGCAAAGTCAAAGAGCAAGGTGAGCAAGCACAGAGGATGAGACATATCTTGTAAATTCCACACTTTTCAGATTAACTTTATGTGAAGTTGATTTTGTTTTCTTATCTTTTCACATCTTTTCCTTTCAAATGTTTGTACTTTGTATTGAGGATTCTCACTCATCTGACTAGTTAACAATTAAACTGCAGAAAGCTCTACAGTTAATAGGTCTTTTGGAATAGGTTGTGTTTTGAGATCTTGAAGGCAGAGAGGGTGGATGCATGACAAAATGGTAAGGACAGAGGCTCCAAGCTTAGAATCGAAATCTATATGAAAATAAGCACAGAGACAAGATGCAGAGGGAGTACAATATGAAGCGAACAGTTAGCTGTTCTGCTTGAGCAGAGCAAGAGATCAAGAAGAGATGATGAAATGGAAGGTGAGCAAAAAGGTGGGAGGGAGTGAAGTTGTGCAGGTCTTTGAAGGACAGGAAAAGTAGTTTGAATTTTACACAGGTGGCTACCAAGTTACCCTTAAACCTAGGAAAACACTCATTTCTCCCAAGATGTTCAACACTGGAGATTAACCAGTATTCCAAGGGTTCACAAGGTTTTTCTCATGTCCCTTTATCTCAAAATATTGAGCCAAGTTATTCCCAGAAGGGCAACTAAGATGTCTAAATATGTGATTGGGGAATTCTATCCTAGATTTCAGGAGGACTAGGCTTATTTCATTTGAAAGGAAAAGGGTAAGTAGTCTGATAAGGGTATATCAAACAATAAAATGTAGAGAAAGCCATACATTTACTCCTATTTACCCTTTCCCATAATACAAGAATAAGAGGAAATTGGAAGAGAATTTAAAACTGGTAACAGTAAATGCTTTTTATGTAACATTTAATTAACCTTGAAGCTATTTCCTGCAGGGTATTGAGGTAAAATGCTCAGTACATTTCAGAAAAGGATTAGAATATTGTTTTAAAAGAGGAAGAATAGCACCTGCAGGTATACTAGTTAGGATAAAGATACAAGAACCATAATTTCTCATACTTTAGGGCTTAAGCTTTTATGTATCTGTGGGGTCTGGAGAGCTTTGTTATACATTAGGAGCATTCCTAGGTTTATACCTTGGTCTGAGGGACGCTGTTTAGCACAGATGGCGCTCTAAAACAAGATTCAGAACTAAGTGGACCATTCATCTTTTCCACTATGCCAATTCTTACATTCCTAATTAGTCTCCTCATGGAAGATGATGTCAAATTTAAATGCCCAAGAGCCTAATTCTCAACATATGCTGCTTGCACTACTGGATTATCCTAAAATTTGTGCTCTTGTCACTCCCAATAACTTGCCATATCTTACATATTCATCAAAATATTGTACCTTCATCTGTACCACAGAGTAGTGTGGTTGTCAACAGATGGAGTTAAGTGTATTCTCCTGTCCAGGACTGTTGAATCCATCAATCAAATTTTTGTTACAGTCATCCATGCTAATGTTTTCACTGGATATCTTGGAGTAAGTAGCCTGCCCTGTGAAATCCAAGAGATCCTCAAGAGCCTTGGCATTACTTGTTCCATTTTGGTCCAAAGAAACACCAGGAATGAGTTCATTCATAGGTGAAAATTCTGGGATAGATATAAGTTCTTCTTTTGAAACGGGACTGTATGAAAGACAGAAATGAAAAAGCAGTATAAAAGTCTTATAAGCTCTTACAATTACTTAAACAATACCCAAGTCAATTTAGCATTAATGAAAAGGTTCATGACAGCCCTGAAAGCTGTATTATTTATTCTCAGAACAGGTACAACATGTCTCAGAACTACTTACTCAGCTCATACACAGACGGGCCACCTTGTAGAGAGGAGAAAATAATTTGGTCTCCATACTCCTTCAATGTTGGCCTTGATGGTGGCTGTGTGCTATGAACACAGTTCACTAGGAACACTAGACTGAGATTACAAACTCATTTGAGAGAGGCTGGATTCAAACTGGTGACCCAGCAGTTAAAGGCTGAATATTCTACAATCTGAGGCATCAGGTTCCCTATATTTACTATTTTTAATTGCATTTTACAAACTCTGGGCCTGATTCTGCAAAGGTTTACGCACATACGTAACTTTATGAACAGCACGTAGCCCCACTGGCTTCAATGCATAAAGTTCACAGTGTGCAAAGATAAGCTTGTGGACAAATCTTTGCAGGATCGTGCCCTACATATGTTAATTTTGCATAATGCAGATTTCAAAGATATATTCAACCATGTGAAAATTGTGAAACCATGTGAAATTTAAAAAGCTAACTTTTATAATGCAAATTAAATACAGACCATGGGCAAAATTATATGCTGCTGCAAATTAACACGGCGCCAGGGATTTTAGTGGAGTTGCACCAATTTACACTAGCATAGAATTTGGCACCATATGATAGTGCACTGAAGATCTAGATCCATGATTTATTTCAGCTTTGACTGACAATTTACAAATGGCATAACAGTGTGTTATGGTGCCATCAAGAAAGAAAATACGTTATTTCTGATAGTTGGGATCATGACATTAATGAGGAATGAACATTTAAGGTTATAAACATATTATATCTGCACATCTATGTTATCTATACCAAACAGTATGATATACAGATGTCTACAATATTTCTTTTATTTCCTCCTGTTTCTCTACCAAAGAGTCAAAAGAACATGAGGCCATTTCAAATACAGCTTTAATAAAAGATATTTCTTATTAAAATCTTTGGAGAATCTTCATACATAATATATAAAATGACAAAAAGTGAAAATTACATAAGCCTAACACTGTAATAAATGGATCCTTCACACAACCACTGACGTAATTAGAGTTGCATCAGGGCTTAATGTGACCCATTGATTAACCCATTGATTAGATTAATGCAATATTAAATATGATATTTTACTAAAATCAAGGAATTCAGAACTACAGTTCCGAGCAATCTTAAAATATCAATTCCTTTGTTGCATACACTATGTAAGAGTCTTTCACTCAAGATCTCATAATGCTTGTTTACTTAATTACTTTATATTGTTTACTTATTCCCAAATATTTGTTTAATTAACATGAACTAAAAGATTTAAGATTAAAATAATTGAAAATGTGAATGCTGAAGTTCTAATCTGCAACATTATTTGTAGGACACAGCGACTTATATGCCATGGGTTTCTAGTTCTGGTACAAAACAAAATCTGATAATGTTTGCATACCCATTTTCACAGCAATACAGCAGGTGAACTCCACAGACAATCCTCAAGATTTGGGGGCAGATTTGTGTGCTCTTGGCAAGTGAGAATTGTGGAAATGTTTAATTATTTTTGCAGGATATGAGCATGAGATAAGAGATGGTGCTTATTCTTTGATCTGAAAGTACATTTACTTCTTGAGAGTAGACTACACACTACAGGTGAGAACATACAAAGACTAGTTACACAGGAGTCCATATTTTGGGTTGGGCCATGCAGAGGACTATACAGATTAACAAACGAAATGAGAGACCTGCATATGTTTTGGTTTTCTCAATAGTTACTTAAAACTGTGTGTTTCGTGTAATGTGTACCTCACATCCATAGACTGAACCTCATCTGTTGAATCATCCATGCTGTTAGATTTCCCATCAATGGCATCCAGCTGAATAAGCCCCATAGCTGACTTCAGCCCATTAGAAAATACATCTTGAGGAAGTGTTTCAGCAGCAGCACATCCTAACCCTTTACCTTCCGGGCAGGCTGTCAGTCCATTGATTTCTATAAAAGAACCTCATCAGGAAATAGCAGGGTTCATATTTAAACATATTTAGACTTTAGGAGGGTTCATATTTAAAAATCACAAAATTCTTTGAGTCACAGAAATTAGAGATGAAAGTGACCCATCATATTAACTTGTCAGTCATCCTGCTACTGGAGGACAATTTTAAAACGAAACAGAACAATATATTATCTTTTACAACATGCATGGAGAAGCCCTAAGGAAGAGGGAAAAATAGAGAAAAATCACACTTCACTATTTACACATTTTTCATTTATAATTCTTTAGAATATATATGCAGTTATCAAACCAAATGAGATGCAAAAGGAGCTGTATTTTAAAACAATATTTAAAAAGGATGTCAAGCATGGCTATGGGGGAAAATATTCCTACAGAACCTACAAAACAGCTATTTAGACTACAACGAACGAAGAGAAATCTGCTGGCTAGAATAACTTTTATATAAATGCTATCTGGGACATGCTGGGGATTAGAATATCCCATCATCCCACTACCCCACCATCAGGATAGTGGTCTCCTGCTTCTGCATGAATGGTAAACCAAAGAGATTCTATTGTCTTATGTTTAACATATTTATATATAAATGTATTTGTTCCTTTTCCGAATGAAAATACAGCATCTGAGGAAGCACAGAACTATTTAAATTTATGGATTTTTGTTTTCAAGTCATGCATGTTGAAAATTGGCCAAAACAAAAAGGAAGAGCTTTTACCTGTTTGATTGAGAACAAGGGTTTCTGGTTGCTTTTCCACATTCAAAGTTGATGGTATCTCCAGTTTTGGCTGTTCCTTCTGTAACCAAATAATGTTTTAACTGCCTTAGATGCAAGATTTTAAGATTCAGGGAAATGACCGGACACAGAACCTTTAAACAACTCTGCTGGTTAATATACAATTGTTTCTAGACTGATTTTTCTCAATTACATTTAAAAGCACATAAAAAAGCAAAAACCACATAATAGAGGATTTTTATCTTTAGGCTGCATCAATCATAGAAGCATTCCCCTACCTTGCCAGAGCAGTTACACTGAGAGTACACGTGGCCTTGTGAAACTATCCTTACATTCCCCTTTGGGATGCAGAAGCACAAGGTGTCCAATGAAGACATAAGGAGAAGAGTTTAGGCTCAAGTGGTGATGGTGGGGAGAGTGGACAGGCTAGGGCAGTGCCAGAAAGGGGCTGGAAAATTGACTGAGATGGATGGAGAAATCTTGCATGGCTTGGGGAATAAGGGTTGAAGAAAGATAAGATGCAAGGGATGTAGTTTAAATTAGGTCACAATTTTAACAACTCATCTGGGAAATACCAGGAAATGATTGTACAGTGCAGGTCATTCTTTCCTTAATAATTCCCACCTATTTGGGAGGGCTGCCAACAGTCCCTTGGCCCCAAGCCCATTGCTGGAACCTCACTGCCCTTCTCTCCTATGAAGGTTAAGAAGGGGTGGGGAAAGGAGGTTGTCTCCCTGCTATACCAGATGTTAGAAACCCCAATTCCCCATGTCCTCAAGATATGCCCTTCCCACATTTCCACCTCTAGTTCATCAGGGAACCTGATCCCCCATAGAACAAGTAACTCCACTGGACACCTGCTAAGCTGCGACATTGAACCTTTCCTCCTGACCCACCCCACCAGGTCCCTGAGCTGCTCTGAGAAAGGCAACAACCCTCCACTCCCATCTCAGCCACTCTGGAAGCGAGAGAAATTCCTTCCCTGTTCCCAAAAAAGCAACTGGTGTAATGCCCACAGAAGACAATAAACCCCAGTCCTACTCTGATCCCTGGGTGGGAGCTATTGTTCCATGAAATGAAGAATAAATACCCTTGTGACACAGAGGCCCACTGATGGTTCACTATTCTGTGACAGCAACTCTCGTCAGGCCTGACATATTAACTGCACCTCACTTATTGTTGTCATGATATATTCCCAAAAAGTGGCATGTAATATCACTGGAAAACTAAATAAACCACTGATCATTAATATTCTTGCATGATGTATGAATGGGATATGTACAAAGAGTTATGGATAGGTGCTAGAATTTTGTTTACAAAAATGTGTTTGGCAAGAAATGCATAAGCAAAGTCTTCTGTCAACAAAAGAATGTGCATTTGTTTGACCTATCTGGTCGTCAGGCAGAGACAATGAAGGCATATTTACATACATGATAAACAAAGCCATCAACTTTGCTGTGGGGGGAGATAGCCCTTTTAGGTTTGAACCTCAAATGATAAGGAACTGAAATCAACTGATTGTATACAATATTACTGTATTATAAAAATGTATAAAGTAAGGTCTTTTCTGAAAGCTGATGACACACTGATGATTAATATCATTATGAAACGTATCTATTAACACTATATGAGAGAATATGGATTCTGAAGGATATTATGCTTTAAAGTCTGTGATCAAAAACAGTGAGAAACAGATTTCTCCCAGACAGGAGGGAAGTCAGCTATCTATCCGTCTGTGATTAAATTAAGTGAGGGGTGACCAAAAACAATGGAAGCACCATTTACATACGAATCGGCAGGGGGATGGGAAGTCCACAGGAAGGGAAGAACAGCATGAGGTCGTCCTGGGTCTGAGGACAAAAGAGTGAGTTTGGGAAGATAATATAAGGCGAGAGAAGAAGCCATCTTCACATCCATCACTAGACAGAAACAAGGTGCCAGAGCTCTTGCAAGCTGACAAAGATGGGTCCTTTAATCAAGGGAGCTGAAGTCTCTAAGAACCGAATACAAGTGAAAAACCTGCTTAGGCAAAGATCTTTCACCTAGGAAGTCAAGCGAAATCGGCACCATGTACTTCTGTGGAAGGTCGTGACTAAGAGAAAGTCAGCCATGGTTGGAAAGAAAAAGAGTGGTAAGAAATCCACCCCAACCCAAGGCTATTGTCTGTTGAGTTAAGCCTTAGCCATTAGAACGTGTATTGTTACTTTTGTTTCTCTGTAACTCTTTCTATCTTTACTCCTTCTACTTGGTATCACTTAATCGTTTGTTAATACACTTGTTTTAACCCAGGCTGGTGGAGACCAGTGTGTGGCTGTGGCGAAACAAGCAGGCAGCTGGAGTCGGAGTTGACAAGGCTGTTTAACACACAGACACCTGAACAGCTGCAGGTCGGAGGGACAGAGGGAGCTGAAGCAGCAGAGCATTTAAGGCACACAGGGTTATGGAACAAGTGGTGACAACATCTTGCTGGTCAGAATTGCATTAAAAATATGACAGCCCTCCTTCCTCCCCAAAGCATCCATGGATTAGGGGCCCACCTGTGACACTTCCAGTCCACCCCTGATTCAAGTGAGGTCCCCCTTTTCCCTCCACAACCCAAAGGATGGGAACCCTTAAAAGAGTCACACTCCCATTTATTCCCAGAAAAACCCTTCCCTCATATGCCTAAAGTCCTTTTAGAGAAGTCCAGTGCCTTTTAGAGAAATGTGGAGGGGATTTTTCTGTTTTTGTCTTTTAAAAGAAAACTAGCACCTCCTAAGCCAAATAAAGAAACAGTATCCCTAAAGTAAAGTACTTTTATGAAGTAAAAGTTTGAAGTGAGAGTCAAACACTTTACTTCTCTCCACTAAGTGCTGGTGCATCATCAGGCACCACTGCTCTGCTGTTAATCCCACCCCCAGAATTAATATGGAAGAGCAGGAAGGGCTCTGAGATTGATTAATTCAACATCATCAAAGGGGAGGAGGTGCACTGCATAGGCAAAGATCACAATGACACCAGTTCTCAGCACTACTTTTAAGAAGTAGTTCTAAACAATATGTATGGCTCACTCTCTCCACTGCCTAGGAGAGTAGTATTGACCTTATGGTAATGCCACAACTAATTCTAAACTCTAAACTGTACCTGAAGAATGAGAATAGAGCATTTCCAGGCAAAGCATTTATTCTGCATGACGCACTTCGATGGAGTTTTTCCCCCCTTCCTGCCACCCTACCACACAGGATATATTCTGGGAGCAGGGGCAGAGTGCGTGGGGAAGGGGGACTGTGTTCCATACCTTTACTTCTGGTGTTTCACTCCTCCTTGTTCTCTTCATTATTTCATCTATCCTCTAGAAAACAACATAAATCAATCACATCAGAACATTACAAGGCAGACATGCTATATAGCTGGGTTA
This sequence comes from Mesoclemmys tuberculata, assembly GCA_007922155.1. Classification (NCBI taxonomy): domain Eukaryota; kingdom Metazoa; phylum Chordata; order Testudines; family Chelidae; genus Mesoclemmys; species Mesoclemmys tuberculata. Next base: position 54,105,624 of record ML675610.1, on the reverse strand, counting down.
GAGGGCTCATGGGATTGGTAACGGGCAACAGGGAAGGTTGATTTAACTCTAGTGTCATGAATTTCTCTCTGACTCTGGCCACACTAGAAAGGAAGGAGGTAGAGGCTATGCCCACACTATAGCTGCAGTGGCACAGGAGCCAGAAAACAGGGGAGCTTGGGGAGGGAGTGTGTGTTGTTCTGGTATTGTTGGGGAGCTCATTGAAGGTTGTTTTGGTGGATTTTTTTCATGTCTCTCACTGACAGAAGTAGGGGGGAAGGCAATGACACATACAGAGGCAGTAGTGGTAGTCACTCAAGCAGTGGAAGAGACAACCTGGAGGGTATGAAGTCCCACCTCACAGAGCTGATGGAAGAAAAGATTCAAGGGTTGGAGATGCAGGTGGAAACTCTGGTTGAGTTTAGAATAGGGTTCGAGCAGATGATGGAGCAAAGGAATGAGGAGGCTGAAGAGAAAAACTTAGATCTGCAGATAAAATCAGGACCAAAAAACTCTGAGGGAAGAATGCTGGGTGAGAAAAGTGGGTAGTGGAAGCATGTGACTGCGAGAACCCTGGCAGAGGAAAAGACAGGCTAGTGAAGGAGAACTAGAGCTCAGAAACAGGTTTGTGGAGTTGGAAAATGAAGAAGGGACACAACAAGTGGTTACTGAAGGTCGGAGGAAAAGGAAGAAGAGAAAGCAGCAAGTCCTATACAAAGAGTGGATGAGCCAATGGAAATACCACCAAATAAGAGCCCAGGAGGATACAGGATCCCACTGGGATCTGATCTGGACATGCTTTTAATTAAGTAAATACAGCTGGGAATTGTGTGATTATGGGAGACTAACTTTCCAGATATAGACTGGAGAACAAGTGCTAGTAGTAATAATAGGGTCCAGATTTCCCTGGATGTGATAGCTGATGGGTTCCTTCACCAAATAGTTACTGAACCAACAAGAGGGGACGCCATTTTAGATTTGGTATTGGTGGGTAGTGAAGACCTCACAAAAGAACTGGTTGTAAGGGACAACCTTGGTTTGAGTGACCATGAGCTAATTCCATTCAAACTAAATAGAAGGATAAACAAGAATAGATCTGTGATTAGGGTCTTTGACTTCAAAAGGGCTAACTTAAAAAAATTAAGGAAATTAGTTAGGGAAATGGACTGAACTGAAGAGCACATGGATCTAAACGTGGAGGAGGCTTGGAATTACTTCAGGTCAAAGATGCAGGAATTATCTGAAGCCTGCACCCAAGGAAGGGGAAAAAATTCATAGGCAAGAGTTGTAGACCAAGCTGGATGAGAAAGCATCTCAGACAGGAGATTAAGAGAAAGCAGAAAGCCTATGAGGCATGGAAGATGGGAGGGATCAGCAAGTAAAGCCACCTCTTGGAGGTCATAACATGTAGAGAGAAAGTGAGAAAGGCCAAAAGCCAAGTAGAATTGGACCTTGCAAAGGGAATTAAAACCAATAATAAAAGGTTCTATAGCCATATAAATAGGAAGAAAACAAATAAAGAAGAAGTGGGACTGCTAAACACTGAGGATGGGATGGAGGTTAAGGATAATCTAGGCACGGCCAAATATCTAAACAAATACTTTGTCTCCTTTTTTAATGAGGCTAATGATAAGCTTGGGGATAGTGGTAGGGTGGCAAATGGGAATGAGGATATGGAAGTAGAAATTACCACATCTCAGGCAGAAACCAAAGTCGAACATCTTAATGGGACTAAATCGGGGGAGCTGGATAATCTCTATCTAAGGATATTAAAGGAATTGGCACATGAAATTGCAAGCCCACTAGCAAGGATTTTTAATAAATCTGTAAACTCAGAGGAGAGTTGGAGAATTGGCAATATAGTTCCTATTTTTAAGAAAGAGGGAAAAAGTGATCCAGGTAACCACAGGCCTGTTAGTTTGACCTCAATAGTATGCAAGGTCTCAGAAAAAAATTTGAAAGAAAGTAATTAAGTACATCAAGGTTAATGGTAATTGGAATAAAATACAACATGGCTTTACAAAAGGTAGATCGTGCCAGACCAAACTAATCTCCTTTTTTGAGAAGATAACAAATTTTTAGACAAAGGGAATGAGGTGTATCTAATTTACCTACATTTCAGTAAGGCATTTGATACGGTTCCACATGGGAAAATATTAGTTAAATTGGAAAAGATGGGGATTAATACGAAAATTGAAAGGTGGATAAGGAACCGGTTAAGGGGAGACTACAACAGGTCATACTGAAAGGTGAACTGTCAGGCTGGAGAGAGATTACTAGTGGAGTTCCTCAGGGATCGGTCTTGGTACCAATCTTATTTAACCTTTTTATTACTGAGCTTGACACAAAAAGTGGGAACGTGCTAATAAACTTTGCGAATGACACAAAGTTGGGAGGTATTGCCTATACAGAGAAGGATTGGGATATCAGACAAGATCTGGATGACCTTGTAAACTGGAGTGATAGAAATGGGATGAAATTTAATAATGGAAAGTGCAAGAACATTTAGAGACTAACAACAAGAATTTCTATTATAAATTGCGGATGCAGCAATTGGAAGTGACAGAGGAGGAGAAGGACCTGCGCATCTTGGTTGATCACAGGATGACTATGAGCTGCCAATTGGATGTGGTCGTGAAAAAAGCTAATGCTGTCCTTGGATGCATCAGATGATGAATTTCCAGTAGAGATAGGGAGGTGTTAGTATTGTTATACAAGGCACTGGTGAGACCTAATTTGGAATACTGTGTGCAGTTCTGCTCCCCCATGTTTAAGAAAGATGAATTCAAACTGGAACAGGTGCAGAGAAGGGCCACTAGCATGATTTGGGGAATGGAAAACCTGCCTTACAAAAGGAAGCTCAAAGAGCTTGGCTTGTTTAGCCTGACCAAAAGAAGGCTGAGGGGAGATATGATTGCTATCTATAAATACACCAGAAGGACAAATACCAGGGAGGGAGAGGAATTATTTAAGTTCAGCGCCAATGTGGACACAAGAACAAATGGATATAAACTGGTCATCGGGAAGTTTAGACTTGATATTAGATACAGGTTTCTAACCATCAGGGGAGTGGAGTTCCAGAGTAGCCTTCCAAGGGGAGCAGTGGGGGCAAAAAACCTAGCTGGCTTCCAAACTGAGTTTGATTAATTTATTGTGTGGATGGAATGATGGACAGCCTATTTGGCAATTGTCTGATCTTTGACTATTGATGGTAGACATGCCAATGGCCTGTGTAGGGATATTAGATGAGGTGGGTTCTGAGTTATTAGAGAGAATTCTTTCTTGGGTGTCCGGCTGGTGATTCTTGCACACATGCTCAGGGTTTAACTGATTGCCATATTTGGGGTCAGGAAGGAATTTTCCCCCAGGGCAGATTGGCAAAGGCTCTAAGGGATTTTTGCCTTCCTCTGTGGCATGTGAGACAGCTCATTTGCTGGTGGATTCTCTGTACCGTGAAGTCTTTAAACCCTGATTTGAGGACTTTAACAACTCAGTCATAGGTTAGGAGTCTATTACCGGGGTGGGTGGGTGAGGTTCTATGGCCTGCATTGTGCAGGAGGTCAGACTAGATGATCATATCATATGGGTCCCTTCTGACCTCAGAGTCTATGAGTCTATGCAATAAAAGACCCACAATGCGGACATGGCTAGCCTGGGTCAACTGAATTGGATTTACAGGGCCAAAAATGGCAGTGTAGGTGTTCAATCTCAGACGGGAGCTCAGGCTCTAAAACCTGATGATGGTGGGGGGGAGAGGAGAGAAAGTATTAGCGCCTGAGCTCCAGCCTGAATGCCTACACTGCAATCTTTAGCCTCGCAGCCCAAGACCCTGCAAGCCTACGTCAATTAACCCGGGCTCTGAGACTCAGTGCCTGGGTTTTTTATTGCTGTGTAGATGTATTGGTGAGGCCGCATTTGGAGTACTGTGTCCAGTTTTGGCCCCCCCACTACAAAGAGGATGTGGACAAGTTGGAGAGAGTCCAGCAGAAGGCAACAAAAATGATTAGGGGGCTGGAGCACAAGACTTATGAGGAGAGGCGGAGGGAACTAGGCCTGTTTAGTCTGCAGAAGAGAAGAATGAGGAGGGATTTGATAGTAGCCTTTAACTACCTGAAAGGGGGTTCCAGGGAGGATGGAGCTAAGCTGCTTTCAGTGGTGGCAGATGACAGAACAAGGAGCAATGGTCTCAAGTTGCAGTGGGGGAGGTCTACATTGGACATTAGGAAAAAGTTTTTCACTAGGAGGGTGGTGAAGCACTGGAATGGGTTACCTAGGGAGGTGGTGACATCTCCATCTTTAGAGGTTTTTAAGCTACGGCTTGACAAAACCCTGGCTGGGATTATTTAGCTAAGGTTAGTCCTGCTTTGAGTAGTGGGTTGGACTAGATGACCTCCTGAGGTCCTGTCCAACTCTAGTATTCTATGATTCTATGTACCCAGAGAAGAAGAGGAGAAATGTAGAAAGAGGAAGAGGGGAAGAAGAGAAGGGAGCTTTCTTTGCAATCACAATTCCAACAAACTGAGTTTCTCACCAGGTGCAAATTAGTACGTAAAGAGATAAATAAAAAGGTTTATGATTTGCGCAGCCCTCTGTGCCCAACTCCTGAATGAGAGGTTTGTCAGCTGAACACTAATTACTCAAGTCTCCAACTACTGCTACTTCAGACCACAAAGCCAGCAGTAGTCCTCTAGTATTGCAATCCATTTGCTATTTAAAATGAAACAGACACTTTTACACAGTTGTACCAATTTTGCTTACTTTTGGGGGCAAAATAAAATATGCAACATTACTTCTGTCAGAAATTTGTCAGACACAGCTGTAAAATCCTTCTTTTCTGCTTGTTAATTCATTAACTCCTTTTGTGTTTTTGCCCAGAGTTATTTATTTATGGTAAACTATTTTAGATTTAAGGACATCACTTCTAGTTTTTGTGTTCTCATATAAAAGTGGTTGACCCTACTAGAGTTAAAACCCTCCACTCTCGAAGGCAAATAATTTGAAATGAAACTGGAAGAAAATATACAAAAGGAAAGGCTTTTACAGCAACTTCCCAGGCATCTCTTAATTAAACTAAAGACAAAAATTTCTACAAATCTGGGGAAAATTTTGTCCAGACACCCATAGGCATGCAGTGTGACTATGTACTACATGGATGCTTTATAGGGTGTGGGTATGGAGTTACATAGACTTGCCAGTCATTTCCCTACATGAGGGAAGCAGCTGTAGTGCTGGCTATAGAGTGTCTCTGCTGTTGCTCCTTCATCCCCTCAGAGGTAAAGTGAGGTGGGAAGAGAATGCTTTTTCCAACTGGTTAACATACTATTTTTTCTGCAGGGTGCAAATCCATTTTCTCAATTAAAATACTGCACATTTTAATGCAAACACACCCATATTATTTTTTTAACATTCTGTCACTTCTCAGTTTGAGTGGTAACCACCACTCTGCTTGTATGCTATACTCTTTGTCTTGTCTATTTAAATTGTAAGCTCTTCAGGGCACGAAATGTCCAATACTGTGTTTGTACAGTGCCTAGCTCAATGGGGCCCCATTCTCAGTCGGCCCCCTAGGCACTGACATATTACATATGAATAAAAATAATAATAAAGCAACTAATAAGTTTGTTACAAACTCTGAGGTACATTTTTCCCTGGATCAAAAACTAAGCTAACACAGATTAGATTTGAAAAATTCCCAACAATCTTGAACTCTCCCTACTCAATTGAATGTTCGTTTTGGATAGTTTCAGGCATGTTTCTGGATTTATGCATTTAAAACAACAAAGGTACTAATTCTTTTAAACTGGAGATGAACACTTACTTTCTTTCTCTCCAGTCTTTCTTGCTCAATCTGCTGCATGATTTGTTCCCTTTCCAGACGCAGCTGTTCAGCTGCCTCTCGGGCCTTTGCTTCAGCTTCTTCTCTCTAATTAAAATATGTAAGTTAAGATAGAGCTACTATTTATTTTAGACAGATTGCCAGATTCTATAAATGTTGTGTAGCCTGTCAGGTATGTATTATTGGCACAACTCCATAAGCAGGCACCTTACAAAAGAGAGTTTTCAGTTTTATGAGACTGCATATCCCTTTTTAAAATGGATCATTGAAAGAATTTCTAGATTTTATTTGATCTTCACTGCAGTGTGCCTCTGCTTTCCACTTGATCTAAAAAGCAATGGACTTCAAGTTATTAAGTGCTCTTCAAAAACTTTTCCACACCAGTAGTGGTATTTTTTTTTTTAAATAACATTCATTAAATAAAGAAGGGCCCTAATTTTCTGAAATGCTGAGCACACCAGATTTCTAGTGATTCAGCTGGAGTTGCTGTTTTCAGAATATCTGAAAAGCAGCTCCGCTGCTTGTAGGCAGATTGTGATTTAGATTTCTGCTCCTTTAACAGGAGTTCTTGCAAGAGGTATCTTGTACTGTACCTGTTTTTCAAGCTTGGCTTGCTGTTCTTTTTCTTGCTTTTCCTTTAGCATTTGTTCCTCCTCAGCTCTCCTTCTGACATCCTCTTCTGCTTTTTTCCTAGCCTCTTCCTCTTCACGTCTTCTTTCCTCCTCTTTCTTACGAACTGCTTCTTCTAGGCGAATTCTTTCTTCTTCTGCCTTTCTTTTCAGCTCCTCTCTCTCTAGCCTTCAGAAACACAGCAGCATATTTAAAATTCAGCACATGTTGCACCTTGTTTAACACAGAACTCAAAGGTGTACAGAGTGTATGTGATGTAAGTATAGAATGTAATTTGGCGTCTACATACATTTTTATGGAATGGGCTCTGATACAATGGAGGCATTGGCCACAACTCTATAATTCGAGTTGCAACCAAGCTTTCACTCTATGGCCTGGTCTACATGGCTGCCAGTGGTCCACAGGAGATATACAAGCTATATAATGTAGCTTGCGTATCTTCTGTCCACTTACTTACATTGTCATACCGTGGTGGCATCATTGTGCTGCATTGATGGGAAATGCCCTCCGGCTGACCCAGCCTTACTTCTTTAAGGGAGGTGGATTAATGGCGTCTGCTGAAGAGCACTTCTGGGATCAACTGAGTGGGTCTCAACAATCTGCTCAATTAATCTCGCTGCATCGATCCCCAAGGAGCCAGCAGCATAGACATACCCTAAGCCTTATTTTTACCCCATCTTATGTTTTGCAGGAGTAACAGTCCCCTTTGAACACTGATATGACTAAAATAGGACAGAACAAGAAATGTCTGTTGTACTTTCAATTACAGTATGTAGAGATAACATTTTTCGAGCTCTGGGTAGTTAAAAAAGACCCTTGTCCCACTTTTGCCTTATGACAACCTCACCTCACACCAGTCCACCTGAGGAATGCAGTTATTTTTGAACATGCAAATGGCCTCCCTTAGTGAAAATAGTGATAGATAGCAAAGAAGAAAGGGAGAGTGCATACCTGAAAACGTCTCCTCCATAAACTTTCTAAGCTGTGTGTTTGCTACGTGTGGGTCTGACAGATTCAATTTTGGGACAGGAAAGAATTATTCCCATTGGGGCAAATGGAGGCCCAGTGATTCTTTTCATCCTCCTCACAGCATCGTGGAGGCACAGTTAGATTAAAAGAAATAGGACTTGAAAAAAATTAGTATTAGGAATTTATAGGGAAGGTTAGTTTGTCACAACTTGCAGCTGGTGTCCAGTGTGGCGAAAGGCTTAAAAGAGCTGCCTGAGGTAAGAGAGACCTGGGATTTTGCTGGTGGCCCTTGTCTCTCTGGGAAAAGGAGAGACCTGAAATCTTTGCAGACCAAACCTTTAGTATTGTCTAAACCCCGCAGGGGGCAGAGGGTGAAAGATTCAGAAGTGGGCTGTGTCCTAGGTGTAGGCAGAGGAGGGTCTCTCCCCAGTTATTGATTATATGATGTAAGACCTGCAATCCTGCAGTTAAATGCCTGGTATGAGAGAGAACAGAGGGGAGGGACGCATATAATGCCCTGCCCCAGTGTTAAGTTAATAAAATTGTGGCTTGCTGCTTAAATCCAACCTGTCCCGGTCTTAATTCACTTGTGTGTCCTAAGCAATTCACGCATGCATGTATCCAGAAATATTAATACAGGGCACTAAGAGCAAATGGGATTAGGAGTACAGAGACCCATGTCTATTAGCTCCATAGAGCACTTGGAGGTAGGGGTAAACCCCCAATTCTATTGAATTGCTTAAAGTTTCATACTTTTACAAGTAAACTGGCTTAAAAAATCAGCCAAGTTTAGTGCTTCAGCACTTCAAATTGTACATGTTTAAAGCTTGATGTGTTTAACAGGTGAGATTGCATGCTACTTTCCATCTGTAAGCAGAAAACCTTAAGAAGATCATTAGAGTTGGGAGCTAACCCTTCTCCCCAGTGCTAAACCTCTCATGGTCCTTGGGCTGCATGGCTGTCCTAGGAGCTCTCTCTCCCCTGTGCAATTTTAGCCAGGCGGCCTACGGACCCCAGGATGCATAAAAGCTCAGTAAGGAAGTGGGAAGTAGGAGCAGTCTGCGTGGCAGTTGATTTGTAAGTAAATACATCAATTCAGGTTAGAATGAGCTGGGAGCACTGCAGTCTCGTCATACTCACCCAGCCACGGGGGGGAACGAGGGGAGGGAAAGGATCTAGTACCGCACCGTGATATTTGACAGTGATGCCTTCTATCTACTGTGGAAGAGCAATGACAGTAGGGTGACCAGATGCCCTGATAGTATATAGGACCCTACTCCCCCCATCCCAATTTTTCACACTTGCTATCTGGTTACCCTAAATGACAAGCTCTGAACTAAATTCCATTCAGTCAGAAGAACAGACACTTTAGATATGCTGCAGGGTGTAAAGTGGGGAAAGAGTAAGGCATCTCAGGTGTCCTACAGGGATAAAACCACAAGTTTCTATTGCCCTCGATATAAAAAGACTTCTATCATTAGTTATTTAAGTCGAATTTTTAAAAAGTGAGGGCCTAAGCTTAGGCTTCTGAGTAACTGGCTTGATTTTAAAAAATTCTGAGCCCCCAGCAGCTCCCATAAGCTCTTTGGGACATGAATTCTCACTTTCACTACATGTTCGTACAGTACTTTTACAATGGGCCACTGACCTTACTTAGGCTTCGGGGTGCTAATGAAAGAGTACTGTTATCATTAATTTTTTTTTTAAATTCACAAAACTACCTCTCACGTTCTTCTCTCTCCTGTCTCTCCTGTTCTTCTTGTTCTTTTTGCAGACGAGCCTGCCGTCTTTTCTCTGCCAGAATTTTTGTAGCTTCTTCTGCATCAGTAGTTCCTGCTGTGAGCTTCCCTGGTGGAGCATTGTGGTTAGAATATTAATCAGGAAATGAAAAAAGCAACAAAACGCAAACATTTTACACACACACGCACGCACGCACGCACGCACGCACGCACGCACACACAGAGCATTCAATAACCATGTTATCTTTTCCCTGTAGCCTACTGTTTCCCATCCCCCTGTATCCTCCTTACAAGTACTTTTCTACATTCCTCATGCACTGCAAACTCCTTAGGGCAGGGTCTTTATTTTGTATATGTCTATAAAGTGCCAGACACTGTAAAGCAGCTGACAAACATATAGAAATAAGATTAATATAAAAATAACTTCACTGGGTGGTGAAGTATTTTTTATCATAATTGCTGTAGAGATTTAGCTGCATTTGTGAAAGAAAGAAGTAGAAAATATTTGAAAGTGGCAACCTACTGTCTAGCTAAACAGACCCTTATCCTGTAAAGACAGAGCCCAGTATTTTGAGAAAAGTACCAGACAGACTAAAGTTAAATTTTGAAAACCTGGCTTAAGTGTAAAGAGTGTTCAAGGAACTCGTATTTCTAAGGACTGTTGATGTCAAATGACTAGCTCAGTTGAAGCCGAAGCTGAAGCCGAAGGCTCTTATTAGCATGAAAAACAGAAATGGAAAAAATAAGGGATTTGTTAAATTGAGCATTTTGATATGAAGAGGATAGTAAAGAAAAAAAGTTTTAATCCCAAAGGGCCAAGATTTAAAAATCAAAGCCTATGACTAGGCTCCTAAATCCAGACTTAGGCATCTAAATAAGTGACCTGATTTTCAAAACCATGCAACCTTGTGCTTCCATTGATGAAAACGACTAACTTCAGCCTCCTATTTTTGAAAATCTTGGTCCATGAGATGCTTTGATGGGAATCCTCAGTATGTCCACCTTATGCTGCATTTTTATAATTAAGAGTTTATCCATGTCACCACAGTGGAAGTTACACAACTAGGGATGTCAACAGCTGCAGCACAGTGCAGATTTACAAGTAGCTTTAGAAAAAGAAAAGTATGCCCTTGTTTAAAAGCAACATGTACCTGCATTGGCCTTAGATATATCCTTGCAGCAAAACCCACCTTCACTGCTTTCAGTCTTTCCTGCAGAAGGCACATGTTTCTCAGCAACTGCTTGCCCCCCCATCTCTTCAGTGAGAGACAGTTGGGGTTTGTGGCTAGTGGTGTTCTCTTTCTCCTTGTCTGCTTTCTTTTTAGGAGATTCCTGACTGAGATTAGAGATGACACGGTGCTTCACAGGAGAAGCAGGATATTGTTTAATATTTTTAGGAGACTGTGGATATGTCTTTGTAACTGTCCTGTGGGGGCGGGAGGGAAAGAAAAGAGTCATACACACCATAAATTATATGTGATTTAGTATGAAATTCAATCTTAACAGATATTTGCCTGTAGGCTTTGACACAGTACCTCAGACTATCCAGGAAATGAAATGCTAGTGACAGGGAGTATGTATATGTATCTGTATATATATATTATACAAAAGAAGACAAATATGTAACTTACTGGCTTGAATTTATTATATATACACATACCTACACCCCCCTTACCCATCCCCATCCCAACGTTTTAGGAGATGGCATGTCAGACTGCCTTATGCTTCTCTATTGAACCAGCGGAGTTCCTCTTTTAGATCATCTAGTAGAGGCCTGTGTTTTTTAAGCCAAATGCATTATTTTCTTTTGTCCGTCTGTCCATTCAGGGCGTTAAGTCAGCTGTTGCTGTAGCATTTAAATGCTGATGCCACGTGCACTTTGTTAAGACAATTATGAGGTCTGCATAAATATGTCAGCTTCCATGGTGTAGCTAGAGAACTGGTATTGCAGGGACTTTGCCCTATAGGCTGAAGTACCGGACTCCTTCCCTAGCACTGGGGCTTTTGTTACAAATACACTGGGACTGTTTGAATACACGTAGCCAGATCAGGTACTATAGGACTCTCTTTGAATATTCAAATTTGCTTGCACAAAGTTCTGATTTACAGGACTGAGTACGTACCCCGGGCACAGTAGGAAAGTCACATGGTATCATGGGCTAGCCAAAATATTGACTTTTCTTCAATTGCAATTTCACATCAAATCTGGGTGATTGCCCACCTATAACCTGAGTGCACCTAATGGGTCCACCTCAGTGCTTATAAAGCCAGAAGCCCCTACATTTCCAGAAAGTTCAAAAGCAAACGTTTTGACTAAATTATATGTGCTAATATGATTAGAACATCTGTCTCACCAAGCATTGTATCTTTTCAATAGTCTCTTATTTTTAAAAAGTAACTGTACATCAAGGTAAAGCAAGATCACTTATAGGTAAGGTAAGCCAGGTTTGATCCAGATCTCTCTGAAAGAAACACTATTATCTCATTAAATGCTTTAATCAGTGTCATGCCTATAATACACAGGACACTGAAAACTTAGGTGTTGGAACTTTTGTTCTTGTACTGTGTAAACAGTGACAATGGTGCTGATAATGCATTTTAGGTAACAGCGTGCTCTGTAGATCCAGAAGCATAAAAAGCACGCCTTGGTGAGTTTTAAGGTAATAAGCTATTTCCTTTAAAATACCCATTTTTATGTTTCCTTTTAATGGATAAGAGGAAATATTATTTATATAGGTGCTTTAAATACTTGTAAAGTTGACTTAAAAATCCTCTGCAATTCTCTGTCACAGAATATTGATGCAAACAGTTTATTTTCTTTCAAAAGTGAATTATATGAACTCAATATATATCTATATTAAGAGAGCATTACATGTACAATCTTAACTTTGCACCCTCGTGGATATGCAATTATGATAAAATCTTAATTACATCACCACATTTCCCACGTTATTATATTTTCTATAACTTTACACATGTTCAGGCAGACATCATGCACAGAAAATTTCAATAAACTATGAATGACTGAAACGGGTTAAATGGAAACCTTTATGCAAATGTCTGTACAGCTTGATGTGACCAGGAGACATTACTATAAGAATAGGATCTTTTGAATTGCACTAGCTAAGATAAAAGTTTTAGTGGCTATCATCTCCAGGTCATAATATGATCACTAGGAAAAGTTTCTTTCACTCACATTGTATTGCACAATTAGTTGCACTATTGTCATCTAAAACAGGCCACTCTCAGACCCAAGTTAGCTAGTCTGGAGCTGTGCAATCCAGGGAAGGGGAGGAGCTGGAGGGAGACTGGACAGCAGTGTTGAGGCAATAGCAGTGTGGCAACAAAGAGCTATTATGCCAATGCCCCTCGTGTGCCTCAAGATTCCCCTAAAATCCATGGATTTGGGGATGGACAGCCCCGAGCCCCCAAGGAAAGGATCAGAAAGAACCTGTTCTCACTGAGGTTTCTATTCCCCTGCATGGATCACTCATATTTAAGGGAGTAGTAGATTTAAGAATACCAAGTTTTTTTGAGAGAGAAGCAACTCTGATGTGTGGAAATAACTTGATTAACTAGTTAAAGCTCTGGGAAGAACAGAACAATGCAGTTTTGGAATATCATGCCTCCCCCTCCTATACAAATTACAGTCCAGATATTGCAAAGTCATCTTGACCATAAAGAATTCAACAGACACCACTAGGTAAAGACTAGCTTTTCAATCTGAGGAGGGACAGTATTTCTGTATCTTCTCAACTAGCTCCTTAATACATATGAATAATTTTCTGAGGCTTATAGCATGGCATCTCCTCTAGTCAGTCTGTAGACTTATGTTGCTGTGTCCCATGAGTTTGGGGAAGGAGGGAATGAGAGAGAGAATCAAGAAGAGACTTATTGTTCCCTCCTTTCCAACATACTCATGGAGATAGAAGGCCCAAAGGCTTGGGGCAGATTTTCTGGGGACTAGAGGAAATGCGGAGCCTGAGCAGACAGTGCCTCCTCCTGCATATCCACTGCCAGGATCTGTGGGCACAGTCTCCTGTTCTTGGCGCAGGCAAGCCTAGGTGCATTAGTTTGTGCTATTCCCTCTCAATTCTATAGATTTAACTAGTCAAGGAAGGATTGTCTTATTGAAAGACTTAGCAAGTCGACAGAATGTTACAAAGAGTAAAGTCCTTTGCAACCTTTGCTTTACTTTAGAAGTAAACGATCAAACATGTTTGAAAACTCTACTAAGTATTTAGGGAACACACTCTGTTAATTTTTGCCGGACTCAACCATTACACTTTTCCTTATCAATTCCCTAAATACAAAGCAAATTTGAAATTAGGCAATTTTACCTGCAAGACTCTCTATTGGATTATTATTGTATATTTACAATTCTATATTTAGAAAATGCATCCGAAATATTTGAGGAACTTACAGTTAATCAAAAGTAATTCTCCCCCCCCCACATAAGTAGTAGCAATTAAAACATTTGCTGTGTCATCTTTTTTCTTCCATTCTGTCCATTATTACCTATCCTATGAAGCCGGACTATTCAGCCTTGCAAAATCAGGAACCACTGAATACAAACAGAATGAAATGACTGAAAGTTTCTAAGTACTATGGTTCTGTTCATACAACTTTGCATTTAAAACGCTGGGCCCAAATGACTTCCCCCTCCTAGACTCTCCCTTTTCTACTGTTAATAATTGTACTCTCTTTCCTACATTCTCCTATATTGCAATCTTGGAGTCATGCGACTCCTATCTTTTCTCCCTCCACATGTAGCCTAATAATTAATCCTGCAATTTGATTTTAATGACCTCTCTAAAATAAACGGTTCCTCTTCATTCCAATTTAAAAGACTGTTAGTTTACTAAGTAATCTTTTAATAATGACAAAAGAAAACCATGCCTGAACAAGGTCATCTACCACTTTGACTACTGCAACCTCCTCTTCATGGCATTCTGCTCCAATCTAGTCAAATGCTGAAAATTTCATGTGTTTTACTACTCTGGCAGCGTCATATGCCTTCTGGAATTCCTTCACTGGCTTTCCTTCAACTTCCACTTTCTAATTTCTGATTCCCAACCTTTAAGGTCTTGTACAACCCTGCTCCTGCCTATCATTTCAATCTCTCTTTAAAACACATCTTCTGTGAGGTGTTTCAGAATAGCACACAACAGGAATTTAATTATTTTAAGAGTATGTCTACACTAAGAAAATAAATCTGAGGAAAATTGTGTATCTAAACAACTTCTTTCACAGTCCACTCTCCAAGCAGAGCCTATTGACAGAACTTTCCCCTTTTAGTTTTTTTTGCTGTCTCTTGCTCGCTCCCCACCACTCTTTGTATCCAAATTTCATTTGAGTTAGAACATAAACTACTTGGCGAAATTATTTTGTTTTATTCACTATGCACACCTATGGCACCAAATAAATAAATACAAATAAATGAAGTCTATCAGCTACATAAAGAAACACTTTCAGCTTTCATGTGTGTTTATGTTCTGTTAAAGCTAAATCCACCCATATATTTTCTATTTAATAAAATAAAATGTGTAAATAAAAACTGATAGCCATCCCAGAGCCGATACTTTTCCTGTGCACAGACGCTATTACTTGCCAACCAGATTTTATTCCCCTTCTTCCTCAATTTCTTTGCTCAACTTTTCCATTTCACAACACATTTCTGACAAATCTCCATTTTAGTTGTTGAGATAGGAGGAGAAACAGTCCTATAACTAAGGTTAAGTCATCAACTTTTAGCATTACCACAGCAGTAATTATATTCTGATTATGGGATGACGACAGGTTTATATTGGACGGCTTGGTAGGGAAGGAGAATAGTAACAAGCAATTAAACCTCTTGATCTATTTTGAGGAATATGACAGAAGAACTGCACATCACACCACACTGGAGTCAAAATGTGAGTTAAAATGGTTGCCTGAATAATACATCCCTCTACATTTCATTTTTTTGGCTTTTTGGTGGGATGAAAATGGATGGTGGCTTACTTGTTTTGATATTTGCTGAAAACCAGAAATAAGACCTTTAACAACTGTAAAAATAACAATACTGCACAATGACAGAGTAACAGCTCTTAAACAAAATTTATATCAGCAATAAGAATCTGTATTCTGAAGTTTTCACATCTCATATTAGCTGCCGGTCAAAAATATTAAAAAGGAACACTGCTTTGATTTGATGGTTTTCTCTTTGCATTTAAGTGCACCATAAATTGACACCTCTAGCATTCCTCTATTCCAAGATGCCAGTAGGGGTTGTTATTTGAAGCAAGTTTCTTTTCCTGCTTTTTCTCTTTACTGAAAGGCTAAACCCAAATGTGTGGATAGAAAATAAGGGGGAAAATTATATATAAATGTATAAAGGAATCTTTGGTGTGATACAGACACTTTCTTTCTTGGTGGTTTGGTTGTGTTTTGTTAAACTAGAAACAAGAAATGCAATCCTGGAAGGAAGAGAGAAGCTTAGGGAACACTATGCCTCATGGGATCACACAGAGAGACAAGAAAATGATACAGAAAAGGATTTTATCAATGATAAAAAAAAACCTGTCATGAGGAATTGGTAACACATTAAGTTACCTAAAAGTAAATACATGAAGCAGGGACAGCTGTGGAGGAGGCATTCTCCTCCCACCTACAGCATGGAATTTTTTTGATAGGCTAATTAACACATCCACCTTTCCCCATGTGCTGACAAACCTTCCTTTGGTGGTGTTCTGGGGTGTTCAGTGGATGGGAAGCCACTGGCAGCATAGCTCTTGCAGATGCTGCAGTGACATGGCATCAGAAAAAGCAGAGCAAGGGCAAATCCCAGTGAAGGGGCACAAGCCCCCCACAGGTTCTAAGGATTCCCTGCCACTACTGAGGGGAAAAGGCAACCCCTGATGGTAGAAGAATGTGTAGGAAACTCCACAGGAGAAGTTCTGAGGCTATTTTAGCTAAAGCAAGGACAGGTAAGATACGTGTTCTGCAGCTCTAGAAGATCCATAAGGCTTCAAAATACTCAAGAACAATAACACCACAAAAATCTAGATATCTCAGTGTGTGCCAGTCAGAGGTCACATCCAATTTTATCCAAAGGGAGCAGAAAAGAGAACAACGTTTTGCTTTAAAGGCAGGTTCACAGCAGCTCATGAATTGGAAGCTCAAGCTGTAGATCAGAAGGCTGATATTAAATCAGATATGAACAGCTCAGACATCCTGTTTGTTCCACATCCACTTTAATTCAAACCCAAGAGACTGCCATACTTTCAGGTTTTTATTTTTGAAAGGATGCTGTCCGACATACTATTCTTTAGCTTTAACATGTCTGCTTTTTACGCTCCATAATTTATAATATTTTCTTAAAAGCCTGGAAGCAATTTTCCCCCTACAGCTTGTCCTTTTCCATTAGCTAGAGTTCGGTTCATTTCTCCCATTCATTACTAACAGTGTATAAACCAACACAGTTTAGCCTGACTTTACTACTTTGTCTGAATATCCTCATCACTGACGTCGACACCACACAAATTGGCATGTCTCAAAACAAGTGCCTTCTGTTAGCTGGTGTAGCGAGGGGGCATGGCCTCCTTCTGAGGCAGACAGGGAGCCATCTGCCCCTGTCCCCGCCCCCTGGTGGACGGAGCCAGGGTGTCCACACATGCCCCACCAGAAGCAGAGGGGCAGGGCAGGAAAGGGAAGTATAAAGGGCAGGCCATCTCACTCAGATGGGAGGAAGTTATTGAAAAGGACATCTCTCCCCCATTGCTGGGGCTTGACCCCATGCTGCCTGGGTTGCCAAGATGCTATCATTAGCCATTTACCTGGGGGAGACTGACAATTCCAAACCTCAGGTACCCCCACTGAAGACCTAAGCCCTAGACCACTTGGTGCTCAGCCCTTTACCTGAGCCCCTAGACTGTGTTTGGTGCTCACTCCTGCCCTGCCCAAAGGCCCAGGCCCACAGACTGCTTGGTGAGCCCACCTTGCCTGAAGGCCTGGGCACCAGAGAGAGCTAATTCCCTGCTTTGAGCCTGCCTGTACAGGTGTGAAAGCGTAGGGACGAGGCCTCCTTCACAGACTGACAAGGAGGAATGGCCTCACACTCCTACAGCTGATTATCTCTGAAGTGAGTAAACAGATCCAACATTTAATATGTAGCTTTACTTTATTTCTCTCTTTCCCTCAGCCAAGACAATGGTGTGAAAATCAAGGTAGCACACTGAATGGATTAAAAACTGGCTAACTGATTGATCTAAAATGTAACTGTTAACAAAGCATCAAATTCATCATTGGAGAGATGTATTTCTAGGGGAGTCTTGTAGGGATCTTTTCAAAACTTTTAAAAAAGTGATTTCAGTATCATTCCACATATAATTATGGCTGTGATCCTGCAATTTGATCCATGAAGATAGACCATGAGCCCATATGAAATCCCTCTGGCTTGAGGGGCATCTTGCACAGATGGAAAGGTCCACCCACATGGATCACATTGTAGAATTGGGCCACACTTAGTAAGTATGACTAGCAGCAAAAGTCTAAATTGCATTAGCAAGAGAAGCCAGAGCATACTGGTAAATGAACACAGATGAGATCAGGAGGATGACCCAAGGAGAACCATCATCAGGTTCACTTTTTTTCTTTTTTTCTAATACACTGTACATCAAGTATCCTAGAGGAAACAATACGTTACAAAGTATGAAAATTTGCAGATGCATAGACAGATTGAAGCCCATCAGTTTCCAGGAGGACTATGGCTGGGCCCAAAAGTTAGAAGAAAAAAAACTGGTTACTTTCTTCCATACTTGTTGTTCTTCAAGATGTGCTGCTCATGTCCATTCCTATTGGTGCATGCACTCCGTGTGTACGGTCGTCGGAAAGTTCCTCCCCTGGTGGTGCCAGTTGCGCTGTTTATAGGGCCCTGCTGACTGAACTCTTTAGTTCCTTCTTCCTGGAGTGCTCCAACAAAGGAGAAGGCAGGTGGGACTTGGAACGGACATGAGCAACACAGCTCGAAGAACAGTTACGAAGGTAAGTAACCATTCTTTCTTCTTCAAGTGCTTGATCATGTCGATTCCAATTAGGTGACTCCCAAGCTGACCAAGGTAGAGGGGTCGAAGCTCATGGAATCGCTGACTGAAACACTGCTCTGCTGCACGTTCCTTCATCTCTGGCCTGCTGAGTAATGGCATAATGCTCAGTGTACGTGTGGATTGATGACCAGGTTGCTGCCCTGCAGATCTCCTGTGTAGGGACATGAGCCAGGAATGCTGCCAAGGAGGCCTGCGCCCTCGTGGAGTGTGTTGTCTGTACTGGAGCTAGTATTTTGATCAGGTTGTAGCAAGTTCTAATACAGGAAGTGATCCAAGAAGAGGTCTTTTGGGATAATACTAGTAGACCTTTCATCCTATCTACTATGGCAATGAAGTGTTGGTTTGACTTATGGGAAAGCCTAGTCCTTCTATGTAGAAAGCCAGTGCCCTCCTAACATCTGGAGAACGTAGATTCTGTTCCCTGCTATTGGCGTGTGGATTTTGGGAAGAAGACTAAAGAAAGGCATCCTGGCTTATGTGAAACTGGGACACCACATTAGAGAGGGAAGAGCAGATGGGGATGCAACTGCACCTTGCCCTTGTAAAACACTGTGAATGGAGGGTTGGACACCAAAGCCTTACTCTCAGACAATCTTTTGGCTGAGGTGATTGTGACCAGGAATGCCACCTTCCATCAGAGATAAAGAAGTGAGCAGGATGCTAAGGGTTCAAAGGGGGGAGTCCCATTAGCTAGGTAAGCATCAAGTTAAGGTCCCACGCTAGTACCGAATGGCGGAACCTGCAGGTGGAGTCGATCCAGTCCCTTGAGAAAATGGCCAGCCATGGGATCCGCGAAGACCAAATGCCCTATTGTACCTTGATACTGATACCACGTACCTTGATATTGCCCACATTGTACCAGATATTGCACCCAGGTGTACCTTTATGAAAGATACGCCGGTCATAGTTGCTTTAAGTGCAGTGGATAGTCCAGGCTGATTGGGGGAGTGCCCTTTTGTGCTGCCCAGATGGAGAACCTCTTCCACTTAGCCAAATAATTCACCTGGTAGATGGCTTCCTGCTACCTAGAAGGACCAGCCTGACTGGCCCCGAGCAGGCAGACTCTCTGGGGTGCAGCCATGAAGTTTCCATGATGTGAGGTGAAGGGATTCAAGGTTGGGATGCTGCAGGTGACCATAATCCTGCATGATCAGATCTGTCACCAATAGTAGAGCTACAGGAGTGACCACAAACAACTCTTGCAGCATCGTATACCAGTGTTGTGGGGCCAGGCCAGGGCTATTAGAATGACTGAAGCCCTTTTTGCTCCTCATTTGAGAAGGGAACGGAGGAAATGAGTAAAGCAAGTGGCGTCCCAATGGAAGGAGAAATGCGTCTGCGATTGAGCCTGGGCTATGTTTCAGGAAAGAGCAAAACTGCTGACACTTCTTGTTGACTTGAGTCACGAATAGGTCCACTTGGGGAACTACCCACTACTCCAGCACATCTGGACGGATGGACCATTCGTGGTTGTGAAAGGATCTGCTGAGACGGTCCACCAACACGTTCTGGGTCCCCAGAAGGTAAGAAACTTCCAGGTGTATGTAGGGAGTGATGAAGAAGTTGGAAGGCTTCTTGGCACAGGTGAGAGTAGCGTGTTCCACTCTGTCTGTTTATATAAAACATTGCTGCCATGTTGTCTGCCATGACTGATTTGCATCTGCCCTCTCCGTGAAGGTGTAATGTTTGGTACTCTAGGACAACTGCTCTCAGCTCCCTGACGCTGATGTGGAGCAACAGCTCTGCCTGAAACCAGAGGCCTTGAGACCTGAGAGACTCTAAATGTGCTCCCCATCTCCACTCATATGCATCTGTAACCAAAGACAGAGATGGTTGGGGCCTGGAAAAGGGGACTACTGCACATACTAACTGTGCATTGAGCCACCGTTAAAGGGATTTGATGACCCAAGGGGGAAGTGAAACCACCTTCCAACCATGGGGTCCAACTTGTCTCTGCTCGGTTGATAAGTCGATGTCAGCCGCACCTCAGGAGGTCTGAGCCACAATCTTAAGTGCAGCACCACGTACGTGCAGGAGCCCATGTGACCTAGATGCTTCAAAACAATTCCTCGCTGCCATAGTAGGAAAGTGACCTAAGTCCCTTATGAGGGAACCCACAGCCTCAAAGTAAGACCCTGGCAGGACAGCCTTTGTCAGACTGAGTCTAGGACTGCTCTTATAAACTCTATTCATTGGGTATGGGATAGGGTTGATCTGGGAACATTTAGCTGAAGACCAGACTTTTGAAAGTTGACCATATCAGGTTGACTTATGGCTCTACTTGGTCCTTGAAGCGGACCTTGACTAGCCAGTCATCTAGGTATGGAAACACTTGCACCTGCCATTTCCTCAGGAAGGAGGCAACCACTGCCATGCACTTGGTGAAAACCCAAGGGGCTGCTGACAGTTGGCAGGGAAGAACCGTGAACAGAGTGAATGTTGTTTTACCACAAACTGGAGGAACCTTCTGCGAGATGGAACTATCCAAATACAAAAATAAATGTCCCTTAGGCCGAGGATGGCATACCAGTCCCCAGGATTCAGACAGCGGATGGTCACAGACAAAGATACCAAGCAAATTTTGATTTTTTTCATGAATCTGTTGAGTTTTTGCAGATCGAGAATGGGTCTGAGACCCCCTTTGGCCTTAGGAAATATTAGGAGTAGAACCTCTTTGCCCTTCGTTCTGAAGGAACCTCTCCACAGATCCTATTTGAAGGAGCTCTTGCACCTCCTATATAAGGAGTTGTCATGAGAAAGGTCCCTGAAGAGGGATGGGGAAAGAGGGTGGAATTGTGGGAAGGAGGAAAATTGGAGATAGTATCCCAATTCTACTATGCGAAGCACCCAACTGTCCAAGGTGATATCAGTCCATGCCTGGTAGAAATGGGATAGACGAGCCAGGAAATACAGGAAGGGATCCTGGGTTTGGACTGGTGCATTGCCCTCGGGTACACATTTAAAGTGATGGTCTGGAGTTCAAAGGTTGTCTCGCAGAGCTCTGATCTTTATTAAGTGGGGGCTGTGGTGTTCTGCACCTATTGGTCCTGCCCCTCTTTCTGGGGTAGTCCTGTCTCTTTACAGGGTAAAAATGTGGGGCAGATTGAGGGTTAAAATGTTTCCTCTGGGTGCTTGGAGTATGCAAGCTCAAGGACTTCAGGGTAGCCCTAGAATCCTTTAGGCTGTGCAGTTTGGAGTCATTTTGCTCCAAAAACAATCCCAAGCCTTCAAATGGCCTTGTATTGTCTGCTGATCCTCTGGGTGGTGTGGGGGGAAAGGCCCAATACCTGCAGCCATGAGCATCTTCTCATCATAATTGCCAAGGGCATTGTGCGTGTGGAAGAGTTTACTGCATCCAAGGATGCCTGCAGTGATGTTCTCGCCATAGCCTTACCTTCCCCAACAAATGTGTCGAACTCTTGTTTGGAGTCAGCTGGGAGCAGCTCCTTGAATTTTTCATAGACTCCCAGATGTTAAAATTGTAGTGGCTCAAGATGGCCTTCTAGTTGGCTATGTGAAGCTGGAGCCCTCTGGTAGAGCATACCTTTCCCCTGAAGTGATCCAGCTTCTTAGCACCTTTGGACTTGGACCTTTGGTGCCTGTTGACCTGGTCTCTCTTCATCATTTGCTGCTGGCACCACCAACAATCCAGGCTGTGGGTGTTTAAAGAGGTATTCATGACCAATGGATGGGGCAAAGTACTTCTGTTCTCTCCCCTTAGCCATCTGGCGAATAGAAGCAGATGTTTGCCACAACGTCTTTGTGGTGGCTTGAATCATCTTAATAAGAAAAAGGCTGCCCGAGAGGGGCCCTCACATGTTAAGATGTCCACCATAGGATCCCTGGACACTCCCATCTCTTTTGCTTGGAGACCCAGGTTTTTTGCCACCCTTCTAAGCAGCTGCTGGTGGACTCTATTATCCACCAAGGTGGAGCAGCTGAGGTCCCTGCTATTGCCTCATTTGGGGACAATGACGATGACGCCCTGGGTAAAACTGGGACTTCCTGTCCTACTGTGTCCCATGATTCCCCAGGGACATCCCTCAAGGTTCCACACCGTGGTTTATTTTCCCCTTAGTGCCAGGGTCATTGTCCCTCTCAGTGCCACAGGGAGATGGCCGATGGTCTTGAGCCCCTTGCTTGGAAGGCAACTGAGTAGGACTTTCTGGATGAGGACCCCTGGGTCTGATAGAAAGCCCATGGAGTCCAAAAGGGCCATTTTGCCTCCATCTGCCACTGCACTTGCCATGGTCCCATAAAGGGGTTTGCCCCTTTTCTTGTCTATGGCCATGCCCATGCAATCGATGCTGGCTGTGCCTAGACGCATAGGATTCCACCTCTGAGCCTGATGACTGGAACTCAAAGAGCAGGGACCATGGCACTGCTAGATGGGGTGGAGCTGGGAAATGGTGCCAATGTGAGGGCAACCGGTGCCACGCCATAGCAGGCTTGCGTCTAGATGGCACCACAATGCTCTAGAATGCTGGAGGTCTTATCTCTTGCTCCTCCCTTCTGGCAGAGGGAATGCTGAGTCATCATGGCTATTAGGTCCCTTATTGCCTCAAAGGTGTCCGGGGTTGGAGAGTGCAGCTCCCCCACATGGCTCTCCCTACTGGGTGAGTCCAACAGCACCAGACTCAACGGCTCCCCTTGCTAAAGCAAAGTCGATAATGCTGGCCTGGGTGGAGAGAGTGCCGAGTGTCCCAACACAGGATGCACTCAGATATCCCCTTTTCCTGTAGCCTTCACTGTACGTGACCATCCTGTCTGTATTTTTCTCCCTCTTTTACAGCACTGGGGAATGGGACCAGTGCAGGGTCTCTGGTGCCAGAGAATGCCAGTGATGGGAGTCTTTCGACACCAAGTCTCTGTTCAGCGCCGTAACCTCCCTTAGAGAGGTTGGTGCGCTCCACACTAATGTGTTGGGTGCCAACTCCAAATGGCTCGGTTGAGGGTAGAGAGCTGCCTCCATAAGGAGGTGCTTGAGTCTGACGTTCCTGTCCTTTTTAGTTCTCAGCTGGAAACCCCGGCAGAACTATACCAGTCAGCTTGGTAGGTTTCCCCTAGACACTTGAGACAGGATACGTGGGGGTTTCCCTTTCGCATAGGCTTGTAGCAGGTCCGGCATGGCTTGAATCCTTGGAACAGAGGCATGCCCTGGTCTTGGGGAGAAGAACGGGGGATGAGGACGAGAGAGTAAACTCTACTACTAACCAACAAACTTTAAAAACTATCTTCAGGTTTTTGGGGGGGAAAGAGCTACTATGCTAGAGAAAAGCTTGCCAGTTGAAGAGGCAACGGGCTCCAACAACTATCACAGGCGGTAAGAAGGAAATGAGGAGGTGGCAGGTCAGCAGGGTCCTATATATAGCACCATTGAGGCACTACTCCAGGGGGTGCCTGCACTGACCACATGGATACTGCTAAGGGAAAAACCTTCTAATGACTGTGCACGCGGTGTGCACACACCTAATTGGAATCAACATGAGCAAGCACTCGAAGAAGAATTGGGACTTATGCAGATAGGCAGATCAAATGTAAAGAGAAAAACCAGCAAGGGAACACTAATTTAAAATGGACATGTTTCAAGACACTAATCTGAGAGAGAATCTAGTGGGCTGAGAAGAGGACTGAAGACCAAAACTTCAGCTTTCTATACTTGGACATAATACTGGGTCCCTCTATGGTTTATAGCTTATGGCAAGTCATAGAATCATAGAATATTAGAGTTGGAAGGGACCTCAGGAGGTCATCTACTCCAACCCCCTGCTCAAAGCAGGACTAACCTCAGTTAAAAAATCCCAGCGAGGGTTTGTCAAGCCGCGGTTTAAAAACCTCTAAAGATGGAGATGTCACCACCTCCCTAGATAACCCATTCCAGTGCTTCACCACCCTCCTAGTGAAAAACTTTTTCCTAATGTCCAACTTAGACCTCCCCCACCGCAACTTGAGACCATTGCTCCTTGTTCTGTCATCTGCCACCACTGAGAACAGCCTAGCTCCATCCTCCCTGCAACCCCCTCTCAGGTAGTTAAAGGCTGCTATCAAATCCCCCCTCATTCTTCTCTTCTGAGACTAAACAAGCCTAGTTCCCTCAGCCTCTCCTCATAAGTCATGTGCTCCAGCCCCCTAATCTTTTTTGTTGCCCTCCGCTGGACTCTCTCCAACTTGTCCACATCCTTTTTGTAGTGGGGGGCCCAAAACTGGACACAATACTCCAAATGTGGCCTCATCAATGCCGAATAGAGGGGAATAATCACTTCCTACCATCTGTTGGCAATGCTCCTACTAATGCAGCCCAATATACTATTAGCCTTCTTGGCAACCAGAGCACACTGCTGACTCATATTCAGCTTCTTATCCACTGTAACCCCCAGGTCCTTTTCTGCAGAACTGCTGCCTAGCTCATTGGTCCCCAGTCTGTAGCTGTGCATGGGATTCTTCTGTCCTAAGTGGAGGACTCTGCACTTGTCCTTGCTGAACCTCATCAGATTTCTTTTGGCCCAAGCTTCCAATTTCGAGCGCTCAAATTAGGACTAAATCCTGCTTGCTTTACTCAGGCAAGTAGTCCCAGTTAGTGCAATGGGACTTCTCACTTTAGTAACAGCAAGCCCGTTGCGGCCCTTAATCATTGTTTAACCATACAATAGGATAATAATACTTACCTACCCAACTCACAAGAACGTTATGAAAATTAGCTAATGTTTTCAAAGATCTTTGAAGATGAAGAGAGCTATAAAAGGTGCTAAGTATTATTGATCAGGGGATGTATCAAACACCTAAAGTAATCAATATCCACTGGCAATTGAGAAATTAAAAATAATTCCTTGTTTTTGCCATGTTGTCTCTTTTTGCTTCCCTGCTCACTAACAGACTTCCATATTAAGTTTAAGGTTATCGTTCTAAGCATTTCTGTGCTTCATGCTATTTCCTGACTCAGCTGTAATTTTGGAGAATTTTGTATACTTCCTCTTGTCTTCTAATTAGTGTTCTTTTGGAATCTCTCTATTCTCCATTTTGCCTCATCATATTATCACTCTTTCTTCTTGGCCTTTTTAGTGGAATAAGCTCCTTTCTTTTAAGCATTTCACTAAGTCTTTGTCAAAATGTAATTGTGGATGTTCTCATTATTCATATAAGTGTCTATTTAAAAAAAATCTAAGTTCTTGGCCTATATTGAGGCTAGTTCCATGAGAGCTAGCGTGATATGTGTACATAAGCAAAGTTCCAGAGGGGTAGCCGTGTTAGTCTGTATACAGCAAAAAAACCAAGAGTGGGTTACAACCCATGAAAGCTTATGCCTGCAGAAATTAAATTGGTTAGTCTTTAAAGTGCTACAGGACTCTTGTTTTTTTGCTGTACATGAGCAGGTGAAATCACACTCCTAGCTCGTCAGAGAGATATAGGGCAGGTCTACACTACCGTTTAAGTCGATATAACTTGCATCGCTCAGCAGTGTAAAAAAGCCAACCCCGAGCGATGCAAGTTACAGAGACCTAAGCGCTGTCCACATTAGTGCTATGTTGGTGGAAGCATAACTTCCGCCTCTCACAGAGGTGGAGTATTTATGCTGAGCTCTCCCACTGGCATAGAGCGTCTCCATCAGCCGTGCTACAGCGATGCAGCTGCATCAGTGCAGCTACTCCGATGTAACACTTCTTGTGTTGACTAGCCCAAGGTCATGGTGGAAAAGGCAAGGTTATTTTCGGAAATTTCTCCTTGAAATCCCTACATTTGTTTGTCTGACTAACACTAAACTCACATGCACAAAAGTGTCTTCTGTCAAGAGGCCACACAGAAACAGTTTGAAACAGATGGAGAGTTGGGTTTCTGTGTTGTTGTGTTTAAGGAAGATGGGTGTTTGTCAAACTGAACTCAGTGAGAAGTGCATGAGCACGTGTAAAGTTAAAAACAATTCCTTTGTTGCAAAAAGAGATCATATCGTAGATGGATAAGATTGTTCCAAGGGGCACAGAGAAGACAGGTAATACAAAACTGTTATAGGCAGTCATCAGCTCAAACGCAATAGTACACTGAACTAAAGAGAGAAAGAAAGGGTGAAGCTGTAAGGACATTAAGGATAAAATTGTTTAGCTCAGTAGTCCCCAGATTGCGCACCCCTTTACCCCGTCCGCATCCCCCACCGACCCCCTGCTGCAGCTGGGAGTGGGGCATGATTGGGGGCTGAGGCTGGGAGCAGGGAAGCTCCATGTGAAAGGCTAACAGCAATCAGTTCATGAGTGGGACTCAGAAAGATAAAGATAAATGTTATCCTAGAGACATTAACACAATAATATAGAAAAAATGACAACTCAGATTAATCTGGTTTCTAATAAACATTTCTAAGGAAGGCGCTGAGCAGGTAAAGGTTTTCCCGTGGACAACGGGACATTCTCAAAATGTATGAGCGCAATGAGAAAACAGTCATACTTCGGTGTTGCAGGAGATGCAGATCTTTTAGACATGCTTGCAGGAGAATCAGATCTTCTCAGAGGGGATCCCATGCCAGATGGAGAAACAGGTGTTGTGGATCGCTTCTCTTTCTTTATTTTTTCAGTCTAGCAAAAAAAAAAAATTCAGGTGTTTTTGCTTCGCTTTTGTAATGAAAAGCAATGCTTCAATGACACAGATAGTTAATAACACAAGGACATATAAACAGATTTCCATAACATTTGCATAAAATGGAAGTTTTCTTTATCCCAGTATACATCTGAAGTGCAAGATCTTTTTAAATAATGTATATACATTTTTATGTCTTGCACACACACAGTAGGTACTGTCGCAAAAAACCTTTCACACCCTAAACAAGTACCAATGTAGGAGTACAGAAGGGCAGTGCCCCTGCTGCAGCAGCAGGAAGCACTGAGTGAAATTTTCAAAAGCATCTAAATCCTACTGACTTTCACAACTACACAGACACATTGCCTCTATCAATTAATACAAGAGGTATGGCACTGTCAGAGGACTTTGTAGAAGGGTTGAGCTTTTTTTCTCAGCTGTTACGCAATGACTAGACACATTCAGGCTAAGTTAAGTTTCCATGCTTCAGTAGAAGGTGTACTGTTGTCAATAGTGAAAATGTTGAATAAATTTCACTTAAAATGATATCTACAAAAAGAAGTGAAACTTGACAGGTATAAATTTGAGATGTTGCCAAAATATTAGGCAAGCTACTGGAGTGTTGGGAAAATTTGCCGATTTACCAGCAGGATGGTTTTATTCATAGTCAAACACTCTCAATGGTGGCGTCATCTCATTTTGTCATGCTGCTGAAAACGCATTCCCAAAACCCTGGCTTCACAAGACATAGCACATCCAGAAAATATGTTTCACTGCCAGAAATGTAGATTCCCTGAATACAGAAGTGTCATTCCAGTAATGCTGGTTAATAGAGGCTAAGTTGCTTTCCAGGAAGATATTAAAACCTGCTTGCTGACTGACAGGTGAATGGAACCAACAAATTGATATGAATATTTTTCTGCTTTCTGTTTTTAAAAAAATTGTACAATAATGAAACAGCAACTAAAAGCAACATAACTTTGTCCAGGAACGTAACCACAACATGTTCCAAACCCACCTGTGTGACTTCTGCTGCGGTTGCCCCTTTCATGGTATCAGAAGTGGAAGCTGAGGCTGCCTTCTTCCTTTCTGCATTTCGGGTGGGGGATGGCTTGTAGGGAGATTTAAGAGGACTAGCTGGTGCTACACGAGGACAGATATGGAATACTAAAGAGTTATAGTACAATAGCCAGAGCAAAAGGGAACAGACAGAGGAAGCAGAGGAGAGGAGAAAACAGCACAACTTTATGTTATAACATTAGACATAGCAAATGACATTTTTAAAGATTTGTTTAAATGGATATTTAAATCACATTACGTTACCATGCCTTTTACATATGTGCAGAATGGTCTTGTTTACCAAAAATGCTTTCACTAAAAGCATTAACACAAGACTAAATGCATTTTTAAAAGGCCTATACAATAAACTGAGCATTAAAGTCTCTCTATTTTACCCATATACACTCAGAATAACTTTGGAAATACAGATTTTGTTATTTTTTCTCCTCTTCTGAAGAAAGCTGATCTCCTTTATTAAACACTCATAAAAAAAGAATAATAGGATAACCAGAGCTGGGTCACATTTGAATAAGTATTTAAAGAAAAGGGATAAAATTTCCAAAAGCAACACAGGCTCCTAAATGCCTCAGTCACTTCTGAAAAAGAAACTTAGGTCAGGTTTACACTCAGAAATTGTGTTGACCCAGCCCACATTGCTCAGAGATGTGAAAAATCCATACACCCAAGTGACACAGTTAACCGATCAAACCCCTGATCCAACCCCTAGATAGTGCTAGGTCGGTGGAAGAATTCTTCTGTCAACCTAGCTACTGCTTCTCAGGGAGGTGAATTAACTACACCAGTGGGAGAACTCCTCCATCACTATAGTGAGTGTCTACATACACTGAAGCGCTACAGCTGTGCGCAGCTGTAGTGTTTCAAGAGTAGAGAGGATCTCAGTCACCTAGATCAAACAGGTGCTTTTAAAAATTATGCCCCAGTCCCAAAAAAGGCTGGTCTGAGACATATTAAGTGCACAGTTATTATTACTAAGTGCACAGCTATTGTTCCTACACATAACCTTGAATTTGAAAGCTCACTGATTGTGTGTATCATGATGTCACAATCACGGGGCTTTCTTTTTTTCTTCTGTGTGTGTGTGTGTGTGTGTGTGTTTTGTTTTTGTTTTTTTTAACATGCAGGTTTGTGGAAAGAGGATATTTTATGTTTTGCACATATTGCTTTGGCAATATGTTGGGCAGCTTTTACACACATGAAAAAACAACATTAATTGGAAAAATGTTAGAAAAAATAAACAAAATATTTTTTCTTGTTTGATGTCTTCTATATAAATAATGACGAACCCATAAAAGTTCCGTGCAGAGACTGGACTAGATGACCTACTTAGGTCTCTTCCAGTCCTACATTTCTATGATTCTGTGCAATAAAAGCGACATACTTTTACTCTGTCTTAGCAGCTCTCCTTTAATTTAGAGCCGAGTACATTGACGTTCTGAGCTGGCTGCTTTCCTTTAGACTTATTTAATAGTAGTTCCTTTGTGAACAGCAAATCAGGAATTCTCTCCTGCCTGAAGTATTATATATCATAACTTCCAACGTACAATATTGTTCACGTAGAACCAAAAAACTGAGGATCTTTTAATGAGTCTTCCTTTTTATATCATAAAGAAAACATGGAGGAGAAAAAGAGAAGATTTGTTTGATTTGTAACGTACTGCTGAACATCTTTTTATTCAGAGCTAATGTACAGAACATGAGTACATTTAAGTCACATAATATGGGGACAACAGATGATATAGATCCTGTACCTCATCAAGTTTT
Organism: Mesoclemmys tuberculata; assembly: GCA_007922155.1. Taxonomy (NCBI): domain Eukaryota; kingdom Metazoa; phylum Chordata; order Testudines; family Chelidae; genus Mesoclemmys; species Mesoclemmys tuberculata. Next base: position 54,075,985 of record ML675610.1, on the reverse strand, counting down.
TGTCCTGAAAAGTGAGCATTTTCCTTTGCAGAAGGTCCATTTAAAAAAAGATGCACAAAACTTTTCCTACTTTTGGTCCCGTTTCTGCAAATATGTACTCATGTGAGTAGCCCCACTGAAGTCAGTGGGATTTCTCATATGCAGAAAGTTAGTAAGACTGGTGCCAAATTTAGTTTTGTGTTGGCAGGGCTGTAGAATATAATATACAGAAGAGAAGCACTAACTTTCACCACTCTCTTAATTCCTATAAAATTATATACATACACACACACGTACACACAGATATTCATCACTAGAACAACTAATATCCTTCACTCTGTGCCTCTAGTTTATTTTATAAATACAACCAAGAACTTAACCCCTTTTATGATCTGTTCCTTTAAAAAGACAAAAGTGATTCCATAGTAAATAATTGTACTCCCAATAAAACAATTATGGGTGAAGTGACACGTTTAAAATGCTAATTTGTATTAGCAGTTATTATTAAGATATTATTTGGGTGTTGAGGATAAAGGGCACTATACAGATGTACTATCTTTTGCTCTGATAAATGGGACATTTTGTAGGGTAGGTCCAAAAGTTGAGCTACCTCAATTATTCTATCCTGGTTTGGAATTTCCTGTTAATTTTATTTATTTAATCCAAGATCCTGTCACCAGATTTTCTTATAAATAAAGAACCAAAAAAGACAAAATGGTAGACAGATGAAAATTTCCATGCTTTTGAGACATTACTACCCCAAATGGAGAGTAAAATTATATTAAAAAATAACAGACAGTATCTCTTTATGCAATTTTTAAAGTGCAGCTAAACACATACCTTAACAGTTTCAAAGTGCACAATTTTCATTTTTACCTGAATCATTGTATTGCTCAGAAAGCATTAATGTACTTCTGCTTCTGGCTAAAGAAGACTGTGTGGGAGTCAACAGTCGAGAAACAATAAAGTTTTCCATTGGACTAAGGTGCATGCGGTGAGCTGAAGGATGGAAGCAAATAAAACAAATTTTAAAAGTAAAAACTAAGCAAAATTTTTTAAAAACAAATAAAACCAGTGAAATGATCAAATGAAATGAACAAGAAAAAAACCTATTATGTTTGTGAATTAAAATTTCTGTTGAAGTTTCTGTTGAAATCTCCTCTGAAGGAGGTTTCTGGTCTCTTCATCATTTTAAGCCTCCCAAATTATCTTCCAATCTGTATAATGAATACAGTAGATTAAACTTGTTTTTTATATAAAAATTTTCTGTTCTGCAAAATGGTTGCTTTCATGACTCAGCATGAAAAGGATTTGCCTTTTTCCCCAGTGACAAAGCAGTTCCTCATTTGTGTGGTAAGTATACTGGGAGTCATTTAAAATGCAGAGTCTCACTGTTGTATAAACCACATTTATACAGTACATCCTTATAACTTTCCTCCTCATAAACATGAGGTCTGCCTATACATGTTTATAAACATGTTCCTATTACCTGCACTTATAAAGCCACCCATCTCAATAACCTCCACATTCTACATTTATATTTCTTAAGCAACTGTAAAAATTAATTTAAACCTGAAGTACATTTACTGTTGTTTCTTATTTCTGACAAAATCTCTCTCGTTTGTTCTAAAAGAAACAATTCACAGAGGGACAAATCTTCAGCACGTACCGTAGCTACCACCTTCTAAAGGGCCTAATCTTGCAGGGTGCTCATCATCTGCAGAACTTCTCATGATCAGGCCTTTAATTTGAATTGAAAGACTCTAGAATGCTTGACACAAGTGAAGACTTCCAACTGGCTCACAATGGTGACAAACTTTGATCAACACCACCAAATAAATACACACCTGCACCCATTTTTAATACAGTTTCTTACTATGGCTAAATCATCACAAGCAATGCATTTCTGTGGGATTACTACAATTAACATTATGTGCTCAGCCCTGTTTCTTAGTACCTCAAGAGATGAAATATAACCAGTAAGAAATGAAGTGCATGCTGTGTTTTGCTGTTTAAATAAACATCAGATTTATTTATTTATGGTGCAGAAGCATATGAGCATGAGATATCGCACCTCAAAGAACTAATCCGCATCCTTTCTTTAATTCATCCAATGTTTTCACTGCCCTGCCCTTCCTCAGTAATATTGAGCCTCAATAACTGACCACCCAGCATGGTTACATGAAGGTGCGCTTCATCCTCTATGGCACAGACTTGTATCTGCTGAACAACATTTAATCCCATGAAGCCTGGGATCCCCAACATGGTAGCATTATCCTGGGCTAGCTATAAAGCTATTTCATGTGTTTAAGATCATTATACCTTTATTAATATATTTAACTCACCACCCCATTAAGTCTGAACTGGTTATTGTAAAGAACTCAAAAGTTACAAGACAACCTATGGACAAGAAATTGCATTTTAAACAAAGAAGAGTTTATGTTGATAAGAGACAATGAGCAGCGTATTCACTTGCCTCTGTCAGGGGAATATGTTATTGCCGCTGTGGAGGAGGAGAGACGCTTACTGATTGGTGACTCCATTTGCTTTGGCAGATTCATTGTAGAAGCTGAAAGTTTGTCACATGCTGCAGAGAAACGCATTGAAGATATTTATATTCATACTACAGTGTTGAATGCTCTGAAAATTAACCTTTCATTTTGCACTCATGGATCTTGTCACTCATAGGGGGCAATGAATAAGGTAGAACAGAGAATCCTATTCCAATTGCTGTTGACACCTGCATTTTATACAATATAGTTTGAGATTCAATTTTCCTACTTGTGATTTTAACATTTCAATTTTACAATACCCTGATGTTCCAAAATGCCAGGAGCAAGTGACTTCATATTAAGTCCAAATGAATGAAATTGTATCAAGGAAAGAAATGCAATTCTTGTACAAGAAGAAAGTTACAGAGGCAACATGAGCATGACTAAGGGTAAGATTCTGTCATGGGTATTATTAGTAAAAGTCAGGAACAGGTCGCAGGCAGTAAACAAAATTTCAGGGAAGTCGCAACCTGTCTCTGACTTTTATTAAAAATACCCTGGGGGAGAAAGGAAAACAGAGCTGTTGGCCCTTGCAGATGCTCCAGCCTGTTACTTCAGCAGGCTTGCTGCTGGATCAGCTGTTTCCTGGCCCAGGACTGGCCCACTGATCAGCTGCTCCGTGGCAGCGGCCCCAGGGCTGACAGCTGCTCCAGCCCTGTCCCAGACGTCACGGTGGTCCCGGAAAGTCACAGAAACTGTGACCTCCATGACCAAATTGTATCTTTAAACATGACAAATCTGAACTCTTCCCTGATCTCTCTCAGATTTGATGTGGAGAAGCAGAGATGCAGCTCACAAGTACATTCTAATGCAAGACAAAGGAAATACATAATTTATGTATTTATGTCATTAGAGAGCACTCTTATAATTATTGGAGAATATGACTAGCACCTCCTCATCTCTTTACTACCTTGTGCATAAGAACTTTCAAAACAGTAACTCGGCTTTGGCCCAACTGTTTACATTTGTTTTTCTTTCCATTACAATATTGTTTGATAAAGTACATTTCGGCTTGATAACTATCCCTATATATTCATAAGTTAATTATAACGATGGAATCACTTACGCCAGGTTATTGCAGCAGTGAACTACGACGTGTTTGCTATGTAATGGGAAGAAGGCATCAGCATATTGGATGGCTTGCACGGGGTTGTTTATTTTTTTAAATTTTATTTCTTCTGACAACAAAAAGATCTCAAGCTAGTAATTCACATTCATGTTCCAAATTCTGCAGTCCTTGCTCAACTACGACTCCCACTTACATCAGCGGAAGTGTTGTCTAAGGGACGCCTGCAAGATTTGGCCCCGTCTGCTACAGAAAGCAACACAATTCCTTATGTTTGCATTTTTAAAAAGGTAGGTGCAATGATTGCTTCCAGAAAATGCATACACTCCTGCAAATAGTAATTTGCACATGCAAATCACTTATTTGTACGTAAATACTGCTTTGTTCAGGCATGCCTGCACAAAAGTAATAGCTTTGGGGGTTCATATGCGTGTCTTTTGCAGTACAAGTTACTCATGCACATTGCAGGCATTGTGCCCGTCTTGGGAAAAAATAGCTCCAGTAGATTGGCTGTGCTAAATTTCCAAAATAGGTCAAGTAAATTTGCAGCTGAAGGAAAAAACACAACAAACAAAAACCACTATGCACGCTTCATCCCTGCTCTAGACATACAAGATCTATTTCAAAGTCTTTTGAAATGAAAATTCTAATTTAATGTATAAAATAAAATGCAATAAAGTTGTCAAAAGGCCAAACTCACAATCAGAATTTGGAATCACCATCATTACAATGTCCAAAACACTTCAGCATTCTAAAACAACAATGCTTAGTTATTTTTAAAATATTGTGGATGTAGAGGGCGGGGCTGGAAGGTACATGATGATGACATGCTGTCTCCATAACATTTATTCTTATTGTATAATTGAAATGTTTTTAAAATAGAACCTCTGCCTCATCAGGGCTCTCTTTCACAAGCTGCTCAAATGATACACACACACAAAACATACATCTGTGCCCACAAATTTGACAAAGACGTGAATTTATTGAGTTATTCAAGTCCACAGTTAGTGAAAAATTATGAAGTGTCTCCATTATGGTGGAATGCAAGGCATGCATTGCTTCACTATGACAAAATTAAAAGGAAAAAAAAGACATTTATTCCACACCTTTACCAGTAATACTGTAGAGTATCGGACTGAAATCATAAGAAAAACAGTGGTTAGGAAGGACAAGATCAGTGGATGGATTAAAGTGATTAGAACAGTTATAAACGAGACACTATGGTACTGTGATTCTCTGAAATACCATTGTAGGAATCAGCAGCAGCAGTAGAGGTCACAGGGTCTGGAGGAAGGGTGTTGGCAGCTAAACCTAGGAGAGGGGGTGGGGTATTTTCTGATTCACCTATACAGCAGAAAAATCAGAGCAAAGAGAGGCGAAAGAAATTACCGAATAGGTTAAAAAAAATCATGTATAAGCTATACTAGAAAAATAAAGAGGCTGCTTTCTAGAAACATAAGAGATGCTTCTGTTATGTTGCAAGTACATTTCTCTTCCAATTTTTCTTAAATGACACCCTGAAAATTGTATTGTGAAACAAAGCTAAATGTTTTTGCTTTAACGTGGACAGTTAAAATACATTTACACTTTGTTTAGACGAGAGTAGCAGTCGTATTTCATCATCTGAGCACAGAGAGGTTTTTTTTGTTTGTTTGTTTTTAAATAAAAGAGTCCATTTGGAAACCCAGTGAATTTAAGTCAATTTAAATGATTTAAACAGAAGAAATATGCATACCTTTTTCAAACATAAAAGCAGTACATAATTGATATGAAATAATTATGAAACCAAATCAAAAAGAGCAACAACAAAAAGTAGGTGGAAAAATCCATTTAAAACTGTGAATGCTGCATAATCATCTATAAATCCCTGTGAGCTTTTAGAAGTGCCAGTGACAAAAATAGATCGTGATCTGCAAAGGCTTGGGCCGGCACTCAGTCCCTTTATGAATATGTAAGCAAACTAAACATGTTGGGGTTTTTCTGATTTTCATTTTAGTGTTTTCTGTGATCCCCAGAACAGTTTCTGATTCCTCTATTCAAACGATCTGCCTTCACAAAGTTAGGAATGACCTTTCTTCCCAGAAGATACCATGGACAGGAAACCCGGTAAGTGATTACAAAGCATTTATTCACTCTACATGTCAGAAACACAGGATCACAGTTGTTATAAAAAAGTACCTTTTTTCTATCTTTAATCTCATGCATTTTGCACTTCAGGATCTGCAATGCAGGCAGCCTGTTTCACTCACCATCTCTCCCTCCTGAACCTGCAGCCAGTGCTCCTCCCCATGACCATCGCTTCTGTTTCTGTTCCAGCTGCTGACTACGTTCTAGTGAACGACGCATCATGGCTTCTAAACGTTCCTGGTTCAGTTGTTGCAAAAAATTAAGGGACAGAGAAATAAAATCTAACTCAGTTCACCTGTGCTTTCTGATCAATACTAAAAACATAAATGTTGTTTGTCACCCCATATAGTATGATTACAGGAACCTGTTATCAACAAAAGAAAAAGGACTGAATACAGAAGGTACCAGTATGTCTACCCACCTCCAGATAAGAGTATCCTTTGTCTGCAATCCACAGAGGTCACTAGAGAGGCCTAAGTAAATACCACAGGTTGCATCACTGCCTAGCATCCGCTCCTGCTGGTGACTCTACTGCTGTGCTCTGGACTTCATTTGTATAAGAATAATGCTTGACAAGCATTAACTCCTTCTTGTCTAAACAGGCCTCAGGTTTTTCTGCTTCACTATTAAAGCCAGATTGCTGCAATGCCAGTGGCTCCTCCTAGCTGCACAGATAAATGATCACTTTCAGACCTGAAGTAGGTTGCATCTGCAGGATGACTGATTTTTTTTTTTAAATCCCTGCTTCCCCTATAATACCCTCTACAGATTAGATGTTTGAGTGTCTTTATCCTAATCCAAGCTGCACAGACAATTCAATTTAGATACACATTTTAAACACATACCTACAACTTCTTGCTCTAAACCACTTGCCTCCCCTCCCTTCTGCCTCCCCTTCCCTCTGCCTTGTGTATTTTTTGTTCCTCTAAAAATTTTGCTCCCCCTTAAATCTTTCAACTGTTTATGCATGATCTTCATTTCCCACTGCCTCCACCTCCGGGCCCTCACTGAAACCTGAGGACTCCTCCTCTTGTGTCTGTTGCCACCTTCCCTCTACAGTGCTCTCTCTCTCTGTGGGCTTTACTGGTCAAGATGGTGGCATTAGCCTTTTACTTTCTTACGTTTTTTCTTCCTTCAAAATGGGCATCATCTGATTCTTTGCCCTCCCCTTATTCCATGCATCTATTGCCCCCCCCCATGATCCTGGTCCTCCTTCCTCTCATTATCCACCTTCATCCTTGGCCACTTCAGCCTCCATGCTGGAGACTGAGAGGCAGCAGAATTGGATCACTTTCTTGCCTCAACATTTGGGTGGTTTTTTGGGTTTTTTTTTTTAACCTCCAGCTATAGATCAGTTCCTCTACACACTGCCTTGTTCACTTCAACCTATTTTTCACCCAACATTGGATTCTTACACTCTAAATTCTCTCTCTGGATTATCACATTATCTCCTTTATTCATCCCTGTTAATCCCTATCCCAATCTCAAAATCCTTGTGTTACCTCCAATCTATTAAATTACCAACTTTCCACTGACGTTAACCACCATCCATTTACCATCACCCTCCCTCACTTTGGCAGAGGACACTGGTCTCTTACTCTCCTATGCTCCCTTCTCCCCAATCTTCGCTCATATGTCCATGCTGCCTGCTCTTCCTTTTCATCAATGTTGAAAGTATAATAGTCTCTCAAGTATAACAACCCTAGATCCCACCTGCCTCCAGTTATTGCCCTACATAGCTTTTTATACAGACATACATTATAGTACCTATCTTTTAAAGGGGGAACAAAGAGGACACCAGGAATTACAGACCAGTCAGCCTAATTTCAGTATCTGCAAAGACATTGGAACAAATTGTTCGACAATCAATTTGTGAGCACCTAGACGATAATTGTATTATAAGGAATAAAAAAATAAAATCATGCCAAACCAACTTAATTTCCTTCTTTGACAGGGCTACTGGATGGGGGGGGGTTCAGTGGGGGAAGCAATACACATGACATATCTTGACTTTACATACGGCTTTTTGACACAGTCCCAAGACATTCTCCTAAACAAATTAGGGAAATGTGATCTAGATGAATTTACTATACTGTGGGTTCGCAACTAATTGAAAGACAGTACTCAAATTGACTGTGTCAACTGTTTGCTGTCAAACTGGGAAAGCATAGCTAGTGGGGTTGTGCAGGGGTTAGTCCTGGGTCTGATACTAGTCAATATTTTAATTGATGACTTGGATGATGGAGTGGACAGTGTGCTACAAAATTTGCAGATGACATCAAGCTGGGAGGGATTGCAAGCACTTTGGAGGACAGGAGTAAAATTCAAAATGACCTCTATAAATTGGACAATTGGTCTGAATTCAACAAGATGAAACTCAATAAAAATAAACACAAAGTACTACACCTAAAAAGGAAAAATCAAATGTACAACTACAAATTGGGGAATAACTGGCTAGGTGATAGTAATGCTGAAAAGGATCTAGGGGTTATAATGGATGGATCACTAACTGAATATGAGTCAACAATGTGATGCAGTTGCAAAAAAGGCTAGTATTCTGGGATGTATTACAAGGAGTACTGCATGTAAGACGGGAGATAATTGTCAAGCGGGGAAGGGCACACCTGGGAAAGCAGAGGTATTGAATGAGACCCAGGCCATGTCTAGACTAATGTCTACTCAGCACTGGTGAGGCCTCAGATGGAGTGCTGTGTCCAAATCTGGGTACCACACTTTAGAAAAGATGTGGACAAACTGGAGTGTGTCAAAAAGAGGAGAACAATATGATAAAAAGTTTAGAAAACCTGACATGGTGAAAGGTTAAAAAAAACTGAGCATGTTCAGTCTTGAGCCAAGACGACTGAGGAGGGACCTGATAAGAAGTCTTCCAGTATATTAAGGGCTGTTATAAAGAGGACTATGATCAATTGTTCTCCATGTCCACTGAAGGTAAGACAAGAACTAATGGTCTTAAATCTTCTGCAAGGGAGATTTAGGTTAGAGAGCAGGAAAAACTTTAACTATAATGTAGTTAGCTCTGATATAGGCTTCCAGGGAAGGCTGTGCAATCCCCATCTGTGATGAGGTGGATTAGGCCCTGAGGCCCCTTGCTGGAGGACTCATAGCCCTGCCATACCCTGCCTGAGAAAAGGGCAATGGAGAGGGTCCTCCAAGCTGACTAGCGTGGCTGTATGGGATGTAGCCAATCAGAAAATGGGCTGCAGGGAGCAGCCAATTGGGGCCCAGGAGCTTAGTATAAAAAGAGCTGCAGGGGCAGACTTGAGCACAGTTGCTGTCTGGAGCCAGAGGAGTGAAAATGGTACTCCTCACTGGCTGAAGGACCTCAGAGCACTGCTGGCAGGAACCGGAGGCACTCCTGGCTGGCCGCAGGGACTCAACCAGGTACGGGTGAAGAATGTGTTGGGTTCGCGGTGAAGTGGCCCAGGGAATCAAGGCAGTGATGCAGCTTACATAAAGGGATGTGGTGGACAGCTGCTATCTATAGGATCCCTTGGCTGGGTCCCAGAACAGTGGGCAGGCCTGGCTCATCCCTTATCCACTGGGGAAGTGGCCTGTACTTTGATGCACCCCTGAAGGGGATCTGAACTGTTTAGTGGCCCAGCTGGAGAGCTGGGACCAGAAAGGCCCAGAGAGGGCAAAGACATTGTCTCCAGGAGGGAGCTTGGGATATGGCTTGATACCAGGGCCAAGACCATTTAAAGACTGCTGGACTAATTAAAAGCCTGAGCCCAGGGAGGGCTAAAGGAAGAGAAAGGCCAACTGAGGGATACTGGGATGGACTCCTAGTTGGATATGTACTCTGGAAGGGATTTATTTGTTGTTTCTCATACACATTGTGTGAGAGTAGGCCAGATAGCCGAGTCACTGAAGACTCACCGCAAGGCACGGAGAAAGTACCAGTACATGCACTTGGCCAAGGGGACACTAGCAAAAGGTGAGTGCAACCCCATTACACCCTCATTGGAAGTTTTAAAACCAGGCTGGACAAACACCTGCCAGGGATGATCTTGGTTTACTTGGTTCTGCCTCTGTGCAGAAGACTGGACTTGATCACAGAAGGGATCAAGAAGTCAGCCTTATAACTCCTCAATGCTAAGCAAAGGGTTCATTGACTGTAACTGCAACTGTTACCAGACCTGACAAACTCATCACATGACACAGTGTTATCCTAATATTTCTCCAAAAGGTATTTTGTAAGGTAGCACTTGTAACACAGTAAGTATTCTGTGATTTACATTTAGTATGTAAAGAGTTAAGTAGATGTGCTGCAAGTATGTTTAGATCAAGCATGCTAAGTAGAGTGGGCAATAAAAGGGGAGCAAAACAACATCCTGGCTATCCATCACTTAGGGAACCAAGGGGACACCACCCTCTGATTCTGTGAACCTTGGATGCGCTAGCCTGAAGGGCTAGAGATGCTGGTAACTTGATATAAGTGAGAAAGCTTAGGCAAAGATTATAAGTAGTTAAAATTAAGTTTGAGTCACTAGGAAGCATGTTTCTGTTCTGTGTATGAAGGTAAAGAGCATGTCCAATGCGTGACTGAGTATAAATGCCTCCTACCCCATCCTCCTCCACGATTTATCCTCCAATTTCAGCAGGAGGCCACTTCCTACTCCTGGACATGAGTTTGTCTGTTTATATTTTAATACCGCATGGGGCAAAGATTGTCTCATCCTCTGCTCTGTAGGATATATAACACACTGATGGCATTTAAAATAACTAACACCACTGTTATCTGAACAAAATGAAATGGTCTAAAGCAGTGGTTCTCAACCTTTCTAATGCCGTGACCCCGCAATACAGTTCCTCATATTGCGGTGACCCCAAACCAAAAAAATTTTGGTGACTACTTCAAAACTGTAATTTTGCTACAGTTATGATTCGGAATGTAAATACCTGATATGCATTATGTATTCTCATTGTATAATGATTACACACAAAGCACCTTACACTTACACAGTATTGTGTGTATGGTGTGTGTACTGTTTTTACATTATTAACCTTTTTTACACCAGCAGGCTGTCTTGCAGGCTCTCTTGGCTCTCCGCCTCCTAGGCTTCTGTCCTCCGGCGCTTGCTGCGTCCGCCCACTGATGACATCAGCAAGCGCCGGACACACGTAATGCGCTGCTATGGACTGTGGAGCATTCCCCCCGCTTCCCCCGCCCCTTAGGCCCCGGACGGATGATGCAATCACGTCTGCGCATGCGCGCAGGCATTCAGTTTGGAACGCGCATCCATAACGGTGTGCGTTCCAGCTGAATAGCGCTGCTACAGATGGCAGCGCGACTTCTCAGCGGCTAAAGCCATCGGAAATATGTATTTTCCGATGGCTTTAGGCGACCCCTATGTTTTGGTCGTTCGACCCCCGCCGGGGTCGCGACCCACAGGTTGAGAACCGCTGGTCTAAAGGAAAAACTGGGTTTTTTACATGTATTTTAAAACTCATGTTCCCCACATTCCAAAGTTGGTATCTTAAATTGCACAGTATGAAACAACAGAGAGGAAAGGATTTTCTGTGTATTTTATTTGAAAATAGATACTTTAATTTATGTAGTGTCTTTCATCAGAGAATCACCGAAGACTTTAATATTAAAGCCTCACAACATTAACAAACATATACATTTTAAACAAGCAAAATATCATACACAAAGCAAAAACCAAGAAAACAGCTTGCTAGCCTGTAAAATGCAGGGTTAGAAAAACAATGTTTGGATTTAGTACTGCTACAACCAAATTATTTGCCCAGGAATAGCGAAACAGTAGGACACAAATGCATTTCTCCATAAGCAACGCACAAAATTTGCTCCCTTTGTTACATAGGCCCGACTTCCTGGAAAGACATTTCAAACACGATGTCCACTTCCCATTTCAATATGTAATAGCATAGTGAAGGTAACTGCTGAACTATGGATATGTTGAGCCATTAAAAACAATCCTTCCATGAGCTTTGCATGAAGGTTAAATCAAGAATAAGCCCTTATGAAAACCTGAAAAGAGCCTTCTACTTTTCATACAGGAAAATATGCATTTTATTTCTGCATTTCAAAAACCTTTATAGCCATCCACCCAAGTTTCCTCAGTCCAAAGAATGGAATAATTTGGATCACCCAAAATAAGCATTTAAAAAAAAATTAGCACAGAGAATGAAAGTAAATTGATCAGAGAACTTCCCTTTCATCTCAGGGTGCTGAGGGAGTTAGCTAATGTGATTTCAGAGCCATTGGCTATTATCTTTGAAAGCTTGTGGCACCTGGGGGAGGTCCCTGATGGCTGGAAAAAAGCAAATATAGTGCCCATCTTCAAGAAAGAGAAGAAAGAGGATCCAGGGAACTATAGGCCAGTCAGCCTCACCTCAATCCCTGGAAAAAATCATGGAGCAGATCCTCAAGGAATCCATGTTAAGGCACTTAAAAGAGAGGAAGGTGATCAGGAACAGTCAACATGGATTCACCAAGGGAAAGTCATGCCTGACCAACCTGATTGCTTTCTATGAAGAGGTGATGGGTTCCGTGGATGTGGGGAAAGCGGTGGACGTTATATACCTTGACTTTAGCAAAGCTTTTGATATGGTCTCCCACAGTATTCTTACCAGCAAGTTTAAAAAGTATGGGTTGGATGAATGGACTATGAAATGGATAGAGAACTGGCTAGAGAAAAGGGCTCAACGAGTAGTCATCAATGGATCCATGTCTAGCGGGCAGCCAGTCACAAGTGGAGTGCCCCAAGGATCGGTCCTGGGGCCAGTTTTGTTCAACATCGTCATTAATGATCTGGAAGAGGGGGTAGATTGCACCCTCAACAAGTATGCAGATGACACTAAGCTAGGAGGAGTGGTAGATACCCTGGAAGGGAGGGATAGGATACAGAAGGACCTAAACAAATTGGAGGATTGGGCAAGAAGAAATCTGACGAGGTTCAACAAGGACAAGTGCAGAGTCCTGCACTTAAGATGGAAGAATCCCATGCACAGCTACAGACTGGGAACTGATGAGCTAGGCAGCAGTTCTGCAGAAAAGGATCTGGGGGTTACAGTGGATAAGAAGCTGGATATGAGTCAGCAGTGTGCCCTGGTTGCCAAGAAGGCTAATGGCATATTGGGCTGCATTAGTAAGAGCATTGCCAGCAGATCGCAGGAAGTGATTATTCCCCTCTATTTGGCATTGGTGAGGCCGCATTTGGAGTATCGTGTCCAGTTTTGGGCCCCCCACTACAGAAAGGATGTGGACAAGTTGGAGAGATTCCAACGGAGGGCAACAAAAATTATTAGGGGGCTGGAGCACAAGACTTATGAAGAGAGGCTGAAAGAACGAGGCCTGTTTAGTCTGCAGAAGAGAAGTATGAGGGGGGATTTGATAGCAGCCTTTAACTACCTGAAACGGGGTTCCAGGGAGGATGGAGCTAAGCTGTTTTCAGTGGTGGCAGATGACAGAACAAGGAGCAACGGTCTCAAGTTGCCGGGGCGGGGGGGTAGTCTAGGTTGGACATTAGGAAAAGGTTTTTCACTAGAAGGGTGGTGAAGCATTGGAATGGGTTACCTAGGGAGGTGGTGGCATCTCCATTTTTAGAGGTTTTTAAGCTGCGATTTGACAAAACCCTCGCTGAGATGATTTAGCTGCGCATAGTCCTGCTTTAAGCAGGGTGTTGGACTAGATGACCTCCTGAGGACCCTTCCAACTGTAATATTCTATGATTCTATATACAAAATATAATACACACCCCCCAAAAAAAGTCCCAATTCTTTTCTTATTCAATTTTAAGGCTATTTTACAAATATCATCATGGGTATAAACAAAAAGGAATTTAAGGACAGATTAAAAATGTCATGTTCCTGCCTGAATCTTTTGTACCTACTGTTAAACATCTAAACTAGCTATCTGTAAGATTAGAGGGAAAAAATTAATTTTGTTTATACAAAAGTAAACAAAACAAAAGAATGTTTTTTTTAAATAAATTAAAACTGTGTATGTGGTCTGTTGCACTGTTTCCAAATATTACCACCCAATCACTTTCAACTTTTATTTTTGTGGATCTTTTGCACAGGAACGAGGGAGAGAATTGTGTGTGTTAAGGGGGAATAAGGTGCACTGTAAAAATCACAAAAATTGTGATGCCAGCTTTTATGTCCCCTTTTAACTATCCTTCACACAGCCTTTACCAAACTACCCTCTTTTAACACAACCCATTTCTACTCCAGACATTCCCAACTACTAGTATTGACAAGGAAAAAATATCTGGTGAGGAGGTGTACGGAAGGGCACAGGGAGGGCAGAGTTAAGGTTGCAGGGCATAGTCTATGATGTACGATAGCTGTAGCAATGACAACGTTCATGTTTGCAGGTGGAGAAGGTATGTATTGGCTAGGTTGCTTAATTTGATCTCTTTACTCTTGTGAGTTTGTGGCAGGTATGTCGTGTGTAACACCTTAACTGCTTTACAGTAAAGCTTTTTTGTATATTTTTATATCTTGGATTCACAAATGAATTACAACATTTGTTATGAAAAAATAATTCACATATTTCAGTTCAAAAAGTACTTAACTGGAGTCCCCAAACATTATGAATATTTCCAAACTATTGGGTTTTGAAACACATATCCTTCCCAAATGTAGGTTTCAAAAATATGAAATGTACTCCATAATGAACATTTAACTGAGAGAAACCCTTCCAATACTGCAGAATATTTTTATAACAGCTATAAAAATAGCTAGGAGCTAGGGCTGGGGCCAAAACCGTGGTTGGGGGCTATGAACCTGGGCCCAATTGTGGGTGGGGGCGGGGTGGGGGATGGAGCTGCAGCCACAGGGCCTGAGGCTGGGGCAGCAAATGGGGCCAGGAATGGGGCTGGGAGCTGGGATGCAGGTCGAGGAACAGGGCTGGGGCCAGGGCCACATCCTGGAGCCAGGGTCAGCCAAGAGTGGGGTTTGGGGCCTGGGATGTGGTCAGGAACAGGGCTTGGGCCTGGGACGTGGCCAGGAGCAAGGTTAAGGCATGGGGCCGAAGTCAGGGCTCAAGCAGAGATGGGGGAAAAGCGGGGCTGGGTGGCGCTTCCTCTTGGCCACAGTGAGGACGGGCCCAGGCCTCGCCATGTCCCCCTGAAGGTTCATCCATGCCCCTCCTATGGGGATACCCCCCAGTTTGGGGACCTCTGCCTTAAAAATACACAAACCACTCTATCTACCATTGCAAAGGGAACAAGGAATAAGAGAAGTCAGAACAGCTGGGACATTCACCACCTACTCATCTTCAAAAGTTCTTTTAAGTACAAAATAGCTGAGCGAAGGATTCTCAGCCCTATGAAAGGAATAAGCCTAACAGAGATTGCTGAGAGCCACTCATCCTTTTTAAAGGGAAAAAAAACGTTCTGCAGACTCAACAACAAATATTTTCTACTCCTATTCTCATGGCTTATTCCACCACAGACATGCTTTGAGATCTTCCTGGTACATTTTCGGAAAATATTATATGTACCTTTACAAGTGGCATCATGAGAGGATGGTTATAGAAAGGTTTGTGAGGGTGTACGTACTTAACGTAATAGCAGGACTCTCATAACACAAGAACCAGGGGTCACCCCAGGAAATTAATAGACAGCAGGTTTAAAACAAACAAAAGGAAATACTTCACACAACACAGTCAACCTGTGGAACGCATTGCCAGGAGATGTTGTGAAGGCCTAAAGTAGAACTGTGTTCAAAAAAGAATAAGGCAAGTTAATGGAGGATAGATCCATCTATGGCTACTAGCCAAGATGGTCAGGGATGTAAACCCCTTGCTCTGGGTGTACCTAAGCCTCTGACTGCCAGGTGCTGGGCCTAGACAGAAGATGGATCACTGCTAACTGCTCTGTTCTGTTCATTCCCTCTGAAGTATATGGCATTGACCACTGTCGGAAGACAGGATACTGGGTTAAAGGGACCACTGATATGATCCAGTATGGCCAGTCTTACATTCTTATACTTGCCTATTTTTTCAGACGGATCACCGATATGTACTTCCAGCTGCATCCAATGAGTTTGAAGCATTTCTGTCAATAGCATTGTCAGAGCAGTGAAGTAAGTTCAGAACGAGAGGTCTGAGAAAACAGGAGCAATGCTTAAGATGATTCATATGACATGGGGGGGGCAAGCAGGGCGGTCGCCCTGGATTCCACCTTCCAGGAGTACCAGGCTGCTGTGCTATTTGGCTGTGTTTACTTTTTGCTCCCCCACTCGGCTGGCCAGCCACTCTGTATTTTTTGCTCTCCTGCTCTGGCAGGGCAGGGGTGAGCCAAAAATATTTTTCGCCCTGGCCAGCAAAACAAATATGGCTGCTCCTGGTATGGTGCAATAGTATTTTTTTTTTTTAAATGAAACCAATCATTTCCACAGACTGTAGCGCTCACAGAGGGCCAGATCCTAGAATCGGGATATCACAGGTGAAGTAGGCCAGGCCAGATTTTGTTTTCTCTTTTAAAGTTAAAGTCAGGACAAAATGTGCATAGGGTGAAAGAAGAGAACTGGACGTAAGCTATTTTGATTCCGCATGGAAATGTTTTCTCTCTTTTGCAAAGGTGTTTTAGTCACAGGAAAGGGAGGGGTTATCAAGACTCTCTAGAGCGTCTGTCTTCACAAGATTTAAGATTCAACTATTCTTGCAACGTCAGCATCTTCCCAGGACATCTTTTTTAACCTCCCTTCCCCCGTTTTAAAAAACATTTAATTCTTAATCAGCTGCAGTGGCAGTGCTGGTATCTATTATGGCCCAAGCCGTCTTCAACCTCTGCCTATGTGTGAACAGACGATAATAGCAATAGGAACCTTATTATAATTAACAGCAGCAGGATAATAGTGGTGAACGTAAGTGTTAACATAAAATCCTGGAGCTGCATACCAAGCTTGTAGCTCGTTGTTTTCAGCATAGTTGGAACTTTCACACTGTATTTTAAAAGTCTGTAACCCTTCATGGGTTACTAAAGCCTTTTTCATGGGACAGAACTGCAGTGGTCCACTGCATAGGTTAGTACGAGATGTGAACATGCCCCATTTTATCTTGCTGGAGTGCTAACTTTGAAACATGTTTAGATTGTTGCAATTCCCTATTTTGAGGGACTCTAGTTTTTCTGTTTGTTTTTACTCATTTGTATATTTATCTTTTGGATACTTAAGTGCTTTGAGAAACTGCATAAAATATTGCATAAGTTTTACCTGAATTGTTATCACATAATTTATTGGAAATCAGTTGCTTCTTTAACAATGAAAAAATCACAAAACAAGTTAAGAGTTTTAAAGCAATCTCATTTCACGCTTGCCTTCTATGTGCTCACCAGTCCATAAGAGTGCAGACACACACATGCACACACTGTGTTTAGAGAGCTACATCAGAAATTAGGCCACTGCCCGCCACAGCAAAGGAACAAATTGAGTACTAACTGACCCTGCCAGACAGTGCACGTGAAAGTGTACATTTTTTTAGGATACTTTATCCCTTTTTTTCTAAACATTGGTATTTTCTGTTTTCTTATATCATTTACATATGTTCCACTGAGATTTCCTGTTTTTGTTTTGTGATATGGTAGGAAAAGGAAATATATATTTAGATTTAAAAAAATGCTTCAACTTTCAATGGACAGCATAAAGAGGACATGAAAAAAGAACCATGCCATTTTCTGACTCTTCTTCCTCATCCTGGCTATTTTTAAAAATTGACTCTTGTAATGCTACGTTAACTGGTGCTTTAGTGGTTCACACTGAAAGCCCTAGCTATTCTAGCAGAAACAGCCAGCTAACGTGGGGTTTCTACTCAAATTTCAAGATAGAGAAACGCACTCTTCCCCAGATACAGTGTCTCTCTGGAGGAGCAAGAAGCTTTTGGGATGGAAGGACAGTAGAGAATTTGTGGGTAGCAGTAAACTACAAGGCAGCTTGTGGAAAGCTCATTCTGCAGCTAAACATTGCATGGCTGAGACTGTGTTGCATGGGTCAGCAAAGTCTGTGGTTCAGATTTTCAAGGTCAGTTAAGTGATTTGGACATACAACACTGGTTAATTTTATTGCAAGTTGTATATCTAAAATCCGGCATGCAGGCTCTGAAAATCTTTGCCTGTTCTCTCTGCTGGTTAGAAGCCACTTCACTGAACAGCTGAAAAAATATTCTGAAGTGCTTAAAAATATTACATTTCAGTGGGAAGTAAAGGGACTTGTCTGCAGCTGCCAGAAGAATGGAACAACAGGTGACTTTTCTTGCAGGTAGCAGGAGAGCAGGGAGGAAAGGAGGTATTTGTTTGCCTCAAAGCTTTACACAGAAAGCTTCGGGGCAGGTCATTACATTGCTTTCCAGATTTCCAAGAAAATGCTAAAAAAATATGTATGCCAATTGTCCTAAAGGGCAAATGGATCAAGCAAGTTTAAGATTAAATAAAATCAGTGGCAGAGAGTCTTAGGAAAAGAAGCGTTCCAATTGTTTGCAGAGCTACATTTACCTGAACACAAAGAGACCAAGGATAAAGTTCAGCTAGAATTTGTTGATTTACAATTCTCTGATCAAACACCCACAAAGAAAACCAACTGAAGTTCTATAAATGTCTGAGAACAAGTGACATATATCCAGAGTTATGTAAGAAAGCTTCTATTTGAACAATATTCTTTGGAAGTACTGGTATTTCTAAACAGAATTTCTACTATGAAATTGAATACATCAAAACACTGCAGTGACCAAACATAGGAACTGTCATACTGGATCAAACCCACGGTCCATCTTGTCTACTATCCTATTCCACTGCATAATCTGGCCACTTCACAGATACAGCAGAATATCAATATTTGTATTACAATAATGTCTTGATCCCACTGTGCTGGGTGCTTTATAAAGCACACAAAACATCACAGTCTCTGCCTCAAAGATGTCACAATCTAGTTTAAGACAAGATGCAACAAGGGGTGAAACAAAAACTGAAGGAGAAAGAAGGTAACAGTGACAGAGAGGCGTGGTTATGTAGACTGGATATATATGCACAATTTGCAGGTAAGGAAGTGTTTATTCATTAGGAGATATTAATGGTGTCAAAAATGATCAACTTTCAGAGATGCAATTCTGGTTTTCCCATAAATACTCCTTCCACTTCAGTCCACAGAGCATTTTGTCTCTGTGCAGTTTGCAAAGTACTGTATACCATCCACAGTGCTCAATTAAACAAACACAACACACAGAGATACATATAAAAACAAACTTTGTGCAGTTCTCTGAAATCCTATGTAAGTTTTAGGCACAGCTGTTGGCTACCAGCCAGCAGCCAGTGTGGTCCTTTCTACAGAAAAACACCTAAGTGCCTCAGTGCCATAACAACTGGATAGCTAATGTCAAAGCATAGCCATCCGTACACTACAGCCATGCTACCGATGATGGCTGCACTATATGTAAGGTTAAGAGTTTGTCAGGGTTATTTTTAGTAAAAGTCACAGACAGGTCCTGGGCAATAAAC
Organism: Mesoclemmys tuberculata; assembly: GCA_007922155.1. Taxonomy (NCBI): domain Eukaryota; kingdom Metazoa; phylum Chordata; order Testudines; family Chelidae; genus Mesoclemmys; species Mesoclemmys tuberculata. The sequence continues at coordinate 54,056,780 of ML675610.1, read as the reverse complement.
AACCATTCACAGAAACCTATGACCTGCCTGTGGCTTTTACTAAAAATAACGGGAGGGCTGACCGCTGGGGGGAGACTGGTAGCTCCAGGGTCCTCCCCTGCTTCTGGTGGTTCAGAGCTGCAGCGCCCCCTGCAGCTTTTGGTAGCTGACAGCTCTGGCCCTGCCACCCCAGGGCACAAGGCTGAAGCGGAAAGTGTCACAGATGTCTCAGAAAGTCACAGAATCCGTCACCTCTGAGACAAAATCTTATCCTTAACTGTACGCCATACCAGTCTCTCTCACCTCCTCTTCTCTGAGCTTCTGTTTCCTCTTCTCTTCAACAGCTGCTCTCTTCTGCTCCTCTCTCTGTCTCTGTTCCTCCAATTTTTTCCATCGTTCTTCAATTTGCTTTTCATACTGAAGTTTTGCTCTTCTCTCCTTCTCCAAGATCTGCTGCTCCCTGGCAGCTTAGATAAATAAAAATATTCAACTTAACTTGATTGGATTTTTTTCCCCTACTATAAAGTTATTTATCAGTATGACAAAATAGGAAGCAAAGGGCAAAAGTATACCAAATGCCAAGATACAGGACACACTGGTACTACAAAACCAACAGCACAATGTATAAAAATACACTATGCAAGTAAACAAGAAAATAAGCAATCATTTAATTAGTTTAGGAAATAACATGTACATCCTATGGTTGCAAACTGTCAGATGTTCCATTTCTTCCATAAATGTTATAATCAGACTAATAAGTGATCTGCATTTGTATATGTTAGGAGTTCCTTCATAGCTTTATGGCTAAATTCTTCCCTGCATATACATGCCTCCTGTGGCTTTTAAAGGGAGTCATCTATATGAAGAGAGCAGAATTTGACTTTTAGAACTCCAGAGCTTAGTTCCCTTTTTTTTCTTATTTTGCAGTATCTTCTTTAAAGAAAGAATTTAAATAGATGTCAAAGCCTCATGGAAAGCTGTGAGCACTGGGACATTCTAGTAATATTTTTTTATATTTCAGTTACCTTGTTTGTCCCCTCTGGCTATTTGTATGAAGAACGTTTATTTTTGTTGTCGAGTTTGTCTCAGTGGCTTGTTCCACAACAAAGTCATAATCCCCTTTGAAATACTAATTCAGTGCTATGAAAATGATGACTGCAACATGATAGACAGGGTTGTTACTTCAAATGTAGAGAGGAACAAATAGCAGGAGGGAAGTCAAATTATTAAGAAAGCTATAGTTCTCACTCCAACTTTTAGGTAAAAGACAACAGAAAAATAATTCAGACTAGATCTAAATGTATGAGAGTGCACACGTGCACGTATCACACACACTTTAACATATATTATACACACACTAAAAGCTACATTAACAGAACATTACTAAGGTTGAAAAATCATGCATCCAGTCCCACGTTCCTCACCCAGTTGGTCCCCATCTCCATGCTTCAGGCTGTTCCAGTCCCAGGCTCCCTGTCCAACCATTTCTGGTTCCATCCCCCATCTCCTTGTTCCAAGTCTCATTGCCCAGCCAGTCCCAGGACCAGTTTCCCCTCCCTCACTCCTCATCTGATCAATTTCTCATCCCCAGCCTACAGTGCCACATTCTATCCCCATTGGCTCTCAGTCCCAATCCCCCTCCCCAGGCTCTGATTCAATTCTAGCATCTGAACCCTCCCCTACACCAGCTCCTTTTCCAGTCTGTGTGCCCAGGTAGTTCTAGCTTCCCCCCCCCCCACCAAACCTGGCTTCTTATCTTATATGTCTCCGCTCCTTTCCTTGCCCCATTGCTTCTCACTCCAAATCTCCCTGTCCACTAGTCCCAGTCCCCACACTTGTCTCCTCACCCAACCTCAGTCTGGTCTACCCATCGCTTCCCCATTTCCTACCCCAGATCTTACCCTGGTCTCATCTGGCACCTGCTCCCAACCTTAGTTTCCCTCTCCCCTCCCTGCCACAGCCTGTACTCAGTCTCCCCGCCCAGAAGTTCCAGAACCCTGGTTCTCATTCTCTCTGCATTCAAATCAGGCAGTTTTGGCCCCACACCGATCCCAGGTACCAAGAGCACACTGGAGAGAGCATCTCTCCTGTTATTTCAGGTGCCCGTACCTGGCCTGCAGCAGCCAGCGCTACAATTGCCAAGAAAGCCCTGCCAAGACCAGGTTGCAGCCTGCTCAGTGCACACAGAATCTTTGGGAAATTTAGCAACTACAAATCTAAGATGTCTCTACTGAGCATGTGCGAACTGTGACTTCAAAGGCTTATAACCCAGCCAGAGTCTGGCACGTTTTCACAAGGACAGGAAAGGGCACATCCCTGACAATGGGTGTATCTACACTGCAATTAGACACCTGTGGCTGGCCCATGCCAGCTGACTCAGGCTAAGGGGCTCTGGCTAAGAGGCTATTTATTGCAGCGTAGACATCTGGGCTCAGGCTGGAGCCCAGGCTGTAGGGACCTGTGAGGTGGGAGGGTCCTAGAGCTTGGGTTGCAGCCTGAACCCAAACTTCTACACCGCAATTAAACAGCCCTTTAGCCCAAGCCAGCTGGCATAAGCCAGCTCTGGGTCTCTAACTGCAGTGTAAACATACTCCCAAAGGCCACACCCCTGCCAAATTTCAAGTCCCTACTCCAAAGAACGGGGGCACTGCAGCTTTTCAAAGGGAAGGTCACCAAAGATTTCTGACATGAACAAAACAACATATTTTTCCATAGCCTCATTCTTGGAAACAACTGAATCATTTTGGTGAAGTCTTCCAAAAATACCTATGTGGTAGGGCAGCTGCCCCACACTAGCCTGGAAAGGATTAATAAAGCCCTAGGGAGACTGCACTAGGAGCAGCCAATCAAGACTGAGGAGGCCCTATATAGGCAGTCAGCAAACAGCAGAAAGGGCAATCACTCCCAGGCGTGAAGGAAGGCTGACAGCCCTGCAGACTAAGGAAAGTCACCACATGAGATAGAGCAATGGCTAGCTCCAGAGAACAAGCAGCTGAGAGCCTTGAGGTAAGGGCCAGACAGTGGACTGCCGCTGCCACTTAAGGAAGTGGCTAGACTGGGACTGCAGAATCCCCTGGAAGGGGGGAGAGCACAGATTGTGGCACAGCTGGAGGGATGTATCATGAAGCAGATGCTGTGGGCTTCAGAGAGACACGGGTCCTAAGGTAGAGACATAACAGCGGGTGAGATACAACTGTGTGGAGGTGCTGGGACCTGCAGAGCTGATTCCCTGGACTAACCTGGAGAAGATGCAACAGTGGTGAGTGGAACCCCATTACAACCTAGCATGGAAAATTTCTGCCCAAATGTTTAAAGTTTGGCAAAGTTATCAACTGAAAGCAGGTTGTTTTAAGAGGATGTCTTGGGCAACCTTATTACCAGACAGTGCTACTTGCCCTGCCTCTCAACACTTCCCATGAGGTGTAAGTGGTTCTTTAGAGCATTAGAAACTACACCAATGAGTCTGAAAATAATTTTTGCCGCCCAGGACTGAAAAATGAATTTGTAAATTTTTCATTCATTTGACAAAGGCAAAGAAAATATCTAGTTTATGCCACTCTCATTAACACCACTTTAATTTTTTAAAAAGTGTTAAACACTCGTAGGCTAAAATCACAATGCTGCAGCCAATCAAGCTTCTATTTTAAATATTATTCAAGGCTTAACTTTTTGATAGACTCATATATATCAGCTTCCAAAAAGTCAGTAATTCACACACACATTTGTCATAATATTCAATGGCACATTTACTGAAGATAACTGATTGTTAATTGTAGAATGTGAAGTATTGTACACTGAAATCAATTGAAAGTCCTAGAAGATTTCATTCTTTATCAATTTCAAAATGAATTAGATTCTGCAATTTAAGACATTTGAAGATGACAAAAAAAACAAAGGTAGACTGAAATATAACATTTAAAATTCAAAAGAGAAAAAACATGATTATTTTTCTTTTAATAATTTAAGCTCCACTAAAACTCATATATAGCTTTCAAAAATTGCAGAGGTCAACTTACCTAGGTATTTTTCTCTTTCTTCTCGCCTTTCCTTTGCTAATCTTTGCCTTTCATCAGTTTTTAGAAATCCATCCACAGCTAAAACCAGAAGAAAAAAAATGAATGTTAACAATAAAACTGAGGAAGAGTCCAAAAGAGCCAAAAAGCTCGTGCATCTTTTAAAAAGTTACACCACACTCATGGGTTATTGTATTGTATTAAGGATTTACTTAAAAAAAAAGTCCTTGCTAAGTCCTGTGAAAGTCAAAGTGAAGTTAATCACTGTAAATAACGAAGCCAACATTGACCATTACTTGTTCAGCTTAAGGTTAATATTCAGAGAGCCTTGTTAGAGATTCTGACCTGCTGGCTGGGAATCTCTCCTTCGCTGAGTACGTTAGGAGGGGTAACCAAATGTCTAAACTTCTGAAACTCTTTTAGGAGCAGCTCTTGTGTACATACTAAAATCTTTATTGCTATATAATCAATACCATTAACAGGTCTGTTCACAAATCCTTGGTGAGGATTGGGGTGGTTCACTATAGCACTAAGCCAACAAGTTGTCTTTCCCCACCTGGCATTGGCAATTGTGTGTGAGACCTTCAAGGTTTTAGAAATCCTTTAAAAATGTCAGTGCTCTTGCAGCAGTAACACATCAACAAATATTGATGATTTTTTTTTTCAATACTTTAACATTCATTTGAAATAAATATTCACAGAAGCACATGTACACTTGTCTTAATCACTGCCCCAGTTCAGTTTGATGACTAGATGACAGTGGAGGTCCTTTCAACAAAGTATTTTGTGATAAAACAATGTCAGAACACATTCTCTGCTTACATTTTGTAGTTTTGGGCAGTGCTGCTCAAGACGTAGAAATTAAAGCACATCAACTGAAACATTGCGCAAGTTTCTAAACTTAATGTACTGTTGCCACTTTTCCTGACACCACTTTTCTGTTTCTGACACAAATACTGCACCTCTGCCAAGAGACAGTAGTTGTCTAAGCCCTTGTAGAGTGGCTTCCCAGTGGAAGCAAAAATCAGGGATGTGGACTCTGTGTATATCCTCAGTGTAAATCACTTTACTTAAATGCACATACACAAGTCATACACGTAGACAAGCAGTTACCCACAGCAATCCACTCTTCCAAAAATCTGAGCTCACACATCAAAGCCCAGTTCCAAGAAGCTACTCTGTCCCCAGAATTAAGCAGACAGCAAACTCTCTGCTCTCTGTCACAGCTTCTGTCCAAGTACTACTGCATAACAAGATAATACTGCATTTCTTCAAAGACTACAAACTTTATTGCAATAAGAAAAAGAATTTGTAAGATTATGCATCACTTTGCCATGTGATGATGCCTGCCATTACAGTACACAGCAATTTACAAGATCTGTCAAGAAACCATGACATACGCATTTATATTCACAAGATTCAACACTTCTGAAACAGACCTGGCAGGAATAAAAGACATACTAGAGACTGTCACACGGAAAGTATCTGAGTTTTGTTCATGTTATTTTGGTACAACGCTGACGACACCCCCAGTTCAGCTAAAAGAAATTAATTTTTCAAATGTTGGTATATTGTCAAAAATTTAGCATCAAGAAACAATGTGCTAAGTAATCGTCATGGTTTTTCCCCCCTAAATTTTCCATGAAAAGTATTGACAAAATAATTGTTAGTCAAACTTTTCTGTACTTTTTTTTTCCTTCAGGTTTTTCATCAGATTGAAAACCCAAGATCAGAAATATTTTTGGCTTTCAACCAACGAAAAAATTTGTCCAATCCAGTCTTTGCATGAATGGCAGTAATTGTGGGCTTTTTGTTTTTCAATATAAATAACCCAATCATTTAATCAACAATCAATATTTTCCATAGAAATTACTATTTTGACAGAAAAACCAAAAATATTTTTCATTAAAAAAAAATGTTAATTAGACGTTTCAGCCAGGTCTTGTTCCAAACATAAAAATCACAATATGTTATTTGTCATAAAGAGGATATTGCTAATGTGGATAATAGAGTAGTTGTGAATATCAATATTTCAGCATTCATTTGAATCCAAAAACTTTGACTGCAAACCACAAGGTTCTGGTAGTGATTTTTTTTTTTAATTCAACTTATATTTACTTAAGCTTTACATGTGAGACATTTTGAAATATTGGCCAAATGTCCTTTATCAAAAAGATTTACAGGGCATTTGCAATGCAGTGGGAGTTTAATGATCACCAAACTTTGTAAATATAAAATAGTCCTGTTGTTTTATGGGCAAAAGTTTAAAAAGAGAGCCTGACCTACTTTGTTTTGTATAGTATGGAGAGCATAATGGGTTAAATTTGACCTATAATATGCAATTTTTATTTATTTATTTTATACTTAGAAGGTATAAAGTAATGATTTTATAAAGAGATTTGTTTGGAACCATGCACTGGCCAAATTGAAGTAGAATCACCTTTCAATGAACTTCACTTGTTAGAAACACTGTTTATTCTTTTCTCTGTCTTTGCTTAGTTACAACTGGCATCATTCTCGGTTATGTTCAAAGAGATACAATTGTGAGAAGAGATTCTAAATGGTTCCCTTTTGATTCCTTACCACATTCCAGTATATAAAAGGGTACTCCACTACTTCCCTCCTCTCTTTGCTTAATTCCTACACTGAATCTGTGATATTTGGCGAATACATTAATTTAACTGGAAAAAATGTAACTGCCCCAAAGGTCTCCCATTTTTTTTTTTTTTTTTTTTTTAGGATTAAACATAAAGTCCTGTAGCACCTTAAAGACTAACAAATTTCTGCAGGCATAAGCTTTCATGGGCTGCAACCCACTTCATCAGCTGCATCTGATGAAGTGGGTTGCAGCCCATGAACTCTTATGCCTGTAGAAATTTGTTAGTCTTTAAGGTGTGTGGCAACCTGCCAGCTTCCCCCTGGTGGTCTCACGCTTTTACCTCTCTTTGTGGGCCAGGGCGCCCCAGCTACCCCATCTCCCCTGGCTGCAGAGGAGCTTTGTCTCCTGGTTTGGGAGGGAAGCTTCTCCTCCAGCTGCCCCAGGCCTTCTGGCAACTTCCCCTGGTTTGTTCCCTCCTCCCCTCTTTAGGGGAGGCAGGGATTAAGTACACCTGGCCTGGCCTTCACTGGGTCCAGGTGCCTCTAATTGCCCTGCTGTAATCTCTCCTCTGCCAGCAGGACGTAGGGTCTTTAACCCTTTAGGGCCCACATACCAGCCCTGGTCTATGCCTTGGTAGCCCTCTGGCCTGACTTTGTCACAGGTGCTACTGGACTCTCGTTGTTTTTGCTGTATACAGACTAACACGGCTACCCCTCTGGAACCTAAAAACTGTGAATCCATCTCTTAAACTGCATGGAAATTCACAAAAGACGACATTTGTGTTGTGTTAAACACAGTCCTATTAGCTATGAATAGGTCATCAAAGGGATGCTTAGTCTGAAGAGATGAGGTCCTAGGAGCATTTCAAGGTAAACAACCCTCCCAAATTTATTTTGGGAAGAGCCCTTTTCTCTAAATTAAACCAGAATGTAGTTATTAATTAAACACATCTTAGTTATAAATTAATTTAGAATTTTAATCTCAATCTGGGAATACTGGTAAAGATTTCTATGTCCTGATTACATTTCTGATTTTGGATTTTCAAGTTCCAAAACTCAGGTTCTTGTCCATGAAGGACTTTTAGTTAAAAGAAGTTCCCTCTTGGGAGAGCAGAATCACTGAACACTTCTTAAATAAATAGGACAGACTCATCTGAGTTGAGATCAGAATGCTTCTGCATTCAGGACCTTTGAGCGAAGACTGGCTCTCTCCAGTGAAGAGAATCAGTGAGACTCTCTTAGGTGGAGAGAGCAATGAACTTGGATTTTGCAAAACTTCTTAGCAGTATCTTTCCATTCAGTTATCCTGAAGGATTGGCCCAATTATGAAGATGGATCAATCTCTGATTCTAGTATCTTCCCATTGGGCAGTCTGAAATTTTGGGACATACTTAAATTTGATTGCAGGTAATAAATGCATCGACTGGGCAGAGCTGAGTGTCCCCATGTTTTCTATTCATCCAGTAGATGGCAACCATGCTTTAGAAAAGTTAACTTTTCAACAGTTTTCGAGCCTTTTCTTTTGGAGTTCTTCAATTTCTTCTTCAGCATTAATTAAAATATATATTCTAACATAATTGTCTGAAAAAGCAATTGGCTCAATTTTCTGTTGCTACTACTTCTTGAACCATTTAACAGCATGCTGTATCTTGGTGATAACCTTCTGGAATTCTTCTTAATTTAGAAGTTGAAGCTTTCTTCTTAGGTTTAACTTTAATTTGAGGAGAGTTTATCTAATCTTTTTCTTCAGAGTAGGAAGAGTTTTTACCAATTTGATTATATTTTTAAGCAATTTCCAGATTCATAATAAAATCCTAATCCCCAATAATTAAAATATTCTAACCTTGTTCTAAATAACTTCAAAACATGAACAGAATAAGCAAAAATTCAAAGAACTTTTATGATCGAATATCAAATTCACAATGAAAAGTAGCAATTTTATACAACATTCCCACAACCGGTAGTATCTGAACATAGGTTGTCACCATTAACTTATACTAATACTTCGGTACGATTCCTAGACTAGTAAAAATATTTACTTACAAACATAAAAGATTATAACAAATTTAGCTACATAATAAGACAAATATTAGGTTCTCTTACAAGAAAGGAATTCAAAATTGTTACCTTAAAAATTAACAGAAAAGACCACAAATTCCTTTGCTCTCAATGGTTCCTTGTTTGTCAGGATGCTATGACATGCAGCCTTAGAAAAGAAAGAGCTTTTCTGAAGAAAAAGATATCAAGAACTCCCCAGTCAACAGAAGGAAAGGGAAGACCACAACAAGTCATACTGAAAAGTGAGCTGTCAAGCTGGATGGAGGTTGCTAATGAAGTTCATCAAGGATCAATCTTGGGACCGATCTTATTTAACATTTTCATTAATAATCTTGGCACAAAAAGCAGGAATGTGCTAATAAAACTGCAGATGTTACAAAGTTGGGAGGTACTGCCAATACAGAAGAGGACCAGAATATCATACAAGAAGATCTAGATGACCTTGAAAACTGGACTAATAGAAATGGATGAAATTAAATAGTGCTAAGTGCAAGGTCATGCTTTTAGGTACTGTTGGAGGCCCAGTACAATTTGAGTTGCTTGACCACTGTGCTACAGGCCTAGCATAGCTTCAGTTGCTTGTTTGGCTATTCTGACCCCTGTAGCATGACATCTTCTTGCTGGCAGAGATGAATTGGCCTTGCAGATGTCTCAGTTTCTGCATCCCATGGCACATAAAGACAAAATACACAACATGTATGCTTGCAGCTGCACGTAAGTAACGGTGATGGGAACAAGTTATCCTTGAATGTCTGGGGGTACACTGTTTCACTGCCAACGGGCATATTTTTACACCCCCCCTATCACCAGATGTTGTTCTGACAACCCCAATTATTATGGAGAGAATGGAAGTTAAAGGTGAAAACCCAACGTAGGTAATTACCTCTCTACTCATTATCATATATACTAATTAGGTGAAAGCTGTTTATGGAAGGGTATAAGAAATCACTATTTAGACAAAGGGGTGCATGGTCCATCAACACCTGACTCAGTGGGAAGTGCTATGGTCAGACCAGAGGCCACTGACTCCCTGAGGGGGGGGCCCTGAAGAAAGCTGTTCCTGTATACAGCCTTCTGAGTGACTGCTTAGCTCTCCAGGCATAGTAAGTATGATATATTGTAGTTCATTTTAGGCTTTGTATTCAGCTAGTATATCTATGGAAAACCTTGCACATTAAACCTTATGGATCTGCAAATTGGGGACACTGTGTCTCACTGGTATTCATGCTGATCACTAAGTGTCCAGTATCAACAGGTATTAGCAACAAGAATGTTTGCTATAAGCTGGGGACTTATCAAGTGGAAGAGACAGAGGAGGAGAAAGACCTATGTGTATTAGTCTTGTTACAGGATGACTATGAATCACCAATGTGATGTGCCATGAAAAAGACTAAATCCCAGGAGACATCAAGCAAGGTATTTCCAGTAGAGATAGCTTAGTGTTATTACCACTATACAAGGCACTGGTGAGACCTCATTTGGAATACTGTTTGCAATTCTTGTCTCTATTTAAGGAAGATTAATTCAAACTGGAATAAGTGCAGAGAAGGGCTACAAGGATGATCTGAGGAGAGGTAAGTTATAAGAGGATACTTAAAGAGTTTGGTTTGTTTAGCCCAGGGGTCAGCAACCTGCAGCTCCGGAGCCACATGCGGCTCTTCAGCCGCGGTAAGCTGCGGCTCCGGAGCCACATGTGGCTCTTCAGCCACGGTAAGCTATGTTTTGCGGCTCCAAAAAATGGCTCTTTTGATAGTAAAGGTTGCCGACCCCTGGTTTAGCCTAACAAAACAAAGGCTGAGGGAGATATGATTGCTCTTGGTAAATTCAGCAGAGGAATAAGCACCAGGGAAAGAGGGGGGTTATTTAAGTTAAGGATCAATATTGGCACAAGAAAAAAATGGCTATAAACTGGCCACCAGCAAGTTTAGGTTTGAAATTAGTTGAAGCTTTCTAACCATCAGAGGAGTGAAGTACTGGAACAGCCTCCCAAGGGAGGGTACTGGGGACAAAACATCTAATGTGTTTCAATACTGAGCTTGATAAGTTTATAATGGGTATGATAAGGTTGCCTACAATGGCATATGGCCAATCCACAATTGCTATTAGAAATATCTCCAACTGCCAGTGATGGGACACTCAATGGGGGAGGGCTCTGAGTTACCACAGAGAATTCTTTCCCAGCAAAGTTTTGCACACATGCTCAGGGTCTAACGGATTGCAATATTTGGGGTCAAGAAGGAATTTTCCTCCAGGTCAGAGTGGTAGAGACCTTAGGAGCTTTTTGCTTTCCTCTGCAGTGTGGGGCTCATGTCACTTGCTCATTTGCATTAGAGTAAATGGTGGAGTCTCTATATCTTGCAGTCTTTGAGGACTTCAGTAACTTAGCCACAGGTTATGGCCCTTATACTACAGAAGTGGGATGGTGAGGTTATGTGCGCTGTGACATACAGGAGGTCACAGTAGATGATCATGACAGTCCCTTCTGACCTTAAAGTCTTTGGATCTATAATCCACTTGGCTTTAAAGCATAGGAATATTTGAAACACAATATTTATTGCTAAAATTTCTGTAGGGAATTTCAGTGCTTTGAAAGAAAAAGTGAGACTTTAGCCATGGAGAATGAAAATATTGCCTTTCTAGACTACTGAACTCATTTGTAGTTGTGAGAGGCTGTAACCCATGTGCGCTCTTATGGTGTGATTTGTGTATCATTCATGTTTTCCCATATAGTGTATCTGTGTATTGTTTAATGCAACGTGGGTCATAGGTGTTTTGGAATGCTCCGTTGGCTCAAGTGGAAGAAATCATGCCCATTGCCAGACAGCTGAGCCCGGGGGGGTAAGGAAGAAACATGTAAAAGCAGAGGTATCTTTGTCTCGAGAGCTCTCCCTTAGAATCCATGTGCAACATCAATGACACTGACTGCCCAGCCAGCCTATGGGTAAGCTAACATCACAGACTGAAAAGCTACTGCAATATTAAGTTTAGGATGTGTTACCTTTTAGTTAATTGTGATCCAATCCTTAATTCATATTAATCTGATTTATAATCACTTAAAATCTTGCTGTAGTCAAACTTTCTTTGTTTTATCCAATTTTTAAAGACTTCACTTGGAGTGACAGCTGGTACATATCAATTTATTTGATAAATTGATGGACAAATGTAAATGAGCTTGCAGGATACAGTATACAGCACTGAACTCTGTAGGATGGCATTTCCTGGGGTTGCACTGGCACTGGGGGTGTTTGCTGGGGGCCAATCCCAGGAATGGCTGGCCAAAAGCACTCCTTCACAAGGCAGGGACTGATTATTCGCAGGAGGCTGGGTGTGGGCTGATCCAGAAGTGGGTGGTCTGCACAGCAAAGCAGAGTAAGTCAGGGCCCAGGAGTGAGGGATCAGGGTGACACAGCTACACACCAGTCCAGATTGCCTGGGGGAGGAAACGTCACAGTAATTTGTATTGTTGTTCCATAAATTCAGATCCTTGCACTGTGGGATTCATGACTAGAAATCAAATTAGTAACCTTGACTTCCATAGACGCTATTAAGAGAGCCTGATTCCAAATAAACATCAAGACACATTACACTACAAGTAGGAAATTGTCTTAAAGTAGCCTTGAGATTTAAATTTCTCCCCTAAGAATAATACTTGAACTGATCTACAGGATTTAAATGCAACTCCTTATAACTAAATTGCTTGGTGCCCAATTCAATTGCTTATTTTTCATGAAGAGAACACTAATTGTGGGGAAATATCTGCATTTTGAATGTTAAGGCTGATTTAACAAGCACCAGCTTATCAAAGCTATTTTGTTGTTCCTTAAAGAACTAACCTTGAACTGATAACTGTCTTATAATAACAATTGTCTGATAGCTTCCTAAAACTTATATTTGATTAGATTTTAGTGAGAATTCATTGTTTAACTTTTGTTATTTTACTGTAAAATGTAATCCTTAAATACTGCTGAGAACCAGCAAATTTGTTAAATCACTGTTCTGCTTGGCTCGGTCCTATATCTTACACTCATCCCTCCTTCAGCTGAGTGGTCACTGCATGTGTGAGTGAAAATTACCTGCTGTTGAGTATGACAGATTCTTGCAATATCCTGGCCAAATCTTATTGAATCAAGTCAAACCTTATTGAATTAAGTTTATGCATCATTATGGGCCAAGGATTGTATATAATTCCATGGAAGAAAGGAATCCACATTCCTCAGGAAAGAAGAACAGTGCTGTGCTGGGTGATTAGGCAAATTCACTCAGCTTGTAACACCTCCTGAGAACTACCACCACCTGAAGAGAGGCTCTCAGATACTGGTTCAACCTGGTCTCCAGAGACTAACAGTTGAAGAAACGATTTTTGGATAAATAGCCCAAGTTTAAACTGACTTGCTCTTCTTTCTGACTCAGCAAATGGATAGCAACTCTGGTCAAAGGGGCGAGCAATCCTTATAGAAGGCTTGGAAGGACTTTGGCCTACTGAGGCCCCAAAAGATTGAGTGGGCTTGTTCTGAGCAAAAGGAGTGGGGTGGGGTTTGGAAGACTGTTCACAGTCAAAGCCCTTGCTGGAGTCAGGGGCAGCTCTGGTAAGATAACTAGCATAACTGTAGGTTCTCTCTAATACTTCTACCTTAAAAATAAACATGTCTGCTTAGACACAACTGTGTGGTAACAAAGCTGTGGCAATTACACTGTGTACCATCTCTGAGCAGAAAAGCAGGGGCAGTCTGAACTTGCTGGGGGAATTCACAGGGTGGGCTGTGCAGTCTGAAAATATCCAGGTCAGAAGAGACACGGGAGATGGCTGGAAAGCCAGAATCCAAAGAGCAGGTACCCCGGTTGGTCCACGGAGCAGGAGAAACAGGTGCAGTTGCCCTGAACTGTGACAATGTCTATCTCAGCAGTAGGAAGAAAACATCCTGGCTTACAAATAGAGTCTGAAAATTTCAAGAAAGCGCACAAAACAGAGCAGGCAAACAGCACAGCCTCCCAACAAATTCTTTCCTACCTTTGCACTAACATCACGCAAATTAGCACAAAAGGCACTTGCTTGTCCATAACCTGATTCAGCAAAATGTTTCCCCCCCACACACACACCCAACCCTGTTGAGATTGCGTTGTCATCGAACTGGCCTAGTGAGCTCATCGCACCAGTGTTGAATAGGCCAATGCATTCCCTTCCCTTATTCCACCCAACCTGTCAGAGTAGCGGGTTAGGGAGGGCACCTCAGCCAGTTTAAGAACTACCATAGACAAAGCTGGGGGGGGGGGTGGATTAACCTACAGTGCAGCAGTTTCTTTTATGTATTATCACTGTTTTGGTTTATCGACTTGCCTATCAGTCGGATTGCTATTTTATGCCATCTGCTAACCTGACCAGAGACTCCAATCCCATTCTCAATGAAATCCATCGCAAAAAAATTCTCTCAACTAATAGAAGAAGGATTAGTCCCCACAACATTTCATAACAAAAAAATCTAGGTCTGGTTGAAAGATTCTGAATTGTAGGAAGGTGCAGTGGCCTTCCGTGGAGGCTGGGCCCCAGGAAGGGCCGCCGCCCCAAACACAGGCCAGCAAAGAGGTAAGAACCCAGTCTGCCAGGCAACCCAGGGGTCAGACTGGGATAGGTCCAACCGGCTGGCCAATCCCCTCCGAGGAGGGCGGGGCTTCTGCCAGGGAGGAGAGGATAAAAGGCAGGGCCCGCCGCTCAGTGAGGGATCAGCTGCCAGCGGGTGCAGATGTGCCTTCCTGCTGGCTGCAGCGCCAACCCGACCGCAGCAGGGCCAAGGCCTGGCCCAGGGCCTTCCCTGAGCCGGAGCACCAGGAGTGGCCCCACCACCCAGGGCCCGAGGAATGGGTAGGGCCCCCGGACCCCAAGGAGTGGGCCGAGCCCCCGGACACTTTGGGGTGGGAGACACCCCCCGAAGCTGGCCCGGACCTAGATGAGCTGCCAGCCACAGAACCCCTGGAGGCAGGGCTTGACTTGGATGAGCTGCCCGAAGCCGAAGCAACCCCAGGATCCTGTGACCTGGAGGAGCTGCCCCTCGCTGAGGAGCTCCCTGCCCTGCCACCCATCAACAAAGAGAGCCTGCTAAGCCTGCCACAAGCGGTGTATCCCGAAGACCGCGATGGAGGTACCTGGGACTGGAGGGGAGGAAGTGGCCCAGGGACAGCCATTGTTGTGGCTGCGGCTAGAGGCTCACCACTGTCGGCGTGTTGCGGTGGGAACCCGCCGACACAGTGGCAAAGCCTCTGCCACTGTTAGGGCCCTGGACTGGGACGCAGTGGAGTTGGGTGGGCCTGCGTCCCCCTCCCCCTCACCTCTCCCTGAGACCTGGCGAATCCCCCTTCACCCCAAGCTGTTGGAGTGAGTCCCTGCTTGCTTGCCCACCCCGCTACGGGCCGGGGCAAATAGACTGTTGGTTTGACTAATTCCCCCGCTTTTTCCGGAAGGTACAGTGGCCTTCCGCAGAGGCTGGGCCCCAGGAAGGGCTGCAGCGACCGGTGCTGAGCAGCCGCCGGGTTACACGAATATTGAAATTTTTTTGACCCAAGGGGAGAGGAAATAATTGGTGTGTGTGTGTGTGTGTGTGTGGTTTTTTTTTTTTTTTTTTTGCAAAGCTCTCATTTTCAACAGGAATCACTACTCTGAGTTCTACTTAATTCAATTTTTTTTCAAATACGTATATTCAACTACATGGAAAAGTTCCAGAGTTATTAACAAGCCATTTTTGAGTCAGAGGGAGACAGGAATATTAGACAAAAGTTAAAATTGGAAATTTGCAGTTTTGACTACCTGTAATTAAATAAACCATTTTAAAGATTTTCTGTAAAATCTGCAAAAACACTCTTACCTTCACAGTAAATCTAGCAGTTTTCAAACAGAACAGCTGGATCAGAAAACTTCTTTAAGGGGTGGTGGAAATCAGGGCTCTATAACAGCATCTAGTTGGAATTCTAATTGTGGTGAGGCCACTCCCTTTTCTATAACAGAAATTTTAAAAACTGCCCCCATAATATTAACCAAAATTTATCACACTGTAGTATGTACTGTGCTCAGGTATTGAACTGTGTACATCTCGAATAAATAAGGAATTTATTTCCACAAGAAAATTGTTCACTAATGACAGTATTTTGAGAATAGATGTACTGCACATTTAATCCCTGCACCTCAGGAAAGTTGCATCTTCATATTCTGCCCTAAGCAAATGAACTATCAAAAATTAAGTGCATGATTGCTGCTTGCTCATCTAGTCTCTTAAGGCACATCCATCTTTTAGAACAAGACGAATGGAGGTCAGCCCCACTCTACATCTTTCAGGAAGGGAAAAAATCAATTGCATCAGAGGACTAGAATAATTACTGCTTCTAAGTAATGCTTTGCTTTTCTAAAAGAAGTAGCACAATTTAGCTAGAGCCCAACAGGGATTGCTAGATAGAGAACTGCTTATTTTTATATATATTAAAATAAAAAACACCTTTAAAAAAATCACTCAATCAAGTTGTGTACACTGCCTATGGAACCCGATGTTATTGTTATTCTTGTCCCTCCTACACTTCAAAACTCCCTTATTTTTCTGTTACTCATTACACTTGTCCTGAATTAGACACTGATCCAGCAAAGATTTATGCATCTTCTTAATTTTATGGCCTGTATGTAATTCCAGTGACTTCAACTGGACTATCCATAGTGCATAAATTAATCAGGTATATAATCTCTGCCGAACTGGGGCCTTTGATTGGAAGCTCTTTTACATGTCCAAGCAGTACTTAGCACAAAGTGACCCCAACCCCGAACAGACTTTGGTCCCTACCACAGTACAAACAATAATATGTGAAGGATGCAAAGGAAGGTATCCAGAAAACCTTCTGAATGTGGCTGCTCTGGTTTGCCTTGTGCCAACATGGCTTTAAAGAAAAAGCCGCACAGAAGGTCAAGTTTATATATTTAAAAAAAAAAAGTTTTGTAAATAGTTACTTTGTCCAAGAAACCAAGTGAAGTATTTATAATCACACCGATTTGCTTTCCATCTTGACTTAAGTCTGACCCTCAATAAACGCCCTCTTAGAACATGCACTTGAGTATAGCAGGAATATGTTATCTGCACTGCAGATAAATTAATTTTTAAATCTAGAAATATTTAAAAAACAGCAACATAGTTTAACTATGCAACTTAAAGTTCATTTCTTCATATTAAACATACTCTAAACATATTTTGACTTAAAGTAGTATGATTTCACAAAATCAAACCATTTATTACATTTGTATTGTTGCTTATTACTACGTAGCATGTAAAGATCCCAACCAAAATCGCTGCATTACTTTGACTCCTGTGTTTTGAGCATTACTATGGAAACTAACTCCTCATCTACCTGTTAAACTGTTTGCTATCAGGGTTAATTGGCTCTGCCAACATGTAGTACCGGACATTGTTCAAGCACCTTGCATCCACATTTTGAAGAAGGAGGAAAAGGGGGAAGAAGAGTCCTCTTCACTTGTTCTACCATTTTCTTCACTGCAGCAGACTTCCAGGATGTAGCTAAGATATGGGGGAGGCAGGGAAAAGCAAAGAAATCGTACTGCTGCAGTTCTGGTCCAAGAACCTAACAGTCTTAGTAGAATCTCTAAAGCCAGTGCATTCTGTAGTCTAGTGCAGCCCCCATGTGGATATAGAAATGATCTGCAACCGTATGTGCAGAATACGGTTACGTTTTATTTATAGTACTGTACAAACAATACATCTCCCTTATGTAATTGCTTTGGATATTGTAATTAAACAAACTGACCAGTAGCCTATACTTGTTCATAGGGCGACTGAGAAAATGGAATGTTCTCTGTGCATTTTTCTGGCTGGAGAACCAGGTTTCATTGTACTTAGCATGATACTTCTTAAATACCAGCAGCCTTTTAACTGGAATATTTTTCCTCCACATAGAAGCTAGGAAGGCTTGTCAATCTAGTGGTGGCAGGAAAACTCTCTACAATTTCAGCACACTGGAACCCTTTTTAAAATGTTGTCATTACAGTAAAGAAAAAGTTAGGATGATTTCCTGCTGCTGGGAAAAGCAATCTAGAGCAAGCACAGACACTGCCGAACCACCCCTTGCAGGAAATGCTGATAAAAATCACTTAATTCTTCATTATCTGGAGACACCACACTCTAGTAATTTCTGTACAGAGACAAAAAATCCTAGGGAAAATATACCCACATTTCTTAAAATCTAAGGGTGTGTTTACACACAAGCTGGAACAGAATGAACTAAATCAGTTTTAATTCACAGCTTTTGTTACTTTCTTGTTTCACATTGCCTCTCAATCTAAAGTGTGTCTAAACACAGATTTACCTGGAAATAACTTAAGGTATGAATTAAATCCAGTTTTGTTCATTCTGTTCCAATTAATGTGTAGACAAGCCCTGAGGCCTCTAAACTGGAACCATGAGTGGTAATTTTAAAATGCATCAACATGATGGAGAGAAGTGCATTAAACACCACCTACCACCCCGTGCAGGCAAAAACACATCTAGTTTTTAAATGTTAGCTGGTCATGGTGAAACACACCATTACTCATTTTCCCTGGGTAGACAAACCCTCAATTTCCATCTTACTTCAAATTACATAAATTGAACTGGTACATGGAGGACATTTTTCAAGAGCAAAGTAAATATTTACAGCAACATGCAGTTTTATATGACCTGTCAAATAACATTGCCTCCTCCTTTCATTATGGTTATGAGAGAGAATTTTTATATAATGGAAAAATAAACAGCTTTTCCAGTCCTTAGCCCCCTTTTCTGCAAACTCACATGATGGCACATGAATTCTATTACACAGAGTTTATTTCAGGCAAAAAGAACTGAGTTATGCAGCACCCCTCTAAAAAACAGTACCAACACTAAATGTTGGTTAGTGACCTTTTGCCCAGCTGAATGGATTTCTTATCCAACAGAATCAACCTTTCAAGTAAAGCACTCAGGGTCCTACTTTAGGCCCAATTCAGCAAGATACTTGTCAGTTATGGAGCTAGCTGCACCTCTGCACCCCCTTTTTGGTCTCTCTGAGAATACCTCTCAAGTGATAGGCCTCTTGGGGTGGAATTCCCCACGTATACCAACCACTTATCACCCTGAAGATCTGACAGGAGTACGGGCATGCATATTTCCTCCCTCTGGGAACCTGTGACCAGCGATAGGAACATAAGAATGGCCATACTGGGTCAGAACAATGGTTCGTCTAGCCCAGTATGCTCTCTTCCAACAGTGGCCAATGCCAGATGGTTCAGATGGAATTAAAAGAACAGGGCAATCATCAAGTGATTCATCCTGTTCTCCAGTCCCAGCATCCAGCAGTCTGAGGCTTAGATAGATAGTGACCAACAGCCTTTTAAAGTACCTTTATTCAATAGTTCAAAGAAAGAACGACAGAGAAAAGGATTTTAACACCACAAACTTCCCACATGTAGATATTAGTCACATTTAATTGTACTCCTTGCTACAAGCTAAAATAGATAGGCTACTTGCTCTGGCATCCTCTGTAAGTGTCTCTTAAAAAGATCACTTACCAGCAATTTTCACTTAAGTACATCCGAAGCAGGAAGCCTGCTAAACAGCCAGTGGGGACACTGGACAAGAGATGCTAAAGGAGCACTCAAGGAAGATAAAGCTATTGGGTAGGAACTAAATGAATTCTTTGCATCAGTCTTCATGGCTGAGGATGTGAAGGAGATTCCCAAAATTAAGCTATTCTTTTTAGGTGACAAATTTGTCAGAGGTGGTTTTGGAACAAACTGATAAATGAAATAATAAGAAGCCACCAGGGCCAGATGGTGTCCAACCAACAGTTCTAAAGGAACTCAAATGTGAAATTGCAGAATTACTAAATGCGATATGTAACCTATAATTTAAATCAGCTTCTGTGCCAGTTCCATAGTTCTACGGACTTGGCACTTAAGGACTGGAATTTGGCTCCTCCTTGTCAATTGCTATAATATACTGCTGCTTTGTTGTCCAGCATCATTGTGAGTGGGGGGCCCCAATTTGGGGTAAGAAGTGCTGGCAAGTATAACAAAACACTTTGAACTAATATGTTGATGTGGAGGATTGCCTCTCAAGAGATCCATTTGCCTGAAGCTCTGAAGTTCTAGCAGTGGGTGCCCCAGACCATCAGGGAGACATCTGTAGTGATGATCCTAGTGAGAAGACGCTGTAAGAACATAACTCCCATGCACACTTTCTGGATCCAGGGATAGCCCTCTGTGTGATCCTTCCATTGATTTAGAGAATCAAGGACTCTCCAAAGTATGGATACTCACTTGGACAGACTACGCTTGTTGGGAGTGTGTAGTTCTCAGCCTGGCTTGAAAACACCACAAATGCACAGGCTCCCATATGGCCAGCAGCTGTTGGCAGGCCCTTGTTGGGGCTTCAAAGCTCTGCTGTATTGTTGAAATGAGGCTGGACACTGTGGCAAATCAGTCCTTGTGCAAATATAGTTTGGCAGCGGAAGAGTCCAGAGTAGCTTCGATTAAGTCCATCTGATAAGTGTGTGGAAATGTAGACTCTTCTGTGTCAAGAAAGAGACCAAATGCTAAGTTAACAAGTTAACAGCTTGTTGCTTAAAATCCATTCCACTATCTCATTCATCTATATGCCCTAAGCACAGGGTGCTGGAAAACATGTTGTTCTTCAAGATGTGTTGCTCATATCCATTCCACTTATGTGTGTGCACGCCCTCGTGCACGGTTCCCAGATATTTTTTTCCCTTAGCAGCCTCTGTAGGGGCTGGTTCCGGCGTCCCCTGGAGTGCCACGCTCATGCCGCGGTACTTAGGGCACCACCGGCCCACAGACCCTCAGTCCTTTCTTTCTGCCGACTCTGACAGCGGGGACAGAGGGTGGGTGCGGAATGGATATGAGCAACACATCTCGAAGAACAACAGTTACTGGTAAGTAACCATGTTTTCTCCTTCAAGTGATTGCTCATACGCATTCCACTTAGATGATTACCAAGCCATATTCTGGAGGTGGGTAGGAGTTACCGGTGAGCTGCTCGCAGCACGGCTCTGCCGAAACTCACACCCTCCCTCGTCTGCTGACGTAGTGCGACATGAAGGTGTGCACTGGCAACCGGCGGTGACTTTGCAGATGTCGTGCAAAGGTGCCCACTCCAGGAAGGCCATGGATGTAGCAGAGTGCAATTAATGGTCCTGTACACTTGCATTAACGCAGCCCCAAAGGTGGATTTCCTGACTCCAAACTGATTCACAACTGAGCAGCAGCAGTCTGGAGTTGTCAGCTTCCACACAGTGATTGCCACACACTTTTCCACCGAAAGGGCAGCTCTCATTTTGGTGTCCTTGCGCCACAGTGCTGGGGTGAGCTCTACACAGAGTACCAGGAAGGTGGCTTTCCACATCTGAAAACTCTGCAGCCACTGCTCCTCATCCCAGACCTGCATAATGATGCACTTCCACCACTTGTTTCCTGAGCCCAAAAGCAATCGTCTACCATGTGCAGCTGCTCCATGAATATCAAAAGTAATCTGGTGTTTTTCTGTGGCACACAACAGGTCAGGCACCTGTGATTCCTGTTCAGAATGGGAGCTCATAACATACTGCATGACCATCTGTCATGTGTTCATGATAGTGACCACAAAAGGGGAAACCGGTGCAGGATCCATCCTTTCCAACAGAAATGGCAGGCACACAGTAAACGGGCCATTGAAAAATGCAGTGAAACATTCAGAAACTCACGGAATGATGAGATGGAAAAAACTGCATCATGGAACGTTGAGACAGCACCCATAATGCACTGTGATCCACGCTGTCTTCCTAGCTGCAGAAGGTGGCGACTTGCACAGTGGGATAGCTACCCACAGTGCACTGCTCTCAATGTCGATGATAGAGCAGCAACTGTGGATGCACTCTGCCGACAGCAGGAGCATTATGTGAACATGCACAAGCGATGCAAATTATAGCGCTTTTTGATCATCAGCATAATTTGCATCTACAAAACTCTAGTGTAGACAAGAGCTTTGTCACCTCGTACCATGACATTAGAGCTAAACTGCCAAAGTAAAACTGAATCATAGAGTTGGAAATGACAATGTCATCAATAAAATATCTTTTCATTATCTGTGAAAAGTAGGATGAGAAATGAATGGTGGGCTAGAGTCTATCAGAATGTTACTGGGTCAATAGAAACTGAAGATGGGCAGTTTAGTCAATAATACAAATCAATTGCATAGAACATACTATACCTTTGACAGGAGGCACAGACAATATTTTCACATGACCAGTACCAGAATTGTGTTAATGGAGATTGGTGAATTACACACACACACACACACCACCCCCACACCCCCGTGGGAAGTCAATTTAATCATGCACACAAACCTTCGTCTGTATTCCAGTTTTACAGTACTAGGGCATGTATGCAACACCACTTATATATGAAGTTAATAAAATAATCCTGCAAAAGGCAACAAAATGAATGCCAAGGAATCAAGTCAGTAGTCTATTATATTTATCTTTGTTTAGCAAAGTGATACTGTGGTTTAACTGATTCAACAAATCTAAAGAGTCATTTTTCAAGTAACTAACAAACAATAATATTACAGAGACAAGGTGGGTGAGGTAATATCTTTTATTAGACCAACTTCTGTTGGTGAGAGAGACAAGCTTTTGAGCTACACAGAGCTCTTCAGATCTGGGGAAGGTATTCCCCAGGTCCCAGCACAATACAAGGTGGAACAGACTGTTTAGCAGAAGTAGTTAGCACATACTGTAAGAGAGCATTCAAGGCAGAGTGGCCCATTAACAGCTCCACAGTCATAGGACAAAAAGAGGGTGTTAGTGGTTTACAGATTGTTGTAATAAACCATAAATTCAATCTCAGTTCGGTCCATGATTTTTAGCCTATGTCTACATGGGACACCTTACAGCAACAGAGCTGTACCGCTGCAGCTGCACCGCTGTAAGGTGTCCTGTGTAGCTGCTCTATGTCGGTCAGCATAATTAAACCACCCCCAATGAGCAGCAGTAGCTATGTCAGCAGGAAAGCATCTCCCACTGGCATAGACATGCCAACGTGGACAGCCCTGTCAGTCAAACTTGTCAGTCAGGAGTGTGTTTTTCTCCACACCAATGATCAACAAATGTTTTACTAACAAAAGTGCTACTGTAGACATAACCTTAGTGTATAGCTGAGTAATGAATTTCAATTCCCAGGCTCATCCTTTGAAAGCTTTGAGCATGTTTCCTTTGATGATGAGGACTGATAGGTCAGATATAAAGTGATATTACTTCACTCACTTTCCCTCTCTGACATGACCAGTCCCTCTCTGGGACTGACATGGCTACAACTACATTGTGTACTACACAATAATATTTGGAAGCTTATGGCTGAGCAAGATTTATAATCAATTTAATTTCTTTTAATGTGTGTTGGGAGTTCAATGTGTGTGTCTATAACATGCCTCTAAAGGATTTAGTGTTTTAAGACAGACATTCATTTTTAATTGTATTTTTTTCCTATTAAAATGAAAACTAAAAAATAATTTCCCCCATGTTCTTCATTTCCTCTTTCCTTTCTGGTTTGTCATAACTGTGCTTTTACTGCAGCTATTTCTTTGTAGAAATGTTAAATCCTCGAAATAAAAATAGCTTTATTTGGCTCCCATATGCACACAATGTGGGTTTTGAATGTCAAAAGCTTGTTGGGTAATTGTATTTTAAAAACCAATTTACAAAAATCTGCCTTGCTAATATTAAAATAATTTTGTCTTCTTTTTTCAATTGTAATATCCTCTTAAAGGACAAATCCTTTATTTAGAAACAGTGTCCATTTCCATTTGGCAATTATTTCTCTCCCCAAAACTGTGTTCAAAAGGAGGCTGATATAACACAGTTATATTACATACTTCAGATGGTCATGATATTCATGCTGAAAAATGTTCTTAGACCACAGTATTAATACACACTTCAGACTCATCTTTTGTATGCGCTCATCTGAAACACCCCACCAAGGTAGATAACTCCCATTTTTCAGACAGAAGTCAAGCCAGAGATTGTGATTACAGCTGTCCCAAAATCGTAAAAAACATGGAATCTCAAAAAATTGTGACAATCAAAAAATTCAGTTCAGATCAATTCAACATTGTTTTGATTTCCACCTACACTTAAAAATATGAATTTTTAAAATTGACAATTTTGCAAGTTTTTCTCCAAAATGTTTTTGAAATTAATCAAAACTGATCCTTTCCCTACAAAGAGGTTGCTTTCAATGAATCGGCATTTTCCAGGTAAAGACATTTAGTAAAAAAAATCCCACTAACTCTGCTCAAGAGTACCTAATTTTCAGGCCTGATCTTAAATCACTAGCCTGATCAGCACAACTCTAGAAATTGCTCTGTACCCAGTAGGGGAACATCAATGTCCCCTCAAGAGTCCTTCATGACTTTTGCAGTTGTATGGTAAAGTCTTATTAAATAAAAAGGTTAGAATCAGATGGTATTTTTACCCCCACAGGCTTGCAATAGCATTTAAGGTATTGACGATATCAGTGAAAGGGTCTTGTGTCATGCCCACTCACACTATCTAGGCACCATATAAGATTATTCACTCCATTTAATCAAGGTAACTCCCTAAGCATGGTGCTAAGACTCACTGTTCTACCCGAGGTGGGTCCGTGGAACAGGATATAAAATACAGATCCTGACTACTTTTAGTTATTAAAGATTCCATGGCATATTTTACATAACGGGTGAGAGGTTAGACTCTGTCCTGGACAAATTCCAGGTTGGGTAATTATATTTTGCCTACCTCGATCACGCTCACTGAAGTTTCAACGGATTACAGTATTCCCTAAACCATTGGTTTTCAACCTTTTTGCATTTGCGGACCCCTAAAAATTTTGATTGGAGGAGCAGACCCCTTTGGAAATACAACCTGTGGTCTGCAGACCCCCACTATAGAAATCTTTCAGAAAACTGACTGAACAGAATTCAACTATAAATGTTGGACACGGTTGGCACAGCATTTGACGCAGCGTGAGAAAGGGTACTAAACTGTGGGCTTCCATGGTAATGACAACACTTCCAGGTTTTGATCTGTGTGGGGAGGAGTTATTCACCTACTTTTGATTGATCAAAAAAACAGAATGCCTTTCCTGGGATATGGAACTTTATTTTCAGTTGCCTTTTGCTGACCCCTTAGAGACAGTCTGCAGATCCCAGGGCCAGATCTGTGGACCACAAATTGAAAACCAGTGCCCCAAAAACTGTCATGTACTGATGCTGTGCCTTATTAAACAGTAGCCATATTCCATCCAGAGGTGGATAAAATGACCCAGGCGTAAATAACTTATAAACTACTTTATAATGAATGATGTGATATAAACCCAGTTATGAAACTATAAGCAATTGTTTTAACAAGGATATTTGGCAGTACTGAAATACTTAATTATTTGGAGGGCACTCAAGTAATAAAACTAATTATTTTCAGTATTACAAATACACACATTGTAACAGATGCACTTTACTATGTTCTATCCAAACACCTCAGTGTGTTGTAGGGTATAGAATTTCAGTATGCCTGCTCTTTATATTTTATTAATTTACTAAAAGAGATATTATACCTCATTCTCCTGCAAAAGATGTATCGGACAACGCGATTAACCTCTTGCCACACAATTATCCTTTTGTATAAAAAGTATGTTGCAAATAACTTTTTTTAAAAAATTATTGCTCATCATAACAGCAGCTCTGTTATATTTCTCAATATTGGTAAATTCTTCAGTTGTACCGAAAGTGCAACATTTTGGCATTTCTGTAGACATATTGCCCAGTAGCAAACTGCTAAAGACAAATTCAAAATTTTACATGAAGAAATGAATAGTTCTTCACTGATAAGTTGCTTTCAGCTGGTAAACTATGGACTAGCATAATTGTTCATGGCTTAGAATCTGCCTTATAATTAAGTACTAATATGGCATTCTGGCAGAGGAGGATCAGTAAGAAAGCCCTTCTAGTGAACTCTGTTTATTATAGTAAAAGTAAGGAAGAGAAGTAAAAATCCCAATCTACATCCTCACTGACACTTATAGTTTTATCAAGCAACAGCAAAACCAAACCTTTATTCCTTAGAGGGAAATAAAGAAAAAGATGAACATAATAGAAAAAAATTAAAAAGGAATTGAGCAGTGCGGAGCATTAGCCTATTAATCTGTTCAGTAGCTGTTAGAGATAAGATTTTGTCACCAAGGTCATGGATTCAGTGATTTGCAGAGATCTCTCAAATGATCCTCTTCAGCCTCCGCCCCATGCCCTGGGGTGGTGGAACCAAAGCAGTCAGTTGCCGGGGCTGTAGGGGCCTCAGAGGCCCTGCAGCTCCCAGCCACCATGTGGGCAGAGAGCTGCTCTGAAACATGCCAATACCCAACAGCAAAACCAGCACTCTTGTAAAGCTTAAAAAAAAAAAAGATGGAAATCATACATGGACGCTGATTCAACCTCCTGCTTTCGCCAACCTGCTGTTGCTTTTTTCAGTGCATGCCGAAGAACCAAATCAAGCAAAACATCTTGACGTGGTGAGATCACAGTATTTTAAAATACATCATTGTCTGAAGACAACATTCCAGCAGAGAGAGAATATCAGGCTAACTGTGGAGCAGTTCAAGAATAGAGAAATGAGGACAGTTTCCAGTTCTGGAGAAGCATGATGGCCAGATTCCCAGCTCTGTCAGTAGTTGTCCTGCAATGCTTAGCAGTCAATGGTATGGATGCTCAATGTCCCATCTCATTTTATAAAAATATGCCTGGAGACAACAGACACAACATAAAAAATAATCTATGTATAACTAGTTATACCAAAATTGTAACAGTTTGCAAAAGGGACTTTACTAAAAAGTTATTTTTTTTCTGTAGATTTTCATTATTGTTGTTTGAAAAATGATTACACAATATGCATATGTAATTTCAAAATAGTTGATTTGGTCAAGGAAGTGAAACCATTACATTAGTTGTTTGTTTCATGTAAATTTTACACTGTAATTCTTTATTGTTAAAATTACACATTTTTTGTTGCCGGGACCATACCATGATTTTGTTCATTTCTACCATGACTGTTCCATGAATTTTGTCTAATTTTACCAGTACAATCTTATCCATACTGATTGTGATTTAGTCAAATGGCAGCCACTTTGATGAAAAAGAGGCGCACTAATTTCAGATAGTTTAAAAAACACAGTTGAAACATCTCATGAAGTTTGATTTTCGTATTAGCTAGTAAAAAGGACAATTTTGCACTAGACAAATCTATGGACCAAGGTTGGCTGAAAAATATACATTCCATTCACAACAATTTTTGGAGGTTTTGACATTTGTTTTCATCCAGATGGGGAACAAAAGCAATATATTTCTAAGTTTTTTGGTGAAAAGTTTCAAAAGTGCATGTGCACATCCCAGAACAGCCAATAGCCTGGTCACTGAATTTAAAGGCCAGAAGAGACCAAGATCATCTAGTCTGACTACCTATATATCACAGGCCACCAACATCCACGTATTAAACCCAACAACCGAAACGATACCAAATTATTATAGCCCACAGAAGACTAGACTATTGTGTGCCACAGGCAGGGAATAGGAAGGATCAAGGAGTACCAGTGTTCTGCTTCATTCACACCAGAGACTTTAACCTGAGCCTCTCATCTCTCCAGTATGTGCTCTAACCACTGGGCTATTGGCTATTCTGGGAGCATCCCACCCGCCAAGACCAAAAATTCCACTGTAGACGATCTGAGAAACCTTCCCTACAAAAGTTTAGTCAAAAACAAATGAGCACAACTCTAGCATTGTGGCAAGATCAGGGATGGAATCTGTTTCAAAAACCACAACTGTAGCAGAGTTCTGAAACATGGTAGTAACTAGAATTGGCTGGAAAGTTCAGATTTCAAAATGTTTAGCTGAAAATGGGCTATTTTAAAAAAAATGAAAAATTCATTTCTGTTTTCCAACCAGCTCTAGTTACAATACTATTCAAACTTATTTAAACAGAAGACAAAAATCATGAGATAGTGCAGTTGAGGTAATAAAGCTTCCACACAAAATCTGTAGTATAGCTGAAATCTTACTGTGATAATTGGTGAATGGAATTACTGCCCTCAGTAGGGCTTGTAAAAGCATTTGAAAAGGTTTAACTAAAAAAAACCACTGTTGTAACAATTGTTGCAACCACACCTAACACACCTTGTTAGTGTTACAATCACTTGTAGGAACTCTGCCACAGACTTTCTGGGTGCAGAAGATGGTTAGGCAGCTGTGCTGTAACCTAGGAAAACTTGTTCACAATGAACACTGAAAACGTGCTATAAGTGAAATAAACATTTTGAAAGTATGTTCCTTCCAGAACTGTGCTAGACAACCATATAAGGAGACATTACCATATCTCACAAAGGGTATTGCCCATATTTTGAGCTGGGGTGTGAGTCCCCAGATTTACCTATTGCTGAA
Organism: Mesoclemmys tuberculata; assembly: GCA_007922155.1. Classification (NCBI taxonomy): domain Eukaryota; kingdom Metazoa; phylum Chordata; order Testudines; family Chelidae; genus Mesoclemmys; species Mesoclemmys tuberculata. The sequence continues at coordinate 54,028,627 of ML675610.1, read as the reverse complement.
AGTTGGAAGGCTTGTCAAAAGAGAGTGAGGTGGCAAGCTGCACAACAGCAGTGTTCACTACAAAAAGAATATTCTAATTTTTCCATCAAAAAACCAAAGGATCTAATCCACTAGAATGCTGTTAAGGAAAGTCCCACTTGAGCATGTCTACACATCAAGCTGGGGGGGGGGGAGGGGAAGGAGGATGATTTACAGATCGAGGAGACAAACTCATGCTACTTCTGACTGTGCTAGTGAGTGAAAAATAGAATATAGCTGCCACGATGCAAGCAGTGGGACAGGCTAGCTACCTCGAGTATGTGCCTACTGTCTTGGACAGACACATACTTGGGCAGGCCTCTAGTCCATCCTGACACTTGCACAGCAGTAGCTACTTTTCTATTTTTAGCACACCAGCTCAATCAGAGCTAGTGCAGGTATGTCTCCTTGAGCTGGAAATCATACTTCCAGCTCAAAGTGTAGACATACACAAACAGGACTTTCCTTAGCAGCATTCTAGTGGATTATAACCTTTGTTTTTTGCTGGAAAAGTTAGAACATACTTTTGTTATTGTTAACATTACTGTTCTAAAAAACTTGCCACCTCACCCTCCTGACAAGCCATCCAGTTTTCACTGACTGATAAAAGATCCATTTTTCCACTAACTTTGAAACTCAGAAGCCTAAAGAAGAAAAAGCAGAGGTCTCAACGCAATGTATAGATCTATTACTACTGTGAGTTTATATTAAAACAACACATAAAAATGGACACTAAGCAGTCTTCTCTAAATAAGGCTTTTGGGGGAATATTAGCCATTGAAAATTAAGCTGTCACAATTTCAAGGCTATTTTTCTTACTGAATGAGAATTCAATTAAGATGCTAACTACCATCAGAAGAGCAAATTTAAGAGCTTTGATTAGACATTACATTTTATTGATTGGCTCAGCTATCTTAATTTTAATTTTGTAGATCAGTGTAATATTGAGACATGAAGGTTTGTATTTTAGTAGTCCATTAATGCCTCAGATGCACCATGAGGTATGATAAATTAGACACGGCTCATTTACAATAAGATTTATTGATTTGTATATAAAAGTATATTAAGACTGGAAAAATGTTTACAGTACATAAACCTAAGAGAAAAACAGGTAGTAAAAATGCAAACATTGAACTTTAAATTTTAAACAGCAATATCAGTTAGTACAACTGATATTTTAACATTGTGTTCTTATATATTCTACCTTCTTTTCCTTTTTAGAATACTAGTGTAAAACAAGGTTATACCATTTCAGACCTTTTAGTGTTGAATGACTTGTTTTAGAGTGTGTGTTTCAGCATACGTACATGGACACACACCTCTCCAGATACTTAAAGTTAGGACTTAATGATGGACCATTGACAAGAGCAGTGAGTCTTGCCTAGAAAGTGTCATTAAACCTCAAAGAAAAAACACATATCCAACTTCGCTTTGGAAATTACCCAATGTATTGCAAAGGAGAGCATTTATACTGTTAGCAATCAGCATGTCAGTTACTAAGATAGCACAGGGACATTTAACAGATTTCAGGTTTTCTGTTTCAACAGCAGTTTTACATCCAGTTAGCTGCCAAAAAGCAATCTTTGTCAAAGCCAACATAAATCCTGAGGAGTATGATATATACAAAATTATGCAGACTTCCAGCCAAGACAAGAAATGGCAAGAAGGATGGTCCAATTTAACTCGTATATACTCCTGAGGGAACTGTGCACCAAAAAATTAAAAATTCTGCACACTATTTTAAAATTCTGCAAAATTCTGCATATTTAATTTGTCAGAACAACAATATAATCACACCATTTTCAATTATTTTGATAATTGATTTCAAAATACTTGTCAGCAAGTCTAACAATATAGACAACAAAAAAGATTCAAGAAATGTTTTTTGACAGATTCCTTGCTAGGCATATTAGCACATCTATATTGCTCCACAGAGCAAATGGCAATACTAATATTTACGTGTATGTCAAGCGCAGAAGACTTTAAGGGTATGTCTACACTGCAAAGAAAAGCCTTCAGCTAGCCCATGCCAGCTGACTTGGGCTTGCATGGCTCAGGCTGCGGGGCTGTTTCATTGCTATGCAAACTTCTGGGCTCAGACTAGAGCCAGAGCTCTGGGACCCTCCTACCCTGCGGGGTCCTACAGCCCAGGGCTCCAGCAATAAAACAGGAATATCCCTGGGCCCTGCCCCTCCTCACTGGGGGGTACTGTGATAGCAAGCAAAAGGGTCAGTCTTGAACACACACCCAGCCCTTGCCCCCAATCCAGGTGTGGAGCAAGCAGCTTCAGCCGAGCAGCATCCAAGTGTGGAGGGGCTTAGTGTGGGGGAATCCAGGTCCAGGCAGCTCAGTGGGGTCCACGTGTGGGGGGAATGGAGCTCTGCTGGAGGCTCCATGTGAAGGTGGCTGGAGCTCAGCATGGGGGTCTGGGACTCAGTGGGGTGGGGGGTTGGGTGTATGTGGGGCTCAGCAGGGAGTGGTCTGGAGGAACTGAATGCAGGGTGGTGGGGCTCGTTAAAGGAATCTGGATGTTGGAGGATGCGGCTCAGCAGAGGCATCTGAATACACATGGTGGATGGGGAGGAAGCTCCCTGTTCAGTGACTCCTCCCCCCACAACTGGGGAGCAATAGAGGGGCAGGAAGCAGGGGCTGGGGCAGCGCCTCCTGCAGCCAGGGGAAGTTCCCAGGGTGGATCTGACCTGGCTCTGGGAGCAGCCCAGGCAGGGGAAGAGGAAATCCCATCTCCCTGACAGCCCAGCTGGGACTAGCACCTGGACCAGCCGGGGGGTCCCCAGCGCTGACCCTCCTTGGCTCCAAGCACACTGCAATAGTGAGCATGAGGGACGGAGTGTTGCTTGTTCACACACACCAACCCTGCCACACACCACACTCCTTACCCCCCTGCAGTGATTTACATCTCCACTGTCTGCTCTGTGTGCCCAAACCAAGGCATTGACCATTATTGCAGCTTCATTTCAGAAGTCATTTTTCTGCAGGGAAGCAAATAAATCTATGGGGGACAAGAATTCTGCATGTGCACAGTAGTGCAGAATTCCCCCAGAAGTAAATGTAGCATCGCTACTTTCTGTTGATCATGGATGCTGTAGTTCAACTGTTAAATAAATATGCAGGTCAAGTCAAGATGGTGACAGTGTCATGACCAAATCTGAAAGGCAAGCGCCATAGCAAGTGTTATGATGTGTTCCAGTCTCCCCACATCAGCAGGAGTAATAAATGGGAGCATTCCATGATTCATCTATACCCCACCCAACACAAATGTGTTAATTGTATACAGTAGATTTACCCTGCCTACACTGGGACTTGTTTGGAACTTATTCTGAACAGTTCCAGCACAGTATTTTAAATAGCGTGTCCACACCGAACACTATTCCAAACCATCATTCATCAGTTTATCTGAGGTTTCTCTACAGGGTCCATCATCACAACATCTAGAGGCTAAGCAGCCTAAGTGACCACATCAGGAACTCCCATTACAACACAATAATGTTCCAACCATGTCATTGCAAGATTTGGTGTCGCCTGCAGAGACACCAACAAGGTTATAGAGCCACGGTACAGAACTATAAAACAGACATGTAAAGACCAGTGCAAAGGTTGAATCTGAATACAATGATAAGTTAAACCTGGCCAAAATGTTTCACTGCAATAAAGGAAGAGACAGAAGCCACTGGTATTTGTCAGAAGGAATTGAATCTGACTCAGATAGAGCTTCAGTGTGTCTGGCATTGTCTATTTCTGCATACCTCCATTCCATCTTTTCTCCCAGGATTACATAATTTTTTAATTTAAAAAATGAATGGGGCGCGTGCACATGGAGCAGTGTTTTACACAGGCTCTCTAAGGAAACCCCAGTGTCAATTCCACTTCCTTGTGTGGAGTTTGCTATATGGGGCTACCTGACAGGCAACAACATGGGGAGCTGATTGGATGGTTTTACTTCAGAGCCCACATAAGCCTTTAGTGGCAACACTGCTTATCCCAAATTTGAGTTTCACTACTGTGGAAAGAAGCTTTTCCTGTGGTTTGGAAAAACTGGCTCTCTGAAGAGACCAGGTGAGGATTGTAAGCTACACCGCTGGTCCCCCAAAGACACTAAATGAAAATAAAAGTCACTGTTCTCCAGCCAAAGAGAGCGTTCCTTTATACTGGGAAAGTGGAGAGTTCTTATCCCATTCCTCTTCCCTTCAGAGACAGGGTACACCCCTTCCTTTCCCCTGCTTAGGAGATGGAACCACCATTCAAGTAAAGACAGTGCCGCCTGCAGCATGGATTCAAACCGTGTAAAACAAAGCTGTGCTTAACCACTATTTATAACTAGGCTTGGAAGGATTAGAGGATTGATAAAGGTCAATTGCACCACACACCCAAATTAGCAAAAAAATATTTCTATCAACAGAAATGTACAGATGGGCAAAGAAAGAAAAATGCTGCTTGAAGACTTAGAATTTGATTAAAGACTATTTATTTTGCACACTTTGACATGTAATGTTGACAATTTATGTTTTAAATCATAAAGCTAACTTTCTGAATCTCAGTGTCCACTCTAATTGTCAGGCCCCTCTCCCCCAATAATTTCCTACAACTGAGAAATTTTAAATTGATAAAAATGGGGGATTTTAAAATCCATACATCTATAGATCTATGAACATTTAAATAAAAATAAAAAACGATTACAAATAAACATGGATATTACCCATTAAAATGATAAAAATTATTAAAATTTAATTCTGCCAAGCCAATTTATAGCACAGATGTAGGTAGCACTATTTGGTGCTATTTGCTAAGGCAAGTCCATATGTTTGGACTACTAGCTGGAACGCTTAGGTTATGTCTACACTAGGAGCACTTTGTTGGTATAAGAATACCAGTATACCACCTGGCAAAGAGCTCCTAGGGTGCTGCAGCTATACCAGCAGAGCTGCGCTTTGTACTGGTATAGTAAACCTCACCCCTATTCCCTTTCCAGTCTAACTATGCCTACACGAGAGGCTTTTGCCCTCACCACTATTTCTGCCGGGGATCACACCTCCAACTGACAAAGCTATGCTCAAAGAAAACCATAGTGTAGACGTGGCTTTCAGAAGCAAATCTAGCACTGAGGGACAAAGTGATTTATAAAATAAAAACCCATAGCATTTTAATTGTCATGGACATCACAAAGTATAAACAGAGACACTATTTAAAAAAGACGTAATTAACATCTTCATTAAAAATAAATCATAATATTTTCAGCTATAGTGTGTGTACTATTCCATATATGGAGAACACTCTTCCTGGGTCCTAATGGATTTAGTGATCCCAATTTTTAAAGTAAGCTCTTTGGGGCAAAGTCCGTGCCTTTTTTTGTGTTTGTACTGCACCTACCACAGTGTGGAAACTACTAGACACACACTCTTGAAATACATTGGCAATTATTTTTATCAATAGGACAGGGTAAATTTTAACCCCCAGAGTAGAGGATAGTATTTCCTTCATTAAAGTATTACTTCTTACTCATTAAGACAGCATCTTCTGACATGTTACCCAGAACTCCCATCAGTCATTTTGGATAACTGAAATCTTTATCAGAAAGGTTATCAGAAATGATTTCTTTGGTTTAAACTCAGAACAAGGACATCTATGATGACTATACATATAAGAAGATCTCAGTCTTTAACTGTTACTCCAAAAGCAGTTTCCATTGCAGGAACAGAAAAGTCAGTGCAAATAAATGAAATTGTATATTGTGCTGTAGTGCAACTTTGCCATGTTTTTAAATATAACAATCTATTTTGTAAATCTCCATTTAAGCCTACTAAGATTATATTCTGAAATACATTTTAATTCTTTTCACTGCAGAAAACATGCTCATTATCTCTTGCCCCAAAGTTAGACAGTGAACACACAATAATTATTTGAACAATTTGAAAGCCTCAAGGACAATATTGACTTTTTAAATCAGTACCAAGAAGGTGAATACATGGATTGTGATAATATTTTCCATATTCAAAAATGAAAAACTGATGCAAAATTCAGTGTTTAAATTGGGGTTGGGATATAGGCCATTATGGCATATCTGTTCTCTCCCACTACTGCCAGTTAAGAAAGAAAGAAAAAAAAAAAAAAGACAAATGACAACTTTCTCCACAACTCCTTTCCTCTTTTCTCTCCCATTTTTTCTTTAACAAAAAAACAAAACCCCCAAAAAAGTAGCAGTGAAGAAGCGAGGCATGGCATCACTCTTTCTATTTGCTCCACTCCACCCTTCCTCCCTTCTACACTGATTGTTTCAATATTTGTTTATTATTCAGTTACAGAGACTGACTGTTCCTAAGTGTTTTGGAACTTAACTGAATTATTTTATGAGGCATTTTAGCACATCAAAGTTCTAAGAAAGTATTTGTTGAACTTTTATGTTTTCATGTGAGATTGATGAAAATTTCAGGACAGTTTCCTGCACCTAAGAACATACAATGGCATCTGGATATTACACTGCTGGAAACCAACATCTGTTTGTTTTTTAAATTCTACTAATGTTTAAAAACAAAAAAAAAATGTTGTCTGAAGAATGATATGCAGAGGGAGATACTTGAAAGTTTAGTAAGAAAATGTTGATTAAATTACTTTTCAAAGTTCTGTCAATATTTGTGTAATGTAAGTCAAAGTTTAAGAGACACGCCAAAACAAAGTGAAAGTTAAACAAAAAAGTCTGCTTACTCAGGAAACTCAAAAAGCAATGCCAATCTATGAAAACCTTATTAATGCAAACTTAAACATTGCACACTCCAAAAGTAGTCAGAAATGCTTTGGATGGTCCTTAATCTTAATGTAGACATAGCTAATATGAAATGGATACCAATGGAAGAGATTTCTGTGAAGAAATCTTTCTTATACAGAAGAGACCTTGAAAGTTGGCAAGGCCCTAGTTATACTAATGTGTAAATTTTTATCTGTACTGAATTGAAATATGTTATTATCTAGTCTTTCTGCACAGTTCCAGAATGTTTATATACACAGATGTACGCTATGTACTGTTTTTCTTATGACTTAGGCTATTCAAATCTTGCAGTAGTAACCAGAAAGATAAAAACTGATTATGTTATTTATTTGCCATAGTGACATTTTTAAGCTGTGTGAACTAGAGCCTGTTTTTCAACTAAACTAACTGAACTGATGGTAGCCCTTCCAAGCTTTGCCAGAGAGGACCACTGAAGAGAAACTCTCAAATTGTTCACAATCCAATATTTATTAATAGCAGGTATTTACCCTAATGTTGGAATTAAGCAGGTTTCTCTTAAAAATGCACAAACACCATGGATACCTTGAACATCAGTCACTACTGTAACCTATAAAAAGCATCTTTTATAGCAAGATTCACAAAACCTTGAGCAAAGAATCTCAAACTAATTCATTAAACTGAGAAAACATAAAATGAATAAATGACTAGTTATTACCAATGTGAGATGTACAGAACTGAAGGAGATTAATTTGAACTTTTTCTTTCTGGGTTAAAGCTGCTTTGGGAAAGCCTAGAAGCAGCAGAACATCTACATGATTCAAACACAGCTTATTTCCCCTAAGCTGTCATACAAAATTATTTTTATTCTCCCAGAACTGTTGTTCCTGAGCCTCTCCCAATTTTTGAAAATTTAAAGATCTGTTTGGCTACTCGTAAGTAGCCATCGTGCCAACCTAGACAAACCAAACGTAAGTACATAATTTTTTTAAGTACCTCACTTTTAAAAATTGTAACCTGTGTGTCCTATATCCTCCTCAGAACTGTTCTGGGGATAGTGGGTTTGTTTAAGAAAGAAGGTACAATATAGATTCAGAAAACTTTCCATTGACACAGGAAGGGAAGGAGCCAAAGCAGCTAGAGTCCCAACAGCCAGGCCTGAGGCACTATAACCTACCCAGTCAGTAATAAGAATTCAGTGAGCGGAACAAGTATTATTATTGGTTCAATGACTGAAAGGAGATTACATCAGTAGTAGAGAGACGTGAGTCTGTAGCCACTGTTGGTCCAAGTAAAAAGCCTTACATTATCAGACTACATCTTTGAAAGTGATGGGAAGGAGCATGGCTGGCTTTGTACACTTGATGTCAAAACCCCAATAAAAAAGAACCCACAACAGGGTCCGGCTAAGGGATAAGACTACGTGCATTCACTACTGTTCCCATCTTTCTGCAATATTCCAATGCAAGCAAAAGTGCATCCCTCTGAGTAGCTATACTCAAGGTGCTACAGAAGCACTCAAGGAAAACAAGACCAGTGCAGAGAAGGTCAGTGAACTCTTTGCATCAATCTTCACTGCAGAGGATGTAAAGGAGATTCTCATAGCTAAGCCATTCTTTTTAGGTGACAAATCTGAGGAGCTGTCCCAGATTGAGGCGTCAATAGAGATAGTTTTGAAACAAGTTGATAAATTAAACAGTAACAAGTCACCAGAACCAAATGGTATTCACTCAAGAGTTCTGAAGGAACTGGAATATGAAATTGCAGAACTGCTAACAGTGGTATGTAAATTATTACTTAAATCAGCTTCTGTACACTGGAGGATAGCTAATATGATACCAGAGGCAATTCTAGCTTAACTTCAGTACCAGGCAAATTGGTTGAAACTATAGTACAGAACAGAATTATCCGACACCTAGATGAACATGATTTGTTGGGGAACAGTGAAAACAGCTTTTATAATGGGAAAATCACGCCTCACCAATCTGTTAGAATTCTTTGAGGAAGTCAATGAACTTGTGGACTAAGGTGATCCAATGGATATTGTGTACTTGGACTTTCAGAAAGCCTTTGAAAAGGTCCCTCAGCAAAGGCTCTTAAGCAAAGTAAGCTGTCATGGGATAAGAAGGAAGGCTCTCTCATGAATAGATAACTGGTTACAAGATAGGAAACCAAGAGTAGGAATAAATGGTCAGTTTGGAGAGAGGTAAATAGTGGTGTTTCCCAGGGATGTGTACCGGTACCATTCAACATATTCATAAATGTTCTGGAAAAAGTGGTGAGGTGGCAACATTTGCAGATGATAAGAAGATGGTTAAGTCCAAAACTGACTGCAAAAAGCAACTCACAAAACTGGGTGACTGGGAAACAAAATGGCAGATGAAATTTGGTGTTGATAAATGCAAAATAATGCATATTGGAAAACATAACCCCAACTATACATTTAAAATGATCGGGACTAAATTAGCTGTTACCACTTCAAAAAGATCTTGGAATCACTATGGATAGTTCTCTGAAACCATCTGCCCAATGTTCATGCTCTGGGTGTCCTTAAGCCTCTGACTTCATTCCTAGGATTGCTTCCGGAGCCTTTTTTTTTTTAAACAGGTAGTCACAGCTAATACAGATAGTGCCAATTTTTGCCCTGTTTAAGTTTTGTTGTAAGTAATATTATGGTCTTATCCATCAATTACAATAGAAAAATCATTTGATTGCATGCGCTTCTGCATGAAAGCAACTTATGAAGTCAGTGATACCACCATTGCCTAACAACAACTATTTAGGGCTCATTATAGTAACAGGAAAATATCATGCCTAAGGCAACTGAAATTCAAATAATCAATAGAGCTAAAGATCAAGTTAGTTTCATGGTGAGGCAAGTAATTGTACAGTTGTCACTTCGTGGGGATCCAAGTAGGGGTCGAGCTGGGCCAGATCACTGCAACTCAGCATGCTGATGCTTCTTTTGAGGACTGCCTTCTTACGCTGCACTACCTAATCTCAGTTTTTAAATCTTTAACCCTTATGCTTTGAGTCTGCCCACAGCCCAAGATTATCTTTGAGAGGGTGTGAACTGCACCTATCCATGTAATAAGGTGTTAACGCCTAAACCTAATGAAGGTGGTTTAATCGTTAACACTTAACTACTGGAGTGCTGCTTGAAGTACACAAGAACACAAAAAAGGAACAATTATATTGTGGAGATTTGTCCAATTATTCCATTAGATCCAGACAAAAAGGAGTGACTGCAGTGTTATTTGCTGTTATGGAAAGAAAATGACAAATACAGACCATTCTTAATATAACAGCATCCTCTGGGGAGTCAAACTTACTTAATTACGAAAGACATTAATATAAGAAAAACAGTCTTTGAACATAGTAGGAATTCAAAATACCAGAGTGTTGTAGCAAAAGAGGCTTTTATTAACATCACAGGAGCATACAGAGGCCTCACTCAGGATTGGTGTTTCTTTAGGGTAGGCACTGTCCAATCGTATGCCCTAATCCAGAAAAATACAGGTGGACCGTATTTATAGATATTGTAGTCCATGGTACTCTGCACGGATGCAGAGGTGCATCCCTGCAGAACCGCTTTGAAGGGTCCGGATTCAGACCAGACAGGCTCTGCCTCAAGTAACACTGCAGTTCACCAGTACAGTGCCCACCCTATAATGAAGGCTGTGTTAACACTGAAAAACCCATCTGTTCTATATGACTGACATCACCCACATGCCCCTTTCCAGAACCAGGGGAGACGTGACCAGCAGGATCTAGCATTGTGTAGTCTATGGAAAGTATATGAATCTAAGTGACTGAATTTAATGCTTAGGTGCCAGATTAAACAGGACTCTATATATACACAGACCTTATTCAAATTAGATACTCACTCAACCGGTTATTCTCTCTGTCGTGTGTACTTTAAAATACAACTGTTTAAAATAAAGAAGACTAGATCCAGAAGATTTTCTTCCCTCACGCTGCAGCAAAATAGCATGAAATTTTTATTTTTTTATATAATATTTGGCTGCAGTAAAAGAATTAATTAAATGGAGTAAGCACTTTACATTCTATTATTGTACTCCTGAAACACTGGGCTCCCTTCACACACCAGCATGCACTTACAAGGAGCAGACATTTTCAAATTCTTTGCCATACAAATGGATGTAGACTCTCAAATGTAGTTTGTCATTCTGCTCACTATTCTGAGTACTGTATTTTTTAGAATAAAAGTTAGGAGAGAATGCCAACTTTTTAAAGTGTGAAAGTTGACCTACCTTAAAACTGTTTAAAACTGGTGGGATGTACAGCTTCTGCAATCTAAATATAAATTTGTTGAGATGAGTATCTCTAAGTAAATAGAGAACAAAAGACAGAGGATCTATAAACATTAGGAGCATATATGATCAATTGGGGCACCTGGGGGCATTCTGTTTTATATGTTTATCTTGCTCACGTATTGTAAAGCTTATATTAGTGAAGTTTAGCGAACAGTGAGCATGCTAGAGTGTGTAGTAATCTCCCCTTTCACACTCCCACACAAAAGGAGACTGCACCACATGCTTCTGGCATGTGGAACCTGGGAAACAAAGCACCATCTGACAGTCTTCAGAGGCAAAATAAGCTTTCCAAAAACAAGACAAATGAGTAAAAAAATTAAGTAGCTCATTAAAAATATTAACTGTGCACATTTAAAAGGTCTTCAATTTTATTCACCACATCCTCTCAAGCCCTACTTTGGCACATTTTTACAAGGTAAACTAAATAATTTTTAGTAATGCCTTAGGCAGCATGAAGTCTCCCAAGAGGTACATCTGAAACCCCTACAGAGGGATTCAGAGCACTTTTTGATGCAATCACATTTTTCATTTGTAGTTAGTAGAAATCATTTGAAAGCCCTAAAAAAGGGGAATGCTTAGGTTTTTGGAGTAGTCAACTACACCTCTTGAACAAATTAAGCCAGACTTCTAAAGGATATACCTCTGGACTAAGGCCAGCCACAACAAGCGGACGTGCTTTTTAGTACTAATGACCTTATCCACACTAAGGGCAAAATTACGTTTAACATAGTGTTAGCGTTTTCTAATGTGATGCGTTCTCCCTGTATAGACAAAGCCTACAGAACTGGGGATGTGAAGAGGAGTTCTCACCAGCGAGTGATGACACAGAACATCATGTAGTCCATAATGGATGCAGAAGTGCATTAGGAGAGTACGTAAAAAATGTAACACTCTACTGTAGGGACAGAGCATTGCTTCTTAACATGCAACAAAGCAGGAGAGGGGCCTCCTTTTCTTACGTTGTTCTTGGTAAGTGCCCACAAGGTAAGAAACAAACCTTCAGAGAGTTGATACCGGACTAGGATCACATGCTGCCATCCAACTGACTGCCACCCCAAAATTAAAGATAACTTCATCTGAATGTCACAGAGAAATCTGAAGCAAGTAAGCCAACAAGTCCACCTAGCGGATGCACAAGCATGAGACTTCGTGAACAAACTGCTTCAGTGTAGCAGGGGCCCTGTGCTAAAACTGAGGTCAGACTTATCACAAAGCAGATGAAGGCCTGAAAAAGTCTAGCGATTCTTGAAGTGAATAGGGAACCAATGGAACTGAGGATGGGAATGATTTGGTTGCATTTCCTTGTGTTTTGTGTATGTCTATGTCTGGGTCCAGAGAGCTGGGACACAGTGAGACTAGCAGGAAGGGTACTGCAAGTTAAAGTGAGAGGAGATAAAGGCATGGATGTTCAGATATAGGCAACACTGCACAGTGGTAACCAACAGATTTGCAGACAGGTAGAGAGAACACTTAGGTTCAATGATGACAACAGTGGATGTAAATAGGAAAGTCTGAGCTGGAAAAAGGAGCTATCAGGTTGAATTTTCATGTATTTATTATTAAAGATTTCATACTTCAGTGAAGACCATGTAGTTGAATTTTAACTGTTTGAGAAAAGTGGCCCGTTTGCAATTCTACATAAATACTGTGAGATACGAAGCTCACTTCAATCAGTGTTAGTAAATCAAACAAGTCGTTTTCTAAATTAACAATAGATATTCAGAGTTTTATATTTCTTTCTTTGGAGAAGACTTTTTGTTGTGTGCTTGGCATTGTTATATAAACCTCACACAATGTAACAAGCTCATAGGCTAGAGGACAAACTGTAAGCTTTTCCACTAGTCAGTATGAATCCACAAAAACATTTTAAAAATAGGAACAAAGTAACTATTTTGAATTAATTTATTAGTTAGAACAAAACCATCCAAATGCAAAAAAAAATGGACCTTAAACTTCCCTTCTTTGCAGAAGGTAATGTGCTGAGATTTCTTAAGGTTAAGCCATTTGGGATTTTAAAAAGCAAGTTCTGTTCTAAGAGCTGTTTTATATTTTTAAACACATGCACATGACACTACCATTATTTTACTATACAATATTGCATTTACGTCTGAAAATTAAATGAAATTACTGGATACGGAAAAGCAATTATGTTTGTAGATCAAGTACAATCGAACACCTTCATTCTCAGAATCATTTCTAGTTTTGATATGTAACTGGATATACACTGAATCTACATATCCATAGCTGAATATATTTTGGATATTTTGTGTTTGTCACGAAATAGTAATACAGCAAAACACAATGCCTAATAAGTTCTTGAAATGTAGTGGGGGCAATTTTTGGTTGCAGAAGGTGGAGGAAGTAGTCAGGGGACAGTCATTTTAATCTCGATTCTGACTAACAGGAAGGAAGTGGTTGCAAACTGGAAGACTGGGTGAATCTGGGTGAAAAGTGATCATGTGATCACAGATTTTATGATTCTAAGAGAGGAACAAATGAGTGTAGTAAAATAAGGACGAAAGGCTTCAAAAAAGCAGACTTTAACTAACTCAGAGAACTGAGAGTTAAGGTCCCATGGAAGAAAAACTAAAAAGGAGTTCAGGAGAATTGGTAGTTCTCTCAAAGAAACGACATTCAACATGCAACAGCAAACTATCCCGACGTAAAAGAAAGATAGGCATGGAGCTCTCCATAAGGAGCTCTTTAATGGCCTGAAAATCAAAAAGGAATCGTGTAAAAAGCAAATACATGGAGCAACGGTTAAGCAGGAGTACAAAAGAACAGTACAAGCATATAAGGAGAAAATCAAAACAGTTAACGCACAAAATGAGTTACACCTACCAAGGGACACACAAGGCAATAAGAAGTTCCATAAATATATTAGGAATAAGAGAAAGGTCTAGGAAAGTGCAGGTCCTGTTGTCAGTGGTGAAGGAGAGCTCACAATGGATAACTTCAAGAAAGCTGAGTATTTAATGCCTATTTTGCTTCAGAGTCTTCAGTAAAAAGGTTGATTGTGACCAGATTCTTAACACAATCAATACTAAGGAAGGAATGCCAGCCAAAATTGGGAAAGAACAGGTTAAAAACTATTTAGAGTCATTCAATTCATTCAAGTCAGCAAGGCCGGATTAAATTCATCCTAAGCATGGGCAGCTCCTGACTCCTGTCTTTGGGAAGGGGAGGCTAGGGTAGGCTGGGCTGCTAGTCCTGTCCTCTGCTCCATCCCTCCCCGAAGTCTCACCCATGCCCCGTCCCCATTCATGCTTCTGCCCAGCTGCCCCACTGCCTGCTGTCCGAGCCAAATGCCAACGCCTTCTGTTGTCCCAGCCAAATCAGGCTTGTCCCTGCCAGGCTCCATTGAGAAGCCCAGACCTGGGAACGTATTTTGCACTGGCCTGAGTGATCAGCCTGGTGCTTCGGCCCATCCCCCAGCTGCAGTTCAGATCCCTCCCTAGCAGCAGCCTGGAGCTCACCTGGGCTTGGTCCCCAGGTGGTGGGGGGGGTCCCAGGAAACTGCCGTGGGTCTGGCATTATTTTCATTAAATGACCTGAATAATGGAGTGTATGCCTATAAAATTTGCGGATGACACCATGCTGGAAGGTGCTGTTAACACTTTGGATGACACAATTAGAATTCAAAATGACCTTGACAAATTGGAGAACTGGTCTGAACCCATCATTCAACAAGATGAAACTCAATAAAGATAAGTGTAAAGTCCTTCCCTTCAGAAGTTAAAAATCAAATCCACAAGCACAAAATGGGGAGTAACTGGCTAGGCAGTGGCATTGCAGCAAAGGATCACAAATCGAATATGAGCAACAATGGGATGCTGTTGCAAAAAGGGCTAACAACATGCTGCGGTGTATTAACAGGAGTGTTGTAAGAAAGACTCAGGAGGTAATTGTCCCACCTCTACTGAGCACGGGTGAGGCCTCAGCTGGAGTATTGTGTCTGTTTTTGGGTGCCACACTTTAAGGAAGATGCGAACAAATTGGAGAGTTTCAGAAGAAAGCAATAAAATAGAAATTTAGAAAATTTAGAAATTTAGAAAATTTAGAAAACCTGACCTATGAGGAAAGGATAAAAAATTGGGCATGTATAGTCTTGAGAAAAGCTGGGAGGAGAGGGGGAACACGACAGGGCCTGATAACAGTCTTCAGATATGTGAAGGGCTGTTATAAAGAGGACTGTGATCAATTGTTCTCCATGTCCACTAAAGGTAGGACAAGTAGTAATGGACGTAATCTGCAGCAAAGGAGATTTAGGTTAGATATTAGGGAAAAACTTTCTAACTATATAAGGCTCATTAAGCACTGGAATAGGCATTAAAGGGAGATTGTGGAATCTTATCAGAGGTTTTTAAGAACAGGTTGGTCAACTACCTATTGGGGATAGTCTGGGTATACCTGATTCAGACTCAGCGCAGAAGGCTGGACTTGACTTCTTGAGGTCCCTTCCAGCTCTATATTTGTAGAAGTCTATACTCAGTGCAAATCTACTTTGAGAAAAATACTTTTTAAAATAGTTTGCCCTCCACATACGGATTTTCCCCCCAAAATTTCAGACCATTTATGGTCACCACATCTTAAACATTTTGCTAAAATTTGATGAGACTTATATCACATAAAAATAACATTGTGTTTTACTGAGATAGAGAAGAGTTTTTGTTTGTTTGTTTCTTTTAAAGAGACACTAAACTTCATTTTTAAAACTTTAAAGTATTAAGTTAAAAGTTCTTTTCATGTGCATATTGCAGAAAATAACTAAATGTTCAAACAGTGATTCTCTGAATGGATGCTAGGAATTTTAATTAATGTTTTATAGGAATCTTGTGGAGGATGAAAATGTTATTTTTGACATTTAGATTTTTCTCAAGGGATACTTGGAAGACAAAAATAATAATGTGCATTATTATTTTTATTGCAGAAACACAGAGATTCATACCAGACTTAGAGCTACATTGTGCTGAGTGATGCACAACAAAATAAAAACAACGAGAGTCCTGTAGCACTTTAAAGACTAACAAATTTATTTTTTGCAGGTATAAACTTTCGTGGGCTTTAACCTACTTTGTCAAATGGGTTAAAGCCCATGAAAGCTTATGCCTGCAAAAAATAAATTTGTCAGTTTTTAAAATGCTACAAGACTCGTTGTTTTTGCTGTATACAGGAGTAACCCAGCTACGCCTCTGGAACTTTTAAACAAAATAAAGGACAGCACCTGTCCCAATGAGCCTACAATCTTAATAGTGACAAGACAAACAGGGATATGAAACGTAAGAGAGGAGAGGATAATTGGCCAAGCAAAGCCAGGCCTTGCACCTAAACTGGAGGTGGTCAAAATTTTTCATTGAAATTATTTTGTTTTTGCAAAAAAAATTTCTAGCAAAATTGTGAAAGTCACAGCTCGCTTTTGGAAGGCTCGTCACTTTCACTCACAGAAAGTTAAACTGACAAAAGCTTTCCCAGAGGGCTACCCAGGCTGAATGCCCTGACTCTCGTCCTCTCAGCCTTCTTCCTAGCTCTGGGGACGGAGCGGCTGAGAGCCGAGGTACTCGCGCTCCTGACTCTGCGAGCTGGATGCTTTGCCTCTCCATCTCAACCACAGGAACTGGGGAGAGGTTGAGTGCTGGGCTCGCTCTGTCTGGAAGGCTCTCATCAATTTCAGCAGTGAAATTTCACATTTTTTATGGTTAGTGCCATTTCCAGACCCAAACAAATCCCAATTTCAAAAATGTGGAATTTTTCTTGAGACAATTTCCATTTCCATTCCAGCTTCACATTCATCTCAATGGCATCTCTCTTTCTGGCTGTAATGCAGTAGTAACTTTTGAAAACTGCAGCTGATCAAGTCCAAAATTTCAAAAGATATTCTCGGTACCAATGGGCAGAACCCTACTGATTCTGGTGGAAATCAGAAAAGCCTGTTGATTTCCACATCTCTAACTGTTACAATGACACTGGCCCAAGATATAGCTGTCAGGCAGCGGCATTACAGATGCCTGTCAGAAGACAGCAGAAATAGAGGCATGAGGCAGTGACCTCAAGGTTAGGGTTTAAGGCACCAGAGGGCTTCCTCTGCCATCAGCGTCAAAAAGATTCTGTGGACTAGATTTTAGCGGAATCAGGCTGCTGGAAGCCCATTGCCCACCCACTCCGATCAGCTCCCCTAGCTGAGACCATCGTCGTCCCTACTCTCATCAGTTTAATCCTCAGGCAGGTTCCTCTTGCCTTCCCCTTTCTGTTCATTTATATAGATAAAAATAAAGTTCAATTTTTGTTTGCTTGTTTTGGAGAAGAATTTGATAGGCCTAGTATCCAGTTCAGATGAATGGAAATCTTGTAAAAAAAGGTTAGAATATTTGACTTTGGGAAAGCCTAATATTCTAATAATCATATTATCTACTAAACCAGCAAAGATTTTCTTCCTTCTTATTTTCACTGGATTTTCACAACCAGTTGCAGTTTTAGCAACAAAGGATCCCCTACATGGATCAAAAATTAGCACAACCAAAACAAAACTCAAGGCCAAAAGCTGTAGTTCCACATCCAGAACTCCCACTGAAAGTCAGCGGATGCTCCATATTATGAAACAGCTACCTAATCAGGCAGGCTTTAGGAATATTAAAGTCTAGCTCCTCAGTTATCTAAGAAGGTCAGAAGTACAGAAACTAACATTATCTGAGGAGCTAACTTAAGAGTGCAGTATGAAATACAATATTCCAAGTTAAGGCCTGATTCTGCCATACTCAAAAACAGACTTTTCGGGAATCTACATAATTTTTTACACCATACAGAGGTTCCTAGAACTGGTGGCCCACAAACTGGCAGTTCACATGAGTTCACCGTTCTTCTTGTTTTAGGTGTAGCTGCCAAAGTTCTCATGAATGGGAGGATGCTGGTTCACAAGATAGACCATACTACTGAAAAATTAGAGCACCCATGCCCCACAAGATACCTCGTCAGGCTGTCTGAAAGGGGATAGCAGAAGGCTTCTGCCCTAAGGCCTTATCCACACTATATAGAGTTTTGCCGTTGCAAGTTATGCGCTATGATTGCATCACCTGTGCAAGTTCTCACAGTGCTGTGTCGGTGAAGTTTGTCCACAGCAGGTGCTCTAGCATCGGTGATGAGAACAGTGCACTGTGGGTAGCTATCCCACTGTAAAACCTGCCACCTTCTGCAGCTAGGAGTTGTGGGAAGGCGGAGTGGATCACAGTGCATCATGGGTGCAGGCTCAATGTCCCAGGATGCAGTTTTTTTTCATCCCATCACTCCATGGATTTCTGAACGCATTTTGCAGCATTTTTCAATGGCTGGCCATTTCTGCCAGAAAAGATGGATCCTGCACAGCTTTCTACTGTTGTGGTCACTGTTATGACTACACCATGAATGGTCATGCAGTCAGTATATCATGAACTCCCAATCTGAACAGGAATCACAGTTATCTGACCTGCTGTTTCTTTCAATGGCACACAACACCAGATTACCTTTGGCATTCATGGAGCAGCTGCACATGCTGGACCGTGAGTTCGGCCCAGAGGTGTGTGGGTGAGGTGCTCAAGCTAGTGCTAAGGGTCTTGGTATTTTTTTTAAGGAGACCACTGCAAGTGACTAGAGACAAAATTGTAAATTCTGTCACCCATTACAGGCAGAAGCCATTGATTTAGATAGTTCATTCCCGAGGACAAGGAAAGATGCTAGGATGCATCTCCTGTAAAGTGTGGCTTTGGGCTGGGTTCCTATTCTGCTCGCCTTTGTGCCGTTTTGGTTCCTGCACAAGTAATTGCCAATTGGTGCGGGAAAATTTCCTGCAACGGGGGAAAGAACAAAGCAGCTCTGCAAGGAACCTTTGGCAGGGGATTGGCAAG
This sequence comes from Mesoclemmys tuberculata, assembly GCA_007922155.1. NCBI lineage: Eukaryota > Metazoa > Chordata > Testudines > Chelidae > Mesoclemmys > Mesoclemmys tuberculata. The sequence goes on along the minus strand of ML675610.1, from coordinate 54,009,662 downwards.
TACCTCCATAAAAGTTTCCTAGCGATATCTCTGGAGAATTCCCGTGAAATCTTGCATTAACACACAATTCTGCCACACTGCTTAGCTGCACAAGAGAATGTGAAGCCCATGCAAACACAGCTAGTCTTGCACATATTTATCCCTTCACCCATTTCTAGAATGTAACAAAGCAAACGACAGCTATACCTCATAACTGAGCATCAACTCAAAGAGCTCACTTGCCACAGTTCCCCTCTCCTGCATCATACGTGCCACAGAGAGTGTTGGGACTGGCTCAAACTCACCTGGGTCAAGAAGAGGTCCTGGCTTTCCATGGTACCAAATGACCCATCTCCTTTCCCATCTTGTCCTCCAATTGGACCTCCATGACTTCATCCTCGGGATTGAGTCCACTGTCTTCAGCTCACCTGAAGCATCTGCTGATCTCTTGGCGGTGGAGGTGGGGTCACTGCCGAGGAAGGCATTCAGCTCCTTACAGAAATGGAAGGTCTTTGGCGCAGCAACAGAACGAGAGTTTGACTCCCTTGCCTTCTGGTATGCCTGCATCAGCTATTTTATCTTTGCAAAGCACTGATGCGTGTCCCATTCATAGCCCTTCTCCAACACGCCACAAGAACTTGGATTGTAGGCATCCAAGTTCCTATGGCTGGAGCATAGCTGCAATTGCACAGACTCTCTCCCCATATACTCAGCAGACCCAACAGCTCTGGTGTGCTCCAAGCAAGAGAGCGTTTGCTGCGTGGAGGCCTTTAAAGGGGGAGAGGCAGATGGCTGTGTACCTGGGTACAGAGCAATGGAGTCTGATCTGCTGACCAGAGCACTCAGGATGGGCATTGTGGGACACCTCCTGGAGGCCATTTATAGCAATATAAGCAAGCGCAGTGTCTCTACTGACACGTCGTTGATATAGCTTTGCTGCAAAAAGTTCTACACCTCTCATTGACATGGTTTTATTTTGTCAGCAAAGCAAGAGAATTGTGTTGGCAGAAGGAGCATTGCGGCGAGTACACCTTCATTGCCTTGTCAATGAAAGCTGACTTTCATTACCAAAACTCGGTAATATACATAAGGCCTAAATCCCATTACACCCATCTCAAGAGGGCAATATATAATTTTCGAGGGAGGTGATGTACAGAGAAGGGAGGCACCAGAAGTTTCCAAAAGAGTTCAGATAAACCAAACATTAGTGAGTTTCCCTAAACTCTACACCTTAGGAGATTCACTAACTATAATCCTCCCCCACACAAGCATAGCAGCAATATGTGGTTTTATGCAAGATCCTGTCACTGTTTCATGCTAAAAATAATGCTTTAATAATAATTACACACACACACATATACAGGATTCTATTGGGTGGGAGGAACTGGAGAACTATCAATTGAAAGTTTAAAAAAACCCAAATTGAATAATTATTCCATAATAATCAGTTCCAGAGTAGGGGGGAAGAAATGGGAAGAAACATAGCTATAATAGACATTTCACCAAAAAAAGGGAGCTTTTAAAGAAAAAACAGAATGGCTGAAAATATACACCTAATCAATGATTGATTTCTGCTATTATAGAGTCAAGATCCAAATGTAATGACATTCTCAGGAAATAAAATAATGTAAGGCTGATTTTTAAAAAGGACCATTTATCAGTCAATGAGACATTCTAATTAAATAATTTAAATGTCCAATTGACCCGAATGTTGCTGCACTAGAGATACCATGCCAACTTTGTTTTCCAAGTGTCATACTTTCATGCTCATGCTGAATGTTCAAAGCAATGCTGAACAGATACCAATGTACCATGTTAGCCTTAAAAGTCAATCAGTAAACCTAAGAAGGCCTCAAAATTTTCATAGTTCAATAAAAGAGGAAGAATAACTATGGTTAAGAAAACAGAACGAGTGAAATACAGCTAGCGCAACATACTTGACCTTTGTGCAATCTTAATCCCATTTTCCTGCTTTTCCACTACACCCATCATCTCTGCCAATAAAGTTCAGATGCCTCACACTCATTATGCTTTTTGCTCCCATCACCTTATCTTGTTACTTACACTTTCCTTAGAATCATTTTAGAGTAAGTAAATATATTGCACCTCTCATAACAAATGCACTATGTACCAACACCTACTGGCCTTTTGTTATCTATTTTACCTTTAAAAATATTTATCGGATTGTGATGAAGTGGAGAAACTGCCCAGCAGCATGGCAAGGGTTAAGGAGAGCCATTGGGCCCAGCTAGCCCCACCCTGTTATGCCTGCAGCCAATGCCAGGCCTGGAGGGGGGGGAAAAGGAGAGAGCCAGGCCCAGTTCAGGGCTGACTGGTGGAAGAGGCAAGAGCTAGCTACTTACTACCTTACTTCACAGGACCACTAGTCTGCCAGGCAGGGCAGCCACCAGACAGCATGTTCTGTCTCCCAGCTGAGGGAGACTGTGGAGATGACCTCGGAGCCTCCAGCCATTCAGAGACCGAGGTAACTGCAGCCCAGAGACACTGTGGGGTTTGGCTTCACAAAACTGACAGCTGCCCCGCCCAAAGGAGCCTGAGACTGCAGAAAATGCTGCCCAAGATTCACAAGAGAGCGCCATGGGAGGCAAACCACCCCAGCACATTGGGCTATCGGGGCCATGCCCCAAATTGAAGGGAATCGGGGACCTGATAGAGTGGAAGGACCCAGGTCCTCCTACTTGAAAGACTGAGGCACTTGGACCAGGGAAATAAAGGGGCCTTGAAGTCAGGCACACCAATGGCCGCCTGACCCTCCAAGCACCCTGTTACACGAAGATTGCAAGTGGAGACCTCATATACCAAAGGATATACAATGATCAGAGACTGTACAAAAATCATCTTACTGAACTGCATTCCTCCCTCTCCTCCCCCTATTTACATGCAGGATGAAATCATTTCTAACCAACACCCATAGTAGAAGTTCAGGCATGCATCCCTACGCACTATATTACTAAACAGAGAGAAACTATTTATTTCCAAGATCACTAACCAGTAACAAGCCACCCCTTTAAAAAACAAAACCCATTCACTAGAATATTCATCCAGGGATTAAAGAAAAAACGAACAACCACATGGATTTCTGGTTCCATGTTTACAAAAATCTGTAATTGATCCACCATCTATTTGTCTATCACTCTCTAATCCAGTAATGTTCTCTTTCACAGAAAGATAGAAGTGAACGATTCTGATCTTTTTCCATTTAAACTATTATGTACAACCAAGACTAAATTTTGTTGAAAGGATGTGCTTAATTTTATTTGTTCCCAGAATGTGGATCCCCATTTTGTACAACAGAAGATTTAGGGGTTTGAATACCAACTCTGCAGTTGATGCATTCTAATGACAAGCGTATCACAGCTGTTCGTGCCACATTCACACCATACCAGTTTTGTCCAAAACACTGTTTTCCTACATCCTGAATCATTAATCTGGCACAATTTAGACTGGCTATTCATGGATGCTTCTGGCATTATCATCTCAATTTTACAGTAAACATGACAGCTAGACACTTTAAAGAAATTCTTACATCTCAGAAGGCTGCCCCATATTGGTATAAACTAAACACTAGGGGTGAGATCCTGGCCCCAGTGAAGTCAGTGAAAGTTTGGTCATCAAATTAGGTCATAATTTTACCATAGATCATTGTCACTGACAAATTCAATGTCAGGCTAACCTTGTTTTTTTCTTTGCCAATTTGTCACAGACCTCTATTAGTCCTCCCTCCTGCATCTGTAAAGAACAGTAACAAAAAATGTAGTGGATTAAACTATTTCCTCCAGATTTTTCCCCACTCCATTCTTCATCCCACCAGCACCATTTAGAAACCCACATTCCTCCTGGCCACAGGAAGGTAATTTTTCAGGGGGCAAGTTGTTAATGTCACCAAATGAGCTATTTTTAAACGTCTGATTTAGTTAATACTTTGCACTTGAAATTTTCAAAACACTGTACAAATATTACTTTTCAAAACACCCTCGTCAGATGATATCCCTACAGGCGAGAGGGGTATGGGTGAGAACAGGAAATACAGTGAGTCCACAGCAGAGTTGGGACTAAAACCCAAAAAAGTTCCAGGATTATTCTCCATCCACTACACTGTGCTGATTTATTTTAACAAAAAACATGAAGTAAGCAATCCTTAACCCTATTACAAGAAGCACTCTAAATTAATACTGCAAAATATTCACAGAACTTTTTTACATTATTTTTAGTATTTGTGGTTTGTTTACTTGTTCACACTCCACTGGACTTTGACAATTAAAGTAGCCTAAACGTTTTCACAGTGGCTTTCTAGACCCTATCACACTCAGATGTTCTTTCCATCAGATTTTGAAAAAATGAAAACATTTTTGTTGGATAAAAAGTGCATATTTACAAAATCTACATTTTGGGTCAGATTTGACATGACTAGTGTCCCTTTAATTTATTCAGACAGATACTTGTGAAAACAAACTACATGCCCAACTTCCCATCTCCCTCCTCCAAAAAAGTGCCCATCAGTATAGTTTTAAGTTATTTGAAAAGCTCTACAAATTCACACAGGATGGTCAAATCATCATTGCTATTACTGCCCATAGTTACTGACTGGCAGACATACCTTCCCTGTGAAACCCAAATCTCCTGTGTAAGCCTCCTTAGCCCAAAGCACCACACCCTTCTCTGAAAGCCACCTAATTGGAAACAAGTTCCATAAGCTGGTGACTTCTACTCACAAGGCCATTTACTACACAGCTGAAGCATCCCCACTGTTAGCTTCCAGATAACTAAGGCAAGGATAACCATGACATGATAAGCATTAAAGAGGAACAATCAAAGTTTCTTGATCAACCAGAGGTTGAAAACAGCACTACAGAGCACCACCGCTACCTGGGAAACAATGGGGTTTGACATTTTCAAATAAATATTCAAAGCAAACCAGGACATTTTGGTTTTTATAATTGTGTGGTAAAGAGTGTCATTTGTTCCAGCATGATACTGAAAATGCAAGTACAGAAAATAATAAGCCATTGTTAGAGGTGAAATTCATATTCTAAAACTTGCACTTGACATAGTTTATATGTTTTGTCTCTCTCTGCCCCACTCAGAGCAGCAATAAGCCTGCGGCATGAAGATAGCCGCACAGCCTCTCCCACATCTACAATTCTCTGCGAACTTAAAGTTCAGCTCCAACTTCAGCCGCCAGAGATAACACGATTGAGGAGGAGTTCAAAACTCCGTAGGAAGTGAGTGCTTCTTTGTTCCGAGATTTCTCACAGGTTGCCGAAGTTACTGACTCCACAGGGCAACCGACAAATGACTGGTACTTGGATGTTTATGCGACCAAGAAGAAAGGGTTCTTCTTCGCCCACTGGGTAATGCAGCTCAGCCAGTTCCACCCCACACCCTGATGACACATTGCTGTTGCACCATGATGAGTTGTACTTTTTCAGTGCAGGACACAGGACACACATTTTTACCTGTACATTTATCTGTGAGAATAATTGCATCTTGGATTCTCCAATCTGTTACTCTTGGCTGACTCATATCATGAGTCTAACAGAATAAAGAAACTATTCAAACTAAGATTAGAGATTTAGAGACCAAGGAGTTTAAATCCCATCTCACCTCGCCTGCTTTCCCTTAAATTCTGACGGCACTCAAGCTGAAAGTTACTCAGGACAATCATAATATATGTAAATGACAAACAGCTTCTACTCAGACAAAAAACCAAAAATTAAAAACAAGCATATCATCTGTGGTTCAAGGAGGAAATATGAATACCCTAGATACTGGTGACTATCTCTAGACAACAAAATCAGCATCTGAATAGCAGTGTGTCATTTCAGAGTGGCGCATCAGACATGCAGAAACATCATATACAGCTGAATGTTTCAATTTATGTAGTCCCCAAAACCCCAACAGAGAATTCTCACGATTCTCTTTACAGTTCCTCACAAAGAGGATTTACAGAGAATGGGCAGTTTCAGGGATAATTACTTAGAGAAAATTGCAACTTCTTGTCTGTGTATACCTGAACGGATTCTTACAGAATAATATAAAAATTCCTAAATTAGAAGAAAGAAGGCTACAGCTGTTATTTGATTTTTTTAAGTTCACTACATTCTCTGGTTTATTTGATTCATGGTTTGCGTCAGTCATGATTTAAGTTTCCCTGAGGACTAGTATACGGTGATCATAAGGACAGCAGTTACCTAACATTTTGAAGTAATTACTCAAAATATATTTAAGCTTTTGAAGAGCCTCTGTTCCCATGGTTTTAAAGGTTTGTGGATAACATCCCATTGCCTTGCCATGCCACGTAAGTGCCATCCTTTCACTTACATTCCTCTTTCCTCATCCCCAAAAGCAAGGTTCTTCCATTTGAGTAATTCACTCAGGAACTCACCATCTAGGCTCTTGGCTGCAGGCACTCCTCCTCCCCCCATCTCATCAAGCCCAAGTTGTGCTTTTATTAAAGGCCTGATTTCTTCTTTTATAATCATCCCTCACTGCTGACAGGCCTTGCGGCAACACAACTCTCCTCCAGCTAGAGTGTCTTTTCAGAGCTTGTCAGTGGAATTCTCAAACTGGTAATAACTCCTGCCAACCAAAACACACATCTAACCATCCACCACCTGCTACCTTCGAGCGACAGTCACCGCATATGCAACATCCACTAACACGTGCAGCCCTCAAACCTCCCTTGCCTCCAAGAAGGGGAGCAAGTGGTTTAAATATATTTTAGACAAGTTTTCTTCTATTACTGTTCACTGAACAAAACCATAACTTAATTCCTTCTAGGAGATGTCTGAAGATAACAAACCCAGCTCTATTTGAAAGCACTAGGGGAAACTTCCAGTTTCCTTTGACTGCTCACTAACTTACCATGTCCATTAAAATCAATACAACTTCTACTACAAATACCTGAAACACAAAAACTTTACATAGCGTTACTGATTATGGCTTCTGTTTGCTGTCCCAAATACCCTCCCTAAATACAACAACACTGTTAACCTACGTTAGTTTACTACTTTTAAAAGAATCTTTGTAGGAAATAGGTGGAAATATTTTTATATATTGTATACTGTTTTAAAGATGATAACCTTTAAGAACAGCTTTCACCTGGCTTGCAAAAAGACGATATTCAAAACACAAGTGCAAGGGTATAAATAAAATTAACCAAACAATTTATCAAAAAAATTCAAAACTACCACTATAAGAGTTTCAGCATTTAAGAGCTTTAAAATAAATTAGTAATTCTATAGGGCTCTAGGTAGCAGCCTAATATATTCACTGCCCTCCAAGTTTGCTGAGGAATGTGTTCCAGAATCTAAGCTTTGAATAGATTTCTAGCTTTAGCATCTTTTTCACAAATGTGAAAAGAACCCCAATCAACTAAACAATGGAAAACATGGTTTTCAGATTAACCTTCATCACTGTCCTAGTATTCTTGTACGTAGAAATCCTGGCCTCTCAGTAAATAGCCTGAGGTACTGCAGGTGCACATCCATGCATGCTGAGCATATCTGCACAGATGAAGTTGGGGTAGGGGAGAATTCATTCCTTCATCCTCCGTCCCCACCCTCCTCCAACAAAAAAAGCCGCTGCAGCTTCAATACCACAGTAGCTAAGCAATTAAGATCCTCCTCCCCTGGGGAAGCAGAAGGAAATAGTGGAGCCTCAGATATGCTTCCTGCACCACCATGAATTTCCTGTGATTAGAATCTCAGGACCAAGCATTCTGCTCTCCCTTGCAGTGGAACTGCGATGCCATAGCTGTATGTGTACCCATGGAGAGGGAGGCAAGACTAAGCTCTTTAAATCCCAGGATGTTCACCATAATAAAAGAGCCTTCCCCTAGTCTAACAGAGTCATAGAGGTAAAAATAATTTACTAGAATATGCAAGATACATGTATTTTCTGCAGATCTGAAAAAGTATTAAAATATGAGTTACTTAAGAATAGATTTTAAAAATGGATAAAAAAGCTGTACCACTTTTACCCCTGAAATTACATACTCATGCAACGGCGTCATGCTTCAATGTTCTTTTTTTCTGGCAGCTATATCACAAAAATAATGCATTATGAGGCATAACAAAAGAAGATGGGGAGCAGAGGTTAAAAAAGAGTTCTAAATTTTTTTTTTAAACTGTTAGACCAGTTTTACTCTAGTACAATTCCACCAATTTGGAACAATTTGGAACTGATTTGGACATCTGAAAGGAAACAGGCTTCCCAGCACCTCCGAGTCCCTTCTCCTTTTTGGATTTTTCTTTTCTAGACAGACACTCTTATGGAGTCGAAGGCAACGGACATTGCAGCAGCACCCCCCAAAACAACAGATGGCAATGCAAATGCTTTTCAAGCTTCATTGGCTTCCCATTCATTTCAAAGACAAGGAAATACACTTCCCGATTTCCAAAGCATTTAAAAGACTGATAACGGGCTACCTTCAAGACCTATTCACCCTCCAAACCCCCAACACTAAGGCAGCTTAATGACTGATGATGCAGCTAAGAACCACATTTAGATGATCAAAGCAGGGAACAGAGCAGTCTCAGCAGCAGGAAGCAGGCTACAGAGCTCCTTGCAATCAGATCAGATCGCTGCCAGGCTGGACTCTGTTCTGATCAGAATACAGACACACCTTTTCAATGAACGGCTCTCTTTCGGGACAGCAAGAGAAAACAAAAACGTTTCCGAACATACATTCACACACCCTCTATTTGAGGAAACAGAAAGAAGAGACAGCAAATGCCCTGGACTTCCCTGCTTTTCCATGATTCTGTTTTGTGCTTAGACTCAAAGTGAGACAGGTCTTGAGGCAAACCAAGGCAAGAAGATATGTAGTTGGGGTGAGTTGGCCTGAGTTACTGAAACCAATCCATTTCTCAGACAGAAGGAGCAGCCAGAGAGCAAAGTGGCCTCTCAGCAGCTAGTCTTTTCAGAGGGAAGGTGGCAATGAGGAACCTGTGTGGAGATGAGAAGCTAGAGCAGCATTTCTCAAATGAAGTCCCTAAGATTTTTCTGCAGCCACCAGAGTCTCCTGAGTGGAGAGTGGAGTGGGGGGAGAGGTGGGATGGAAGTAGTGACTCCTCCCTGCAGCGCTCAACTGTTGTTCCTGGATGCTCTGCTTTGGTGTTTGCTGGCACTGCCAGCAGGAGATCGGCACCCTGCACCATGCAGCCTCCTGGGGGCTCTGCGCAGTGCCTCTGCAGGTACATAGAGCTGGTGCGCATGCTCGGCTGGGAAGAAACCTTCAACTCGGCAGGCTGCTGGTGAGATCCTGACCCACTGTCCTAAGGGCAGAGAGGCTTGGTGGGGGGCTCCAACCCCCACTTCAGCCACAGGGCTCCAGGGGTGGGCTCTGGGCTTCATCCCCCTCCACCAGCTTCAGCCACGGGGATCTGGCAACAAGCTCTGGGCTTTAGCCCGTCACCCTGCTTTGTCTCTGGGCTTCAGCCAGGGGTGATGGGGCAGTGGCAGGACTGGCACAAACTGGGTGGGCCCAGGGTGTGAGGCAGCAGAAGGGAGCTCGGGACAATGGGGGGGGGAGCAGTGGAGGCTGGGGGGGATGGATGGGGCACTGGGGAAGAAGCATTTTAGGAAAATAACTGTCAGAGCTGCCACCAGCTGAGGCCGTCAAAAAATTGGTTGGGAGCACCCATAAGCTAGACCCTCCCGCAAGCTTGAGGCAGTGCCAGGATCAGCAGCAGACAGACCTAGAACGGATCGTCTTAGGTTGGTTAATAATTGGCACGTCTTCACACCACCCGGTAAACCAAAGCAAGTTGCATATGCATAGCAGCAGAGTCATGGCAGCACAGGGCTGGTTTTTTGGAGTTGGTTTTTTTTAAACTTAAGCCAGTAGGATTAGTACCCTGGCAAATACATGTCAGATGAAAAAGTTTCAAGCCCTGAACACCTGATCAGAGCATGAATGACAAATGTGGTATTGGAGGAAAGAAAAATTTCAAGTCACAATGAAATGACTTTGTCCATAAGCTCCAAACAAGGAAAACGATATGTAAAATTATGGAATTAAGTTTCTGCGTAGAAAAGAAAACACCAGTTTCCTGTCTAAAAAAATGATTTACCCATCATGGACTTGTTCCAGAAGTGTTGAATGTCTTTTTGTTAACGTAGTCTTCAAAGGGTTTTTATAATTTTAAGTCAGTCACCTTTTCACTTGCTCCCTGGTCCTTCTTATGCCTGCTTAAAATATACTGAGATTCACTGACATGCTACTTATTTTCTTCTATACATCCTTTATCAATATGTAACTTACAAAAATCAAGGTACATTCAATACCTGTGATATCCAACTAAGGAATGATATCTAAAACTCAGAAATATTACGTAAAACAGATCAGGAACAATATATTCGAAAAAACAGATACGCCAAAATACAAAGTTTCCCTCATACTGTCAAAATTACTACACGTAATAAGATCTCTTCCCATTAACCTATAAAAATGAGTGCATCTCAGCTAATTTGAGCCTCCATGTGGTTCTCTCTCTCAGATCTTTCTTTTAGGTCTTCAGCTTGTCAACAGTCACATCACTGACTCTGTAGGATTCAGTGATTTGTCAAGCTTCACTCTCTCCATGGAATACTCTCCCTCAATAACCTATATGTCATGCGCTACCTCTGTCCCATCTCCCATTGCCTCAGTCTTTGCTCTAAAACCTAGCTTCAAAAAAAATTACAGAACCACATCCTGGAACGTTACGTTGGAAGCCCTTAGATGTCTTCATTCAGGGCCTGATCAAAACCCATTGAGGTCAATGAAAAGGCACCCATTGATTTCAGTGGGCTTTGGACCAGGCCCTTAGACAGTTCCGTAACAGCTATTCCTAACCATAGCCACTGCACTTAGCTGTGTCTCTTACTGAAAGAAGGTTGAACAACGTAAACGCTTGCACATGTTAACAGGCGATAAAGTGTTTAGAATACAGGGAAGGCTGTCTTGTGGCTGAAACACAGGACTGGGAGTCTGGAGACTGAGAATGAAGTTTAGGCTCTGCCTCAGATTTCATAAGTCTCAGTTGCAGTGTTCAGCTTCTTCCATCAGTGCAATGGTAATACCTGCCTCCCGCACAGAGGCTTAATTTTGTTGTTTGTGAAGTGCTCTAAGAACCTTTCATGGAAAGAAACACACACATGGAAAGCATTACCATTGTTATTAAAATCCAGTCGCGGTACCATGCAGAAAGCATTGCAAAAATAAAGGCACCATTACATCAAGTATTACAAATGCTATTAATGCAGTCTTTATTCATGCCCCAGTAATATATTTAATGGAAGATTATATTTACTTCTTTCAGGGACAAAGAGCAAGATTCATTTTGCAGCGTGCCATATGGCCCACATAACTACATAAAGAACACATCTTTGTTGCAGAGATTAAGGTTTTCCAAATTAAGGGCTTATTTTACTTGCAATATAATAAATTTACATTTGAAACATTTAATTCTAGATAGACAATCAAAGGCTGTTTACTTAGATTATAGCTTTCCTCAAACTATAACCCAATTTATTCTTTAAAAAAAGAGCAGCACACTCACTGACTGAAAGGAAAGACCACTTCAAAAGTTCTTTCTGTAGTCAACACCCTGGAGAATGCTGTCTTAACTTTATGATAAGTCAGTATTTTTCTTTGTGGATCAAAGACCTATTTTAAAATGCCAGCATTCTATGACAATTAATTACAAACCACAGATATTAGAAAGAGCATTTTATTAAAATAAAAGCCAGCCGTTCTGGTTTCTGTTCAACATATGACAGGTAATTGGCCACTCACACACACTGAACCAAGCAGGACATGCTGCTAGATCTTACCTAATTGAATTAAATTACTGGGATCAATATGCCCTCCAGCATCTGACAGGAACAGAAAAACAACAAAACAGGTATACATCATTCCATTGTTCTCTTCTTACATATTTCTAGGGAACCTTTACAATGACATCCAGGAGCTGACACATGGTTTCACCAACATTACCTTTGCTGCCCTTTCCTGTCATTTATCCAATTGCCTATTTCTCTAATAGAGGGCGTTAATGTGAACAGTGAGGAAAATAAAAATAATTAAAACAGGAAATTTATTAAAACAGCAAAAAGGGGGAATAAGTAGTACCACGATTCTCAGATGGCTGCTTAAACCAACTGCAAGTTTAAAGAATGTTCTATATGCCACAACATCTTTCTGTTACTAGACATGAGAAATGCAGCAGAAGCACTAAAGAGAATATAAAGACAGACATCACTGAAGTGAAGAACCCAATCAGAAAGACAATGCAGGTGGACAAGCCAATTTGACAACACCAAAACAATACATGTGCAATTAAATTAGAAGGGTACTGGTCCATCCTGCAGCACAAACACACAGGAATGATTTGACATTAGATATAAACTACAAAAATCAATCACCAAAGGATTTGGGTGTGAATGTTTAAACAACAGAGAGAGCCAATGAATGGAAGAATCAGAATGTTTCTGGGACGGGGAGAGAAAACCATTCTCAGATTTTTGTCATACCAGAAAATCCAGGGACTGAATACATGGCAAGCCTCATTCAAAACCTATTTCAGCACCATGACCCTGGACCAGAAAGGGTTAAGCCTAGCAGCCTTTGAGAACAGGTTTAAAAGTACTGAAATGGTAATTAGAGCCATTCCTTGTAATTAGCGAACAGCCACGTCCTATAGGCTAGAGCCTTGAAATGCAAATGTATTATTGGTAGTTACTTGATGCTGGTTACCTATATCTTGTTAAAAACGTCCAGAGAGGTAGCTGTGTTAGTCTGTATGCAGCAAAAACAATGAGAGTCCTGTAGGACTTTAAAGACTAACAAATGTAATTTTTGCAGGCATAAGTTTTCGTGGGCTGTAACCCACTTCATCAGATGCAGGGAATGGAAATCAGATAGGGGGTGTGTATGTATATGTATATATATATACACACAATCAAGGGGAAGTACAACAATGGGGTGAGGGAAAGGGCTGCTAGGTAATAGCAAAGTTGGTACAGTTAGAGTCTAACATGGGTGTACCTTCCCCCTGACCACTCCCGCCCCCCCCCCCACACACACCCATCTGATTTTCATTCCCTGCATCAGATGAAGTGGGTTACAGCCCATGAAACCTTATGCCTGCAAAAATTACATTTGTTAGTCTTTAAAGTCCTACAGGACTCTCGTTGTTTTTGCTATATCTTGTTAGAAATTAATAATGTAGATAAGCTGCTTTCCTGTCTATTACTATTGTTTTATTGATACAAAAGATCAAAATGGAATATTAACATTTAGATGAAACTTGAGTATAATATAATTTGTCTGTATTTCTCTTTGAGTTTTTAAGTCAACTGTTAACTGTGCTAATGTAGCTAGTTACTGGTGTGCATAGAAAACAGGAGATATTACTTCAAAGCCTCAAATAATTACCTATTATGCCCAAGGATTACGTCCTGTGATGTCTGCAGCCCAGTCGCTGTCAGCCTGCTAAAAGACTATAAAAAAAGCCTTGGACCCAATCCTTTTTATTTTAGAATTGCTTGGATTTCATTAGGGGAAGTTCAAGTTGCCAATTTAAGGTCCCAGTTTGAGACTGGCTCACTCTGCTATTTCTTATGGAAGAAAGTATATAGACTCTGTACATGGACTATTTGGTCTTCATTTCCTGCTTCTTTTCTCTGGACTGGATTTCTAAGAAAGCTCTAAACAAGGACTGATAAAACACCCCCCCCCCCACAAGCTGTTTGGGTAATTTCCAGAGACTTTGCAAATTAAGAATTTTACAACTGACTTATGAACTTTTATTCTCCTCTGTAGGTATATGATCTTTTTAATCAATACTCTTTTCTTTTTTTAAATAAATATTTAGTTAATAAGCATTATCTTTAAGTATGTGTCTGGGTAAGATTTGAAATATTCGTTGACCTGTTTGGTAATGAGTCCAGTTGTCTGGGATCAGTAGAACTATTTTTTTGTAGGCTGGATAAAGATTTTCAGTAATCCCCACCATATTTGATTTGGCTGTCTGGATGGAGGCCAAAAGGCAGGATGACTTTAAGGGAACTGTATTTTTATCTTCTTAACAACCAGTGGGGAGATCAGAAGCTGTTTGTTGCTGGCTTGGTATAGTTATGGAAGAAAAACTCCCAGCACTGGGTGGGGGGACGGGAGGGGTCTGCCTGCCTCATTTTTTGCAGTTTTGCCTTGTTTAAGCTATTTTAGCATGGTTCGACTAGAGGCCATCATTCAAACTCATTATGGGATAAAGAAATCTTCAGGGAAATTAAATCCTACAAAAAAGACTGGACTGCTTAAATTCTGACAATGAAAGACAATAAAGTTGACGTCCATGGAGTGAGGAAAAAAATTTAATATTTAAAGCAACATCAAGAAATTAAGTTTTTAATTGGTGTTTTCATTTATCAGATATGAGTTTTCCCTTTGTTTAGACTGATAACACAACAGAAGGGCTCAGAGTATTACTAAACCAATCCAAAAGAAACCACCACCAGAGAGAAAGATAAATCAAGGAAAACTTGCAACCGAAATGAAAGAACTTAGCATACTGAGAAGCCCTGGAGCAATTTCAAATATTTAAAGGTTCATTTATCTTCACATGCAAAGAGGCTACCTAAAATGTTACTCACTTCCCCCCTCTCCCCCAGCCAAACACTGATGATTAAAGGTTTTCATTTTCCAGTCACTACCAATTTGTGATCCCTTGTCAGAAACTAAAGTTATGAAGCAAGATAGAAACAATTTAACTGAAGTTATCTCAAAGATGAACTAAAATATATTAATTCTAGAGCAGTAGTGCACAAACTTCTTCTGTTGCATGTCCCCCCCAACACCTCGATCGCCACACTTACTCCAGCGGTGCTGCCTGCAGAGTTGGGCAGCTGGAAAGCAGCGACTGCTGGCCAGGTTATTCATGTTGCTTTCAGTGCAGGAAGGCCATTTTTAAAATCCTATTCCATCCCACCCCACCCCACCATACCCACTCTATTTTTATCCTACAAGACCCACTTTAGTTTTTATCCCACTCCTGCTATCATGGCTGCAGATCATGCAGGACTCCACTACTGCACCTGCAGTGGGACTGGGATTCTGCGGGTCCCAGAAGACCTGCCACTATAACAGCGGGAGCGGGATAAAAATCGGACAAACAATGCGGGAGCGGATAGGAGTGAGAATTGCAGGTTGGGACAGGAATGTGATTTAAAAAAATAGTCCTCTCACACCCAAATAACATGAACTTCCCAGCCAACAGCCGCAGCTCTCGGCCGCCCAGTTCTGGAGGCAGCGTTACCGCTAGCAGCGGTGCAGAAATAAGAGTGGCAACACTGAACTTATATGTATGTTTTTTTATAAGGGTGAATGGCAAAAGTTTCTTTGCACAAGAACCTCATGCCCCTCCCCACCCACACATCTCCATCTGGGAGTCTGTGTGCCTCACTTTGCACACCACTGGTCTGGAGAAAGCAGAGGTTTGATTGTTAATATTCTGAAGTGACTAATTTCACAAGCATGGTCAATAACAGGTTGAACAAAGAACAATAGGCAGATGATAATTTATGCCTTTTAGATGTTGAATTGGGTAAAGAGAATTGTGGCACTAGGATTCACAGAAACACATGCACACACTAAATTAGACACACAATAAGCAAGAGTTGATATATAAAGGTTTGTTGTGGTCTGTTTGCTCTCATATTTGATAAGAATTCAGACCAGCCAAGAGAGAAAAATGTTACAAGAATTGAAAGTAATTAACATAATTATTTAAGTTATTATATAAATACTAATGGAAGGGGATGAAGATAGAACAAACCAAGATCTGAACACTTTATGTGGTGGTCATTTAGCATTTTTTGTTAAGAAAGAAAAGTTAAAGCAAAACTGCAATTTAATATAAAAGATTTTAATCACTATCTACTTACACACAAAATACATCACTGAGCTCTACAATATTCATTTTAAAAGACTGTCAAACAGGGAACATTGCTATCTTGACAGCCCATTGGCAGAAGTCAAGACAAAGAAAATGAAATTCATTATTTCAATGAGAGGGGCAGTGACAGTCAGACATAAGATTTTTAGTTACAGAACAATAAGAACCTTGAAAGTCTCCGCCACTTCTCTTTCATTCTAACAATGAAATGCATTTCCCCCGTCTTAAGTCATTTCCCAGCAGGAAGACCAAACTGACATCAGCTCCCAATGAGGCAGGTATGCAGGTGCGCACACACACAAGCAGCAGTCACAGTTAGGGAGATACAATATTTAGAGATAACTGTCCTTGTAATTTATTTAAAACTCAGTACTGTATATTATTCAGCTGTGTTTGTCTATTTAAGCTTACATGTCACTATACTGGTGAGTAGACCATTAAATGACCTAAAACGGGTATTGGACACAAGCAATGGGGCAGACTATCTAGTCCAGTAGAACCTCAGAGTTACAAACAACTCGAGAAAGGAAGTTGTTCGTAACTCTGAACACAACATTATGTTCTTTCAAATGTTTACAGCTGAACATTGACTTAATACAGCTTTGAAACTTTATTATGCAGAAGAAAAAAGCTGCTTTTAACCATCTTAATTTAAATTAAACCAGCACAGAAACAGTTTCTTTACCTTGTCAAATTTTTTTTCCCCTTAATTGTGTTAGTAGTTTTTGTTTAACACAGTACTGTACAGAACAGTATTTGCTTTTCTTTTGGTCTCTGCTGCCTGATTATGTACTCTGGTTCCAAATAGGGTGTGTGGTTAACTGGTCAGTTCATAACTCTGGTGTTCATAACTCTGAGGTTCTACTGTATAATGCAACAGCTCAAAATTAACAGTCATGTAGTTTTATGAAGTGTAGGAGCATAGAAAAAAGAGGAACTGATTGTAGGCAATATATATGTATATGCATACATATATGCACATAAATGGTAAAATCCTCACTTACACAATTATAAGAGAACAATTGAAAAGTATCAAGTCATTTATGATTCAAATGCCAAATGCAGGTCAGTTATGGCAAATGCGTACAAAAAGAAAATAAGTGGTAATAAATAAGAGGGGTTAACTAATAACTGTTCACAGTAGTACTAGAAGAACACTGGTGTTTTAATAATGAAAATTTTGTTTGTGTAGCATTCCTTTAAATAATTAAACACGAAAATAAACTAGAAGTTTGCCTGGACCAGTATGAGAGAAACATGCTATTTGAAAGTTAAACTTGCATGTATAATAAAAGGAACACACTGTATTAATGTGTACTGCTCAAATCACTATAAGATAGTGTACCGATCTAGGTAAAAACTGTTGTGCACACAAGTGAAAGGTAATTTTATCAAGGAGAACCTGGAGCACATAGGGACTTCCAAAGATATGCTGAAATTCTAATTTGATAAGCTGGAAAAAATTGTGACAGCCAGTTAGAGATGGAAGGTAGAAAACGCAGAGGGGAGAAGGATGGTTATTTCACAATGGAGGTAATATTTTCACACTTCATAACAGTGTTTGTCTGCCTAGTCATTTTTTTGTCATGGTGCCAGAATAGATGCATTTAGTTACAACTTTTATACATGACTTTTTTATTGTATTTAAGCATGGAAACTGGACATGGAGACTAACTGCTATTGAGAATCTTACAGAGAATGCCCTTAAATTTAGAGCAGCTTGTGCACTTAGTCCTAGCAGAAGGAGATTGTGATTTCATTCCACAGACAGTGCTGCAATGAAATTAATGGAAGCCAGCACATACATGAAGAGATCCAATGATTTGAGGGGAGCTAGGCTCAGTTACAATACTACTATATTTATCAAAATATAAAGGAACTAATTTGAAGATAGATAATCTATTAAAATACTGGCTAATAGCGACTGAGCATGCCAATATAACCATAATGGAGGAAAGCAAAAGAAACAACTAGTGCTGCCAACCATGGAATATATTGACAGTGGAGGAATTCACAGGCAGAAATCAAGAAAAAAAAAAGATATACCTTATTACATTAACACTAAGAACATTTTCACAAATTCACTCTTTTCAGGCATTTGATATGTGGCATTAGTACCTGACTGAAAAGTATGAAAAGAATATTCAAAACTTCTTTTTTACTACGTTTAAGCTATAAATAAACCTAAAATTAAAACAATTATAATTTTCTTAGCAATTTTTTTTAATACATAATGAAAAAGTTTACTATAAAAATCTTAAGATTTCAACATGCAGGATGTATAGTTTTATTTACATGACATACATGCTTATCACTTCAGTCAGCATAAAAAACAAATATCAAATATCTCAGCTAACCCTCATGTATTTCTTTCATATGTATGAGACCAATCATTTAGACTGAAATCTATCTATCATCTATGGTATCAAGATTGCTTTCTAATATCCTAAAGTTCAGATTTTTAGT
Organism: Mesoclemmys tuberculata; assembly: GCA_007922155.1. Classification (NCBI taxonomy): domain Eukaryota; kingdom Metazoa; phylum Chordata; order Testudines; family Chelidae; genus Mesoclemmys; species Mesoclemmys tuberculata. The sequence continues at coordinate 53,991,255 of ML675610.1, read as the reverse complement.
TGCTGCATTTTTATAGCTTATGACTTTCAAGCAACAATTCCTCCTTACTTGCAATTTAAAGGGGCAATATACTGTTCTTCACTATGTTTTAATCAAAAGTACAAAATTTTAACTAGTAATGCCTCTGAGCCATTACTTATGTAACTACAGAATGAATTATACTATTCTGAAATAAAATTGATGCTTATGAAATAGTTACACTGTATAAAAGCATGCAAATTAACACCCTGGGATAACAATTTCTCACATAAGAAAAATTATAAAACATTACTACTCTTTGCTATACACTGAAATACTTTTTAGAAGTCAGCAGGCTGTCATCCCAGCAACAACCAAAAATAGTTCTCTGTCTCTGAAGGAATAGGTAAGAATTCATTCCTTATATTTTCACTCATTTTTTCCACCTAACTAGGTATCATCTGTATCTTTTTTTCTTAAATCCTCTTGACCACACTTTTCTGCAAGGAAAGAAGAAACATTTCCTTGAAAAATAAGCAGAAATACTGAGCTCTTCGGTTTGCAGGACAGATCTAGATACACTTCACAGAGCAGTGAAAGGGAAGATGAGCAATCTGGAACTCAAAACCTTGACATTTGTCTAACAAATACCTCTTTATTCAATATTATTAATCCCTCACCTGTCAAGTGCAGGGAACTGAACTAGAGGACCTGACGTGGTCCCTTCCAGTCCTAGGATTCTACGATTATTGTTATACAGAGAACTGGCAGTGACCCCAATATTTAGTTTGCCAAATACTTTCCATTATAAAAGATTGTTGTCATATCTCTTTAGCTCTATCATCTCTATTATTTGTAGCAGTGTTTTGGCAGGGGGAAAGCATGGTTTACTAGTATCATGAAAATCTGCTCAGATTTGGCTGAATATAAACTGTTGAATAGCTATTTCCCTACCATGGCTTGTGGTGTTACTGGGTGATTTTGGCAGCATGCCAAAACACCATGAACATTCTAAGGCTGGGACCCCACAACTACTACCACAGCAGCATACACTGCACTAGAAACCCCTGAGAACAGAAACTCTGCTCTGCCAGAGCAACTATAGTATGAGGAAGGGATGGGGCCCAACACATGGTCCCAATGGCCTATGCTTACCTCTATGAGTATCACATAGGGTAGATATTCCCCCCTTTCCCTCCCTCCCCTCGCGGGATGAGAACCGTGGAAGATAAATTCAAATAATAATGTGTACCAGAAGAAGCATGAGTTCTAAACACTCTGCTGCAGAGTGCATTAATAATTGTGTACCCTTCACAATTATTACTAAGCTTTGGCTAGCAATAAATCCCAGTTCTCCACTACAGCAGACACAAATCTCATCCACTCCGTCACACTGCATATCTTTATTTTCCAATCTGTCTGTAGAATAGGGCTACACATGCATATGTAACTCACTGTTTTTCACTGTATCAAACAACCTCTTTTAGTGCATAGTTCAAATAAGATAATGGTCTTCTGCTACCAACGAATATAATTAGTCCTATAGTTGAAGGAGTAGCACTCTGTGCTGCAGTGATTAAAACTCAGGATTCAAACCCTGATGATGAACCATCAGCAGTTATTACAATTTCACCATACATTCTGCCCCCCTAATGCAGACTCAGTGTGACACATTCTTTGGTCACACAATAACATACTATCTTTTCCACTGAACAGGGCAGAGAATGGATGGTGCTGAAAAGTTGTATAGTTATCTGTAGGACTCTGGGCTCATTTATCTAGCAGTTGGAAGGTGTATAGAGAATAGAGTAGGGAATACAAATAGATAAGAGATGGCCTTGGGGTTAAGACAGGTGACTGTTACACAGAATTCACTTCCATCCTCTCCCTCTACCACAGGTGACGCTGAGCAAGGAATATTAGAACACGACCACTGTTTGTTTCTTTTTCATTTTCTAGCCTTTTCCAACATGACACACAAAGGGTCAGAAAATCAGCAAAGCCAAACACTGTGAACTGCAACTGAAGTCCATGGGAGCTGTGGCCACTCAGTACAGTAAGGCAGTGTGGTCTGGAGTAGTCAAGAATTGATGGTCCAGGTTCTAATCCTGCCTCTGCTAGTGTGTGGCCTCAAGCCAGTCACTGTCTTGGTCTCAATTTCCCCATCTGTAAAACAGGGATAACAATACTCTTATCGCCTCAAGAAGTTGTGAAGATAAACTCATTGTTTGTGAGGCACTCAGGTATTACAATGATAAGCACCATAAAACCATGAGTAAATTAATAATTCTGTATTCAGTGCA